>OY804593.1:41268397-41772755 GCA_963680895.1 Fragum sueziense | reverse complement strand
TAGATAGATAGATAGATAGATAGATAGATAATCAAAATTTTGTTGTCTACAGCAGCTTTTGATTTAGACCGCCGTAAAGTTTTGCACGTCTGGTAATGGATTGATTTCTGCACTGTGTGTAAAGGTTATAGTTAGGCAGATATAATCCAAAATTTGGATGACCATTCCAAACGGATATATGAATGAATTCATTTGGTCCGCTGATACTTCAAATATAGGTGCAGACATTGCTCTTAACAAGTCAAAATTAGCGGCCATTTTGGAATTAAATATGGCGGCCGTTAGGAGTGTCGGAATTTGGGATCTACCTAGGAAATCATTTGTATGGGTCTATACTACATGTGTGCAAAATTTGGTGCTTTCCTGAAAAAATGAACGATCATATGCCATATCTGTTTAACTATGTAAGGATATAGGTTTTAAATCTATCATAAATGTATTGAGAATATGTATTCCTTCGATCCTATGTATGTTGTTGTCTCTATGGTGCAATCGGTTAGCGCGTTCGTATTCTTGACAAGGGGTAAAATCGTTACAATGTAACACTGGTGGCGAACTCGGCCAAAGCGAGGGACGGTTTTTCGCTACAACAAGGTACAGATATTTTGCGTTTAAATGTGAGTTTAAAGATATGATTGGATAGTTTTTCTAATAACCGAAGCCGTAGTTATGTTATTTTATAACAACACCGACGGAATACTATGATCGCGAAAAAACGTCCCACGTTTTGGCCGAGTTCACCACCAGTGGTTAATAAGGGTGTTGATTTTTATCAATCATAAAAATATGTATTAAAAACGTGTATATCAAAGTATGACTTACGCCAGTTGTCTCTGTGGCGCAATCGGTTAGCGCGTTCGGCTGTTAACCGAAAGGTTGGTGGTTCGAGCCCACCCATGGACGTAATATTTTTGGTACAAAGCGGCTCATGTTATACGAGCGTTTTTGGTTTTTGAGAAAAAATATCAAACAGAGAAATAGGTGATATAATCTATTGCATGAATTTCAGGTTGGGCATAATAATTAAGATGTAATTCCAAGAATATAAGCTGAGAAATTAGACAAAACATATCGTGAAATGGATTTTTTTTCGATGTGATCGTTTCCGAAAAGTCACGTGGGTTATCAACCGTGATTTATATATAAGAAAGAGAATAGGCCCAAGAACGGACCCCTGCGGAACACCGTGCGTTATTTGGACTGTATCGGATGATACGTTCTCGATCACTACCCTCTGCGATCGACCTGCAAGGGTGACCTAATCATTGCCAGATTGTTCATTCTGATACCATATCGACTTTTGTCAATGAAAATCTCGTAACTACATTTAGGGACACTTCTAACGCAACACTTACATCTTTCATAATAATTGAAAAAAACAATTCAGTTTGATTTATGAAATTTTCAGTAAATATAAATCATTAACGTTTACACGTTTTCTGTAAATTTCATCAAATCGGTTGATCCAAACATAACAAATAGGCTACTAAGGTTTTATATAAAGACTCAAATATGAAAAGTAACAAAAGCCCATGCTATTGCATAATTTAAAAACATCAAAGCAGCGTCACCAAGTCACACAGCATCTTCTTTTTTCGTGACAATGTTTTATCAATCCTTCTAAAGACAACGTGTCAAATCGTCGTACTCTTGACAAGGGGTTAAAGCGTTAAGGGTGCTGATTTTTATCTATCATAAAAATATGTATTAATAATGTGTATATTAAAGTCTGTTCGATGACAGTTGTCTCTGTGGCGCAATCGGTTAGCGCGTTCGGCTGTTAACCGAAAGGTTGGTGGTTCGAGCCCACCCAGGGACGATTTCCTTTTGGTACAAAGCGACTCATGTTATACGAGCGTTTTTGGTATTTGAGAAAAATGTCAAACAGAGAAATAGGTGATCAATGTAATCTGAATATGGAACGATTTTCGCGGGATCGTTTGCTAAAAATAGATTTCTGATGGGAAATCCCTCAACTACGTTTGCCGGGTACCAGTTTTATATTTTGTTTATCGGTCATGAATCGGACATTTTTTCGTAACAGTGTTAGCGAAAAATTATTATTTTCAAGCGAGATATTAGTCGATCATAGATAATGCAGGCAGGAACTAAAACTACGAAACATTGCGCATATGCAACATGCAACATTGATTCCAGATACGGAAACAGACCAGAAATGACAAACGTTTTTTTCTTGAGATTCCTCAGCAGCTTAATCAGAAAAAAACATCGAAAAGTCTGAAAGTAAAGTAGCTATGATCATGAAACTTCGCGGGTAGATAGATCTCACCAAGGAGAAGTGCAACGTACAAGGAGCATAACTCTACCTTGATTATTTTGTGAGTTATTGTCCTTTGTTGTAGCGAAAGCCTCTGTGGGTATCAAATCACATTCTGCGACAAATTCTAGTTTGTTTTTTCTAGATTAATCCTTTCCCAAACAAGACCGGTTTTGACGTCCCTAAGAGAAATTTCTTGGGAAAACATTGAGGTAAAAGAAGAAAATGATGATCGACCAAATTGAAAACCCCTGCCTAGCAGACAAAATGAGTGTGAATAACTTCTTTGGATATTGATGATCATTCTTCTTTAGACTCGATATTTTCTCTGACATAAAACACTTAAAGTATTTACATCCGTTTTGTCATCTTCAGACTTTTCAATTTGGCCCAACATGACATTTTGTCGTTTTGGAAAGGGAAAGCGAGTACGCACGAGCGGCACGACGAAGCTAAGGCAGGACTGTATGTGTAAACATTACTTGTCAACTGGTTATTTCATACTTACCGATCTTAAAAAGTACACGACAGTGCAGCAACCTTCTCAACTTTGAATTAATATAATGTTCCTCAACAAATGAGTACGACAATCCAACTCTTAGAATGTCATCTTCGGCAAGTTGAACGTGGAAAAACTTCGCGAGATTCACAGCCATATTTGTACGATAGAGGATTCCCAATCTATTTTTAGACCAATAAGGCGTGACGATGACGTAGATCTCTATTTGTGTACACGAGAAAACCGAACCCTATTGCATGAAATTCAGGTTGGGCATATTTAGATGGTATTCCCAGAATATAAGCTGAGAAATTAAACAAAACATATCGTGAAGTAGAAAATGTTCCGGTGTGATAGTTTCCCAAAAGTCACGTGGGTTATCAACCGTGATTTATATATAAGAAATTGAATATGCCCAAGAACGGACCCCTGCGGAACACCGTGCGTTATTTGGACTGTATCGGATGATACGTTCTCGATCACTACCCTCTGCGATCGACCTGCAAGGGTGCCCTAATCATTGCCAGATTATTCACTCTGACACCATATCGTCGTTTTTCAACGAAAACCTTGTAACTACACTTCGAGACACTTCTAACGCAACACTTACATTCTTCATTATAATTGAAAAAAAAAAACAATGCAGTATATTTTATGAAATTTTAAGTAAATACAAATCATTAACGTTTACACGTTTTCTGGAAATTTTATCAAAATCGGTTGATCCAAACATAACAAATACTAAGATTTTATATAAAGACTCAAATATGAAAAGTCACAAAACCGCGGGCTGTGGCAGAACTTGATAACATCAAAGCAGCGTCACCAAATCACGCAGCATCTTCTTTTTTCGTTGCAATGTTTTATCAAACCTTCTAAAGACAGTTCGCGTTAAAACCACGTATGCTTGACAAGGGGTTAAAGTGTTAAGGGTTTTGATTTTTATCTATCATAGAAATATGTATTAATAAAATGTATATTAAAATCTATTATATGACAGTTGTCTCTGTGGCGCAATCGGTTAGCGCGTTCGGCTGTTAACCGAAAGGTTGGTGGTTCGAGCCCACCCAGGGACGCTATCCTTTTTGTACAAAGCGACTCATTTTACACAATGGCTTATTAAGAAGAAAAAATATAACAGCGAAATGAATGTTGTGTTGATCTTCTTTGCTTATAATACATGCATAAATAACATGTTCGAAAACTTCAATGATAACATCAACCTTGTCCTTTTCCTCAAGTGTTTTTTAAGAATGTATTTTACAGTCAAATAGAATTTGTAATTTTTGCTACTGCTATATTCTAAGAAATAAGAGCTTCATTGTTCACACACACACACACACACTTCATATACCAAATTGTGATTGAAGAAAGAGTTTAACCAATTCCTACATAATGACACTTTTTGATGTCCCACAAGAACAATGCTATGGAAAAAAATGTGGAAAATAAAGAAATTTCTTGTGACATCATTTTTTTCATTTCCAACATCGTTTTCTACCCAAAAAAAGACACAAAATGTATAATTTCATTCAATCGAAATTGTTGTCTGCAACAAATTTGAATAATGACCAGTCGATATTTTTGCCGACTGGTAATTGGTTAAACATGTCTCAATCGACAACTTTTAAGCCCGATGCAAATTGAGATATATTGCAATAACCAACACAAATGTTAATTGAAAAAGAAAACAGAAAATTTAAAGCACGTAAATCATTGAAGTCAAAGGAGATTATATCACGACGAGGAGTCACGTGACACAACAAAAAGAGTCATGTGACACAACAACAACAATAACAACAACAACAATAACGACAACAACTAACAATAACGACGACAACAACATAATTCAGAAAATATTCAATAAATATTTTGATATGTGGATATTTTCAATTTTGTTCGAAGAAGAGACTTGATGTAAAAATTTCGGCGATTTTGTTTGATGCAATTGGTCTTTTTAATCAGCGTCTTATGAAAAAGTTATTGACGAGCAATGAAATTTGTTTTCTCATCAACATTTTGTTAGTCAGGTGTCGTTTTAAAGATCAACCACTTCCAGAAATTCTGCAGTGGTCTTTTCACTGGTTGTGAACTCGGCCAAAGCGAGGGACGTTTTTCGCTACAACAAGGTACAGATATTTTGCGTTTAAATGTGAATTTAAAGATCTGATTGGATAGTTTTTTTGTAATAACAATGAATTTGTTCTAAAAATAGACCGGATGTGCGGAATGTATTGACAAACCGTCTGTGTTGTTATAAATCTCGTAACTACGGCTTTTTCGAAGCCGTAGTTACGATATTTTACAACAACACCGACGGAATACTATGATCGCGAAAAAACGTCCCACGCTTTGGCCGAGTTCACCACCAGTGCTTTTGCCTTCTCGCCTTTTAAAACATTTTCAAATTGATCTCGTATTGACATAATTGTTGAAGTTTTTCTGCTATCATTGTTGTTGTTGCCACGTGATTCCCGGTCGTGTAATACTGATAGTCAGGATTTTCTTCTTTTCTCTCAGTGGACTTCTTAACTTACATTCTACAGAGTAGTCGAAACCGATAGAAAAATATTTTAGAAGAGGTTTAACCCTTTCCCAAACAATATCTGGATTTGTCACCCATACAAGAGCAATGATTTGTATATTATTCTGACATAAGAAGAAAAAGCTGACGACACGCATTTTCTCCTTTTACCTGAACATTTTTGCTATATGTTATGCACTAATCCTATATGTATTAAAATAAATCATTTTGTCTGTAGCAGCTCTCAACTTGAAGCATTCTAATTTTTTACCACTCGGGAAAGGGTCGACTGAAAATAGTGGTACCTTGTAAAATGACGTCGATTTTCAACAAAAACCTCGTAACTACAGCTTATTTTAAGCTGCAGTCACGAGGTTTTTGTTTAAAAGCAGCGATAATTTTATAGCGTCAAGTGTTTTGTGACTCACCGTTAGCGTTGTGTATTATTAATATAATAATCTTGCATTATGAATAATTTATGACTGTATACTAGATAGAAAGATAAGTGCAAAAATGATGTAAATCGTCGGTTGTGGGGATCAAAACCTCGTAACTACAGCTTAACTACACAATGTTATTGTATAATGCAGACGTGTGCATTAAAAATTTTGTATAACAGTCCTGCACATTCATAAATCGAATGGCAATTAATTTTGTTCTAAAAATAGTCTGTGTTTACCACTATGCTTTGATAAACCGTCAGAGTTGTTATAAAATCTCGTAACTACGGCTTGAATCAAGCCGTAGGTACAGGATTTGATAACAACAAATACGAAATACTATTTGTTTGTCCGAAAAAACGTCAAGGTTTACTTGTTAAAGCGACCCCTATTGTGGTAGTTCAAACTTAAATGGATTCAGATCTACCATATCGTCAATGTTTTTGCAAAACCTCGTAACTCAAGCTTTATTAAAGCTGGAGTGATCTTGCAATAACACCGACGATATGTTACCCTTCATGTCAAATGGGACCTTTTAGGAACTATAAAAATAATCAATCCTAGTCAGTCTTTAAAGATACATAACATTCCCATTTCATTTTGAAAGTATGTCTTGATAGCAAGATTGGTTATTCTAATGCGTTTAAATGTTCTCAGATTTTTTGACAAATTCCTTTTACATCTACACTGTGGTATAATTAATAGTTTAATTTTAACAAAAAATTTATTTCTCTTGAACGGCGCGATATTTTGACTTGAAATTTTATGAATTTTCATAAGAAAATAAAAAAATATATGCTCTTTCAGATAAAAAACTAATGTAAATGTTATAAAAAAAATATCTATGATATGTCTGGCCAGATGATCGCAACAAAAAATCATAGATCAATATAGTACTGGCCAATGGTCACCTGTCTCTGTGGCGCAATCGGTTAGCGCGTTCGGCTGTTAACCGAAAGGTTGGTGGTTCGAGCCCACCCAGGGACGTTATATTTTTTAATTCGAGATGCATAGGGAACACATTGTCATTACATTATCGAGAAATCACATTTATTTTCCATTCCCAAATTGACAACATTTGAGGATATTGCATCAAAGCTTAATAGCATATAGAAATATAAGAAATATTACAGAAAAGGAGAAAATGCATACTACATACGTCGTTTTCGGGAAAATTTGGAAATGGAACTCTTATGTATGCCTTTTAAAGAAATGTCTCATTTTCTCTCACATGAAAAAAGGTCAAGAAAGTATCTTTATTTACATGTACCAATTACAAAAATATTTTGCGACATTTCTAGCCGTCAATATTTTTTTTATCGCCGACAAAACTACAAAGAGGGTCGTGAATTGGTCAACCAGTCAATAAATCATAGCTAATTAGTAATCAAACGGACGAGGAAAATATTGCAAAGTCGCATATCTTCCAAAACATCGTAACTACAGCTTTAAACAAGCTGTAGTTACGATGTTTTTAAAGAAAAGCGACAAAGAGATCATTTCTCATGAATATTTTCAAGTGGGGAGAGGGCCATTTGAAACAACTGAAGCAGGATTTTCTTTAAAAAGACCAACAATTTGTGGCCTCTTGTGTATTATGCTGTTTGTCTCACAGAAAGGTTTTATTATTCAGCAAAACGTTTTATTGTTAAAAGAAATTGTCTTTCAAAATTAATATCAAATTAATTTTGATTGAATAAGACATTTTTGTCAAGATATTTTGAGCAGGCCTCATCCCTGCCATCTTACTTGTTGCTCTATTCAGGCCCTATAGAAGCAGAGCTATCATTTCGCGAGAATGTTTCATGGCGACCCAAACATTGATAAAGATAAAATGTCTCGCAGCCAAAACTGACTGGCCCTTCGTTTAGGGATTACACTAAAACAAATCATTTTATCACATCAGGGATTAAAGGCATTATGAACCTTCGACTGTAAGAATGCTTTGAAACAGAGGAGTGGATAAACGTCTTGGATTAGATTGGTGTGGTGAGTATTCAAGAATCAGCCGATAAAAAGTTATTGAAGATCAAATAAACTTTTACTTGATCGTCAGTAACATTTTTATCAGCTGATTGCACCTTGGTAATTGAATTGAATAATTCAATGTTATAAAATAAATAATGTCTCAAAACAAAGCTGGTGAAAATGTTGAGAAATTCTCTTCCTATGGGCTTGCTACGGTAATTTGTGAGCACATAGTTCAAACGGACAATGGGGAAACTATTACTGGACCATTTCCCATGGAAATATTGGCCTTTTTACACAAAAGGTTATCCTGCGTCATGGTCAATTGTACTTTATTTCGCGATGACTTTTAGTATAAAGCTAATTGTGTGCTAAACAACGTTGTTAACAGTCTAACATTTCTAAAAGAGCAACCTTATAGCGTTGAAGAAGCTGTTTTACGACGTTTTCGTCTCCAAACCAATCGGCAAAATACTCGTATATCGGCCAAAGTTTCTCATTTTGTTTTATTGTCAAAATGTGCTTTTATGACTTTTATGCAGACTGTTTTAAACAAGCTTATAATTTTGTATAAGTCTAATATGTTTGAATATGTGGAGAATAGACCTAGCACCCAAAATCAACAGACACTACGGGAAATGATAACTGCTGATGTGCCCCAAGAAGGGGTTTCAGCTAACACACACAAAACAGGTAAACTTCCGTTTTTCGCAAAACTTAAAATAGCATATCATGCTCCAAAATTATCAAACTGTTTTACCCCAAAGTAGATAGCTTAAAGTGCCATTTCACAGATATTTTTTCATAAATTTTATTTCTATTTTTATCTGAAATAGAATATTTTCTTATAAAAATTCTGAAAGTTTCAAGCCAAAAGATTGCGCCGTTTATGAGGAATATATTGTTGTAGATTACCACAGTTCAGTCGTTTCTTTAGCCTGATATTTACTGTATTACTGGTATGGTACATATCCTTGCAACAACTTAGTTCGACCCATGAGATAAAATATAAGAGATCAAAACTCTTTGGTTAGACGGAGTTATTTGAGTATTCTGACCGATATGATATGGCAATTCACTTAGTTTGGTTAAGTTTGTTTAATATTCTGACCTTTATGATTGGGCAATTTACTTAGTTCGACTAAGTCGGTTGAATATTCTGACCGATATGATTGGGCAATTTACTTAGTTCTACTGAGTTGTATGAATATTTTGACCGATATGATTGGGCAATTTACTTAGTTCTACTGAGTTGGTTGAATATTATGACCTATATAATTCGGCAATTTATTAAGTTCGACTGAGTTTGTTGTTTACTCTGGCAAATATGATTGGGCAATTTACTTAGTTCGACTGTGTTGGTTGTTTATTCTGTCCGATAATATCGGACCATTTACTTAGTTTGACCGAGTTGATAGAGTATTCTGACCGATATGATTGGGCAATTTACTTAGTTCGACTGATTTGGTTGAATAATTCTGACCGAAATGATTGGACAATTCACTTTGTTCGACAGAGTTGGTAGAGTATTCTAACCGATATAATTGGGCAATTTACTCAGTTCGATTTATTTGGTTGAATAATTCTGATCGATATAATTGGACAATCTACCTAGTTCTACTGAGTTTGCTGAATATTCTGACCGATATGATTGGGCAAATTACTTAGTTCGACTAAGTTGGTTGAATATTATGATCGATATAATTGGGCAAATTACTTAGTTCGACTAAGTTGGCTGAATATTCTGACCGATATGATTGGGCAAATTACTTAGTTCGACTAAGTTGGTTGAATATTCTGACCGATATGATTAGGCAAATTACTTAGTTCTACTGAGTTGGTTAAATATTCTGGCCGATATGATTGGGCAAATTACTTAGTTCGACTAAGTTGGTAGAAATATTCTGACCGATATGATTAGGCAAATTACTTAGTTCTACTGAGTTGGTTGAATATTATGACCGATATGATTGGGCAAATTACTTAGTTCGACTAAGTTGGTTGCATATTATGATCGATATGATTGGGCAAAGTTCGACTAAGTTGGCTGAATATTCTGACCGATATGATTGGGCAAATTACTTAGTTCGACTAAGTTGGTTGAATATTCTGACCGATATGATTAGGTAAATTACTTAGTTCTACTGAGTTGGTTAAATATTATGGCCGATATGATTGGGCAAATTACTTAGTTCGACTAAGTTGGTTGAATATTCTGACCGATATGATTGGGCAAATTACTTAGTTCGACTAAGTTGGTTGAATATTCTGACCGATATAATTGGGCAAATTACTTATTTCCACTGAGTTGGTTGAATATTCTGACCGATATGATTGGGCAAATTACTTAGTTCTACTGAGTTGGTTGAATATTATGACCGATATGATTAGGCAAATTACTTAGTTCGACTAAGTTGGTTGAATATTCTGACCGATATGATTAGGCAAATTACTTAGTTCTACTGAGTTGGTTAAATATTCTGGCCGATATGATTGGGCAAATTACTTAGTTCGACTAAGTTGGTTGAATATTATGACCGAAATGATTAGGCAAATTACTTAGTTCGATTAAGTTGGTTGAATATTATGACCGATATGATTGGGCAAATTACTTAGTTCGACTAAGTTGGTTGAATATTATGACCGATATGATTAGGCAAATTACTTAGTTCGACTAAGTTGGTTGAATATTATGACCGATATGATTGAGCAAATTTACTTAGTTCGACTAAGTTGGTTGAAAATTCTGACCGATATGATTGGGCAAATTACTTAGTTCGACTAAGTTGGTTGAATATTATTACCGTTATGATTGGGCACTTTACTTAGTTCTACTGAGTTGGTTGAATATTATGACCGATATGATTGGGCAAATTACTTAGTTCGACTAAGTTGGTTGAATATTATGACCGATATGATTGGGCAAATTACTTAATTCGACTAAGTTGGTTGAATATTATGACCGATATGATTGGGCAAATTACTTAGTTCGACTAAGTTGGTTGAATATTATGATCGATATAATTGGGCAAAGTTCGACTAAGTTGGCTGAATATTCTGACCGATATGATTGGGCAAATTACTTAGTTCGACTAAGTTGGTTGAATATTCTGACCGATATGATTAGGTAAATTACTTAGTTCTACTGAGTTGGTTAAATATTATGGCCGATATGATTGGGCAAATTACTTAGTTCGACTAAGTTGGTTGAATATTCTGACCGATATGATTGGGCAAATTACTTAGTTCGACTAAGTTGGTTGAATATTCTGACCGATATGATTGGGCAAATTACTTATTTCCACTGAGTTGGTTGAATATTCTGACCGATATGATTGGGCAAATTACTTAGTTCTACTGAGTTGGTTGAATATTATGACCGATATGATTAGGCAAATTACTTAGTTCGACTAAGTTGGTTGAATATTATGACCGATATGATTAGGCAAATTACTTAGTTCGATTAAGTTGGTTGAATATTATGACCGATATGATTGGGCAAATTACTTAGTTCGACTAAGTTGGTTGAATATTATGACCGATATGATTAGGCAAATTACTTAGTTCGACTAAGTTGGTTGAATATTATGACCGATATGATTGAGCAAATTTACTTAGTTCGACTAAGTTGGTTGAAAATTCTGACCGATATGATTGGGCAAATTACTTAGTTCGACTAAGTTGGTTGAATATTATTACCGTTATGATTGGGCACTTTACTTAGTTCTACTGAGTTGGTTGAATATTATGACCGATATGATTGGGCAAATTACTTAGTTCGACTAAGTTGGTTGAATATTATTACCGATATGATTGGGCAAATTACTTAGTTCGACTAAGTTGGTTGAATATTCTGACCGATATGATTGGGCAAATTACTTAGTTCGACTAAGTTGGTTGAATATTATGACCGATATGATTGGGCACTTTGCTTAGTTTGGCTGAGCTAGTTGCGCTTTCTGGCCGACTCGGCTAAGCAAATTAATCAGTTCGGCTGAGTCAGTTTCGTATTCTGACCGACTTGAACGGGCATAAAGAATACATGGATCACCCGAAATAATTCTAAATTGCTTTGTTGGTTTTTAATTCATCAATAAAACATGTATAGGAATAGTATAATTGATAATGGGTTTTCAAAGCAATTAAAGCAAAAGATTTCGCCCAACGTGGGGCTCGAACCCACGACCCCGAGATTAAGAGTCTCGTGCTCTACCGACTGAGCTAGCCGGGCAGATGCTTAAGCCAACGACAAAATCGACGTCGAGATACAAAGCACAGGTAAACGCTACTGAATTTAATTAACCTGTGAAGATAAACCCTTTATTTACTCTCTACTCTATAGTTTCCAATCCAATTCTCACACAATGACGCTTTTTGACTCTACATAAGATTAAGCTTTCGAAAACATATTTTGGAAAATAAAGAAATTGCTTGTGACAAGCATTTTTTTTTATTTCCCACATTGTTTTCCACACAGAATGCCCGAAGTAAATAAAATCTCTGTCACTTGGAAGTGTCGTACAATCGATAGCTGTGAATTTAGACCAGTTTGAAAAATTGATGTCTTCTTCTTCTTCTTCTTCTTCAGATGTCCCTTTGAACGCATTTATTTAACATCGATTGGGAAGCAAGTTTCTTCAACTTATGTTAATCCCTCTCGATTGTGCTTCCTGGAAATCCACCAGTACTCGTGCAGAATATGCCTGTCTGGTAGTGGGGCATTCTGGGCAAGATAACACTTTCCAAAACGAGAAAAAATTTAGACAATGAAGTGAACGTTAATAATGGCACTTAATACGTAGGTTACAATACAGAACAGAAAATATTTAGGCAAAAAGAGAAAATGCTGAAAAAAACATTGCCTTCGTTTGTGTTCTTGTCGTTTTAATAGGGGCGTGAAAATAATGGGTAAAATAATACGATGTTTTATCTTTAAAATACATATGTAAAATAAAGACGAATCTTTAAATATTTTGTAATGGATCATTTACAGATTTAAATGGAATTGATTTTATTGACATTTATCGCCGTGTTCAACTGCTATGGTCATATCGCGGCTGCTGGAGCTCCTAACCGAGAGTTCTTGGCATTTTTCTCACCGATACCACCACGCCATCTAAACCGAGCCTCTAGCTGCTCTCGCACATAGCTAGTTCACAAACATTGGTGATAGACAAATGACTTGTCAAATGTCAGGATGGATACTGTCCGAGCTGTGGTTCGAACTCAAGACCCTGGATTGACAGACTCCGACGTTACCAGATTTAAATGGAAAAATCTACATATAAGAAGAAAATAGTGATATTCAGCATTTTTCCCTTTCCTTCGATGTTGTTGATAATTATTATTGAAACAAGTATCTTTCGATATATCGTTCTTCGCGGAAATATATAGAGGATAATCGTTTGTTTCAGTGTAAGATCGATTTATATTTCATTGAGTAAACAGCAAAAGTTTTATTTTCACGAGTGGTGAAGCCACGAGTGAAAATGTAGCTTTCGTTGTTCACGAAATGAAATATAAATCGATCTTACTCGAAAAACAAACGATTATTATATTTCTTTAATGCAAAAATTAGACAAAATGCAAAAAAATTATGACGGATTTTCTTAAAGCGCGTCATTTTGCACGTGACTGCTATGCAACGCTTATGATGACCATTTGGATCACCAAGGACAATTCTATCCAATCATACCTTGGATGCAAGTCGTAGAACTACTTTCAGACTATGAATAGAAAAGAATAGAACAATGATTCAAAACGTTTGTCTGTGACTTATGTCAACAATGAAGCGACAAGGATACTGAAATGCATTGTTT
Organism: Fragum sueziense; assembly: GCA_963680895.1. Taxonomy (NCBI): domain Eukaryota; kingdom Metazoa; phylum Mollusca; class Bivalvia; order Cardiida; family Cardiidae; genus Fragum; species Fragum sueziense. The sequence goes on along the minus strand of OY804593.1, from coordinate 41,759,227 downwards.
GCAGTTCCAGTGTCCTCTCTTTTTAGAATGATTACAACCTGCAAGTCCCGCAAGTTGCCATGGTTGTTCATTTGGATGAACTCGAAAACTATTTTATGAAGCACAGCTACTTCCGGCCAAGAAATGCGATTTTTTAACATTTCTTCATACACACACTTTCGAGTCGATGATTCGATCTTTGATCGATATTATCCGAGGATATCCGAACGTTATGATGACGTCACTTATTTGGCCCGGCTTACATAACGTCAGATAGGGTGAAATGAACGAAAGCGGGGCACAAGTTTTTGATAATTTCACTGGACAGGCAGTGAGTTTATCAAAATGATAATCTACCGTTATTTCCAGATAATCCATCGAAAAGCATTAAAAGAAAAATACTTATGATGCACGGTAAAATATCAAATTTTAAAGAGACATTTCATAAATAGTTTTTTCTTGAATATTACTCATATTTTCATCGAAAAGGAAGAATTTCTTAGGGAAATGACTTGAAGCGGAGAATGCAGATTTTCGTCAGGGATTTGCTAGACGTAATAGATCTCTTAGAAATCAACTGATAAAAATGTAATTGACGGCCAAGTAATATTTTACTTGGTCGTCAATAAGTTTTTATCAGGTGACTTTAAGAGTGCCACGATATGCAGCCGATAACTAACGTTTTCTAACTGTTGCGCTTCAAACTGAATTCAAATTGGTCAAATATTGACGGAGCTATTGATTGTTTGTTGATACTGTTGAGTCACGTGATTCCATGCCGTAATTTATGCATGGCTTCCAGGATTTCAAACCCATCATGAACGACCAAACACTTTGTGTATCTTCAATTACATTTTTATCAGTTGATTTCTAAGAGATCTACTACGTGTTACAACCGCAATTCCCGAATTGTCATTTTTGCCATAGCGGCGGGATTCCATCGTGCAGCGATGATGTTTTGCTTTTGAAATTCCTTTTCACCAACTCATGTTAAAAAATTGCATCGACAGTATACAAGGTATTCACTCTTTTCGTCTTCTCTCATACTATTTTTTTCCGCACGCGGAATTGAGCAGCCGAAAAAACAAACTTTCCCACGCTTCCGAAGTTTCTCTGGCAATTTGGGGTATGACGTCATGATGCATAACTCAGCTATTAACCGAAAACCTCGCAACTGCAGCTTAAAACAAGCTGCAGTTACGAGGTTTTGTTGAAAAGCGACGATAACTTCTAGTTCTAAGAGAGAGTCTAATTAATGCCGACTCATACAAAATCATATAATGTCAAGTGCAAACGGGGCATTTTTGTCGAACAAACGTACAAATGGAAAACGTACTTCTTTTTTTAGTGTAAAACTGTCTATTTTGTTCATATTTGTTTTGCTTTGCTGTCGCAAAAACACGAGGTTATTCAAACAGAAGTGTCGAGTGTTGTCGTGTAGAAAACATGCAATATATCATTTTTTCTGAGAGCTGAGAGCCCCCCCCCCCCTTTTCCGTTTCCCTTTTTTAATCAAAACTACACGTTAATCAAGATTTTCTGAAGTATAATGATTCGATAGAATAAATACACCTAGAAATAAAAAGTCATATTTGGACATAATACTAATTCATTCGCTCATACGAGACTCAAACATAACGATGACGTCGTTTTTCTTCGAAAACCTCGTAACTTCAGATTATTTTAAGTTACAGTTACGAGGTCTTTCAAGAAAAGCTACGATATTTTTCATCTGTTTTATGAATGATTAATATGCAAAGTTTTTACTCATTAAATGATAATGATGAAACATCTATGATTAAGCGGTGCATATTCTACAAAATATTTCAACTATGTGGCCGTCTCGAAAGAATTCATGAATATTTCTAAGAACAGCTGATTATAGTATAAAATTGCTTACAGAACTTAGCCCTTTTATAATCTTTTAGGTTGGTCCAAATATAGAAGTTTCTGACAATAGAATATGTTTATTTCATGCAACGACTTTTGAATATTCGCTTCACTTCAAAAACATCGCAACTACATGTACATTACTATTTATACTGTACGTACGAGGATTTATGAGAAAGCGGCGATATATCCTTTGCAGCAATTTCTTGTTTTTTTTTCTCAATGATTTCAACCGATTTAGATTAATAAGGTCAAAAGTATTCTTTGTGGAGGATGGGCAAAATATTTCTTATTGCTGTGTTGAGTTTAAGGTAGTCCACCAATAATGAGATTCGTGCAACGTCGGAATTATGCGGGCGACCTCGAAAACGATGGCGCCCGAATAGGTTCGAATACGTAACGACGCCGCTCGAAAAAGATACGATGTTTTGTGAATATCCAAATGACGACATTACGGGTATTCTACACTGTACCTTAAGGGGGAATGCTCCAGTTTCCTAATTTTTTCCCAATAATAGAATTTATTTATATTTTGTATGTTGAAATTTCATATTATTACCAATTGAAAAATAAAATAAAAATGGATGGTCAGCGATCTTGTTTGAATTTTATAGGCATTCGTATCACATACCCCTACATCGAAAAATGCCCAATTTCTTGCACCTTTCCAAGGTCACTAAAATGCTTATAAAATGCTGTATATTCATCGTTGAGCCCCGAAAACGGATTTAAAGTAACGTCTTACATTTAATAAGAACAGAAAACCCAAAATGCGTGCTTTTATAAACGCATAAATGTACAAAACAGCATGCTCACGTGTTCGATTAGATCAACGAAGATGGAGTGTTTTAGGTCAAAATTTGCATATTTTTGGAAATATTTCAAGCTCTACATAATAGAATTCGATAAAACTTCCTCATTGTATTAAGCAACATGTCCTGGTAATAATTAAAAAAGAAAATGTATAGGTCAGCGAACTTATTTGTGAATTACAGCAATTTTTATCAGCTACACATGAATAAGATGACACAAAACAGTCGTAACTGCATACATACTTACGATTGTCTTGCTCTAAATAATCGATTTCCACCTAGAGGAAATCAGTTTTGCATAATAAATACACTTTATCCATCGAAAATGGTAAATTGTAATGGTGTGTTATATTATTGAAAATATGGTAGCGAAACATATTGGTACGAAACATTTATTTTACTACAGTAATAACCGAGTGTTCCGAAAAACTGGAGCATTCCCCCTTAAGCCTCTCTTACAACCCGTCGTGCGTCTTTTTAAATCGTACGTTTTAAAACTCTGCAAAATCGCACGATTTATAAAGACGCACGACGTGTTGTAAGGGCGCCTTAAAGAATTCTCCGGGCAATTCTTTGCTGCGTGCAGTCTGCGTCGTGGTTGCGTCCACCAAAATCGTACGTTGCACGTGCGTGCATCGCACGACTAAACGTGCGTTTTAGATGCAGACCGCACGCAGACCGCATGCAGGAGCACGTTCGACCGGTTGTAAGAGAGGCTTTAATGACACATTCTACATTGTTTGCATGAGGTAGTACAACGTGCTGCTTTTCAACAAAAACCGCGTAAATGCTGCTTAAAACAAGCTCAAAAGCTCAATCTCAAAAAGGCTTTATCCATAAGATCATGAAATGCATAATATCAGAAGATGCAATCAAATCCGCAGTTATATTCCCCGAATCAGGATTTGTTTTGACCTCTGCCACCACAACATTGACTAACAAGACTTTAACTACACTATAAATGCTTAAAACAAAACATTCGAAAGTAACCATTAAAAATTTTATGTTCTCCTCAAGCCTCGAACTACCGCCTGCATACCGCGTGAAATGAGTGTGATTAGTAAGCCACTATTGTATCCAATAGACCATTGCGGATGTAATACTTCTAATCGGACAATTCAAATTAATGGCTAAAAAACACATCAATAATTGATCATTAATCTGCCCCTCCTACAGGTAAGTATTGGTTTTTCCAAAAAATGATCGCAATATCGCGTTAGAGTTATAATTGAACGTTAAAGAAAACATAAACACGTGCCATACGATGTGGCGACAACTGTAATAGCAATGGATTTTTTGCTAAAAATACCATCTACCGTTACGTATTTATAAACCGTCGATGTTTTTATAAAATATCGTAACTACGGCTTGAATCAAACCGTAGTTTCGAGATTTTATAACAACGCCTACGAAATGCAATTGTTTGTTTGAAATTACTTCACGGTTAACTGGATTAAATCGTTGCCTATTGAACTTTTTTTTATTAAAAACAACAGTTAACACTGTTCTTATAGCGTTTAATCCTTTCCCAAACAAAACCTGGATTTGACGCCCCTTATATGAAAGGCTTGGGAAACATCGAAACAGAAGAAGAAACTACTGAGAACCAGCAGTTTCTGCTTTTGTTTCAATGTTTCTATGCCATATTTTACACAAATTCTATCTTTATACCTTTCATTCTGTCATATGTGGCAGTTTTTTTTTAGTTTAACCACACTAAAATTATGCCGTTTGGGAAAGGCTTAAAGATCGCTACGTGTTTGGTGATAAATAAATAAGAATAACTTCAGAAACAAATATTATAAAAAATACTTTTTACGTCGCACCCATTCGTCAGTACTCGGCTAATTTCGTGAGTCCGACAGCATCCGAGTGTGCCAAGCAATCCACCATCTTGACACATGTCATGTGATTATACGATCACCACGTGATTTTCGCTGTGGCGGTAACTACCTGCCCTGGCGTAATTACTGTTTGGAGTTTACTAGTCTGGTGTCAGACTCTGAATATTTACGTTACAATTTCTAAAAAAAATCAAGGCACACAACCGTAAAAAACCTTCCTTGGTCTTAAATAGAGAATCAGAGACTTATAATTTCATATTTAATGTCATTGTTTGACTTCAAAATCTCTATTTAGCAGACTGTCACAGGTCTATGAGTTTGCAAAAATTGTCTTGTAAAACCTCGTTCTAAAGACCGCACCTATGGAAACATGGATGCTGGTTGTCTCACACTGAAATGCTATAAGCGACATACAGTCGACACACATTGTGTCAATGTCAGGGGGGGGCGTCAAAATACCTCGACGTACTCGGAGTTCGAGTAAACCGACTTTGTCCAATGTAGCAAGAGTATGGGTAATCAAGCAATTTCGCGTGAAATTTAACAATATTGTATTATTGTTTTATGAGTAGAAATAAGTAGTACAAAATTAGTCGATAAGATGGAAATTAAGAGAGATATCGAAAAACAAAAAGTGTACATGTATACTTTTTCTGCCTCTCAGTATACATGAATACTATTTCACAACTCAAAGCAACATGTGAATTATGCAGGATCATGGTATATTTAAATGTCAAGGCCTTTCTTTTTCCAAACAACAACATTTTGGGTGGTGCTTTTTAAGAATGAGTTTTAAACGTAAAGACAGTTTAAGTGAAAAGTAGAAAACGAGTATAATTATGATGGACTCTATAACAGCATAATATATATTGAGCGAAGAGGAGAATTGGATGTTTATCAGCAATTTCTTCATTTCTCTTATTAATAATTACCAAAACACTTATGCTGGAGTCGGTCATGTTTTGGAAAGGATTAAAATGTCAAATGCAAAGTCACTCGTGCCCTACAAAGTATGTTGCGTAATCTTAGATATACTTACGTCAATGAATAATTTTTGATATTGGTAACCTTTCCTCAAAAATCAAAATTGTAGATTATTCCTATTTTGATAGGAGTTACCGACGACAAAATAATTTTAGGTCGACAAAGTTAGGATTAACTAATAGAATAGGTTAGAAAATATTGAGGCAAAATGAGAAAATGATGGTTATCAGCATTTTCTTCTCCCCATGCCTTTTTTATTAGGGACATCAAAGTTTGAGGCCAAATGTAGAAAGTATATGTGTTTTGAAAATAGAAACTTCTTTTTCTTACTTTATTCCGTAAAATTTCTTTTACAGGGACACCAAAGCGAGATGAATGGGGATTGGCAAAAGGATAACCTTTTACATGCTTAAATAATTGGAACATCTTTGATTCTCTGGTGGTCAAGAATCAAAGCATGTCCGCTACGACAAAATTCTCGGTCGTCCGAATTAATCCTTTCCCAAAAGACAAATTTTAGGGTTGTCCAATTCGAAAGCTGCTGCTGACAATAAAATGGATGTTAATTAAGTTTAGATAGGGTTAAAGAGGAGTACAAAAAGATCAATTTGAAATCTATGTCAGTAGGAGCGTTTTTAAAAAAATGGATAGTAGTACAGAGAAACTATTGAAAGAAAATAGGAAAATGCAGACTATCTGTATTCTCTTCTGTTCTCTCTGGTTTTCCAAACCAATTTTCTAAATTAATTACACCAAAACCATAACTAGATGTTGATTTGGAAATAAGAAAATGTGTCCTCCGAAATAGTCGAATTGCTGTGAATCTTTGAAAGAACTCTTCATTTAGGCTATGTTTCAAATGCAAGTCATAATTTTATCCATTTCCCAAACAAGACATGGGTCCATTGTATCAACGATCTTACGGCAAACTTGGACGGTAAATCATAATGGCGAGTTTGTTGATAACACAGAACCCTGATGTTGGCGTCCATACAAAGCTTCGGAAAATGTTGAAAAAAAAAAAAAAAAAAAAAAAAAAAAAAAGGCAAATGCTGATGTCCAGTCTTTTCAAGTTTTGCACCAATATTTTTCACTGCAATGCAAATTATGTACACATTTCCTTTCATAACCACTTTCCAAACAAGACCTGGTTTTGTCTCTAACTGAAAAGGCTTGGGAAATATTGAGACTAAGCTAATAATCAGCATTTCTCCTTTCCTCTTTATATTTTCTGTGCTTCATGTAACAGAAATCATATCTTTAGTAATATCCGCTGTGTTGTCTGTAGCATCTTTCTGTGCAATTAAAAAGTTCATCGAGATGCTTTCAAATTGGAACAAACAAATTTACCGGGAGATATGAACGTTATTCTTGAGTAAGTTTTGTTGGCACATAACAACAAAATAACGACAAATTATGGTATCTATGGTAACGCATCCACCCACGCTTTCCATCGGTACTACTAGTTTGTAACTGCAGGAAAAGTGCATTTTAAAGTAGGTTAATGTTTCGTTATAATGTTTTCATAGGACAAACATTCAGACAGACAAACAGTATTTTTTAATCTGAGTTAGGATCTGGGAAAACGTGCCTTAAGGCTTTTGGGCCCAACATAGATCCAGATCAGACTGTGTATACGATACGCACAGTCTGATCAGGATCCATATTGTTCTCTAATAGCTTCTTCGTGACCGGTAGTAACTTTAAGAGAACGTCAAGGATGCATATTGGAAACTTTGCATTTGACGACATGCTGATCTTGAAACTCAATTTTTATAAAGGCAGGGACGTTTTTCCAGATAATGGCTCAATTTTGTATTTTGCCAATTGTCCCCGCTTCCTTGTGTCACTACCTTGGCAATTTTCTCTGTCTTCAAACCTTTCACGCTGTGCGTTCTTTCAACAGATTTCAATTTTAAATCACTTATTCCGATTTCAACTATGGGGTTCGGGTACCACTGGATGGCGGAGGCTACACACACTTCTTGTAGAATGACCTATTACTGCGGTTATATTACTATAAAAACTTATTATTAAAAATATAAAAAAAAGTTGATTGATGGGTTTCTTTCAATGCCAATTTTCGCTGCATCCTAATTACACCACCTTGGCAATGAACCCTTTATTATTCTACTTTTTTCGTCTTTTCTCGCCTTTCCCAAATCGCAACCTGTCAGAAGGTTTCAAGGTTAAATTCCGTGTATCTTTTTTGTTTATTTACATTGAGAAAGTCTGATGTGCGTACAGCCTACAGTTAATTAGAATACCGGGTTTGAAAGACATGGCTGTTTTTGTCTGACCAGGGCGGGAACTTGTTGATATTTCGTTACTTTTCTACATAAAGTTCGTAACTACAGCTTGTTGTAAGCTGTAGGTATGAAGTTTAAGAAGTAAGAAGCAATGTATTGAGAAATGGCTGACAACCAGCATTTTCTTCTTTTTCATCTCATACTTGTCGCTTGCAACAGCACCCACATTGAATTTTATGTTTGTCTCTCTGGAGAGGATGATAAGCTATATATTAATAACAGACATGTACACGCACCTTTTCCGAAGCAGCGAAATTATAGACGAGTCCAGTTTGAAAGGAGTTACAGACGACGCAATTAATGACACCAAAAAGAAAACAAAATATTCAGGGAAAATCTGGAAATGGTGATTATCAGTAATTTCTTGTATTCGTTCATTTCATTCTCTTTTTTAATGTTTCCTCTATTAGAAACGTCAAAACAAGGTCTTTTTGGAGAAGGGAGAATGGTGTTTGTTTACCGTTACATGGGGGTCAGCCGTTTCCGAATTAACTCAGCATGTATGCTATATTTACCTTGCTAATTTCCATGTACCTGTCAGATCAATGTATCTGCCCCGCCGATTAATGGCATATCAGTCAGTGTATTGGCGTACTTAGGCCGTTAGTAATGCTGTAGACCATCGGTACTAAACGATTGACCAAATACAAAACATGACGCCGTGCGCATAAATGAACTATAATTGTCAGAGCTACGTTGCTCTGCCCACTCTTAAATTATAGACTAGCTTCGGAAGTATGTTCAGATGTGTGGTGAAATAAAGGGCATTTAAGAACTTGACGCCAATAGTTGCTGAAAAGACACGACTTTTATATAATGTCTTTTGACTTGTTCGAATTTGCGACAGACCGTCATGGCGTGAAATTAGATAGGCCTACGTTCGAAAACTGCCGTAACTACGGCTTGTTCCGACATTTTCGAACGTAGACAACAATGGGCTCTTTTAACTCATCAAACGTACAAAGTCGGACAAGTAACTTTATTGCAAAGGTCACGCATTTTATGTTGATGGACAAGCAAGTCTGTGTGCCTGTCTGTTTATCCATTTACAATGTAACGGGCATGTTTTACATGTTCTGTGGTGGTACTCACATTCGACCTTTAATAATATAGAATCAGCCATTTCCCAAAAAACACAATGCCAAATGGTTCTTTGGAGAAAAGGCAAATGTTAAGTTTGCACGTTAAATTTCGGAAGGACAGACAGACGGACAGACAGATGGACACCGGTTTATCAATAATTATGTCCCGATCATTCCATAATGGAGCATAAAATGCTGATAGCCTACATGTTTTTATTTTCCATTTTTGATTCTACATCTTGGCGCCATCATGTATTCGCGATTCTAGTAAATTCTGTTTTTGTCATAAATTCAGAAATTTCAGTTTTGACTAAGAATCAGTCTAGGAAAGTGTTACGCTTGTGCGAAACTGTATCACCTTCGGCGAAGCAATATAAAGCTTTGAGAGACCTGCTACTGATGATGATAATTGATTGATATTTCAACTCCTGGTGACCTTTGCTTGTTATTTAGGAGTCTCATTCCTTTCATGTTTGGTCGGACATAATATGCGTATACTGTTGAGTGACTCAGTCATCTCTCTCTGAGATCGGAATGCATTTATGCTTTTCAACAAAAACCTCGTAACTGCAGCTTGTGTCAAGCTGCAGTTACGAGGGTTTTGTTGAAAAGCGACGACATGTTTCGTACCGTAACCACCTGTCTTGCTTTAGCTATCTTTAGGTATTGTCGACAGGAGATCAAAACCTCGTAACTCAAGCTTCTAACAAGCTGGAGTTACTAGTTTTTGATCTCCTATTATCACCGATAAGCCTTACTTTCATCGTCGTGCGTAAACTAGGTATGACCATGATCGAACGCTTTCTATTCTCTACGCAGTACCAGTTAGTATAAAACACTCTACAGTTGAACGTACGTACAATTTTGTTATCTTTTTTGCATCAGTATTATTAGTATACATGGTTCCCCCCCAAAAAGTTAGATACGGCATGGTAAAATGATACTTTTCCTACTCTCTTAAAACAGAGCACATTATCTCTTCATTCTATTACTCTGTTCCCACGGGGTCAGTTCACGTATAATCTCGGGGCCATGCGGGATTTCGTTATCCAAAAGTCGTCTGTAAACTGCAAAACATTTGAATAAACTGATACAAATTTTCATTGGCTGACGCTTCAAATTGGCTTCAGCTAAAAATAGAAGCGATAGAATGTATACGTAATCATACAAGATAAAACTGAATGATTTTGATTCGATAATTCAAATATTACCGGCTTCAGCAAAAAAAATATATATAGAATATTTGATGGTTTAATCAATAGACCTCGGCTTTGGAGAGTATAATTTTCCATGCATAAACTTGATTCAGAAATGGTTTGAATCTGCACAGTCTGACAACGTTTTCGCTTTTATATAGATTTGTGCTATAATAAAACCACTGGTGGTGAACTCGGCCAGAGCGTTGGACGTTTGTTCGCGATCATAGTATTCCGTCGGTGTTGTTATAAAATATCATAACTACGGCTTCGATTAAGCCGAAGTTACGAGATTTTATAACAACACAGACGGTTTGTCAATACATATCGCTACACCCGGTCTATTTTTAGAACAAATTCATTGTTATTAGAAAAACTATCCAATCAGATCTTTAGACTCACATTAAAAAGCAAAATATCTGTACCTTGTGGTCGCGAAAAACGTCCTACGCTTTGGCCGAGTTCACCACCAGTGAAAACGACAAAACTAGTTGGGGGTTTTCTTATTTTATTTTTTTTGGGGGGGGGGGGAGATTGTGGTTGAACTACGTCGTAACGTGGTCGAACGCTTTTTGATTATAGTCGAACTGCTATTTCAAAAAGAGTAAATTTTCTCCATGGGACAAGAAAAAACGAAATTAACGTTCAGATTGAAGTCAATATTTGACGTAAAATATGAAAGATATCAAATCCATTTCCAAGCACGGATTTCGTCTACCAGTTTAATTTGCAGCCCAATCTTCAAATTACAATTCAGACAATAGCAGATCGGAAAGCTTGTCATGTAGTTAGAACTAGAAAGTATTAAAATGGTGAGTTTAGAACTTAGTCTAGGTAATAGTTTCACCATCGTCTATTAGAAACAATAAACACCACAACGAAAAGTTCTTAAAGTAAATTATATTTATCACTTAATGTCATTTTATAATTTCAGCTTTTAATGAAAAGGCTTTTTCAAGATAATCATGCACTCTAAGCGTTCATCTTTTTTTTATTTGATTTAGGTTTCGCTATATCGTTCCGCTCATTTTCTGACAATTTGGCATCAAAAGCAACAGTAAAGCAATCACGTCGATCTATATTTTGGGTTCAAAGCTTTTGATACAGGCCTATGCCGCGTCGCTCTGAAATAGGGATTCTGAAACTCTATTTATGAACTGTTATATATATACATGTAACATGTTGTTGTTGTTTTTTTTCTGTTGTTGTTGTTGTTGTTGTTTGGCGAAGCACAGACATTTTAAGGCTGATTATCTGACGTCCCATGAATGCAAGAAGGTGCTAAGTTTATATATATACTAGAACAAAAAAGATACGCAACCCCAATTTTTCGTAATATTTTCGACAAAATATGTTTTTAATGGATATTGAGTACATTTTTAATATACCTGCATCCATACGCATAGATATTGTGTCATTTTTCAGATGTCGTAAATTCATCACGTGATTCATAGTAAATTGTTAAAAACTGATTTTCCCCCTGTCGTGGTTTCTAAATAACTACTATCATAACAAATTTTCTTCAAACACAAGCTAAAACATAGACCAAGAAGATGCCAAAGCGTTCATAGACTTCTTACTACCCTACGCATAGCACGGCTGTGCCAAAATCAGCGCCAGTCTGCAGTACGGATTTTGCTTGTTTGAAAAAGTCAAAATGTTGTTGCAAAGCATTGATGGGGCAACAAATCGACACATTTTCGAATGTTTACGCTGTTGGCTCTCAATGGGACCACAACTGAACGAGCACGGAGCGGACGTGCAAGAGATATGACGTCTGCACGGTGTATAATCACGTGACTTAGAATTTCCGGTAATCTTCGATAACTTTGTCAATACTTGACCAATTTGAATTCGGTTTGAAGCAGAGAAGGCGGGAAAATGTCAGGAATAACCTGGAAGCGTGGATTTTTGAAAAATCAACTGATGAAAAAGTTATTGAAGATAAACACAAAATTTGGTTTATCTTCAATAACTTTTTTATAAGTTTAACGGTTTTCACGCTCATCTAATGCGTGACGGCTGTCCACCTTCTCTGCTTCAAACCGAATTCAAATCGGTCAATTTTTAACAAAGTTGTTAAAGATTTTCTGAAATTGTTGCATCACGTGATTATCCACCGTGGTCTAGGCAGAACCGTATCATCAGGTTAACGCCAGCTACGGGATAGGTTTAAGAATGCAATGGAGACCGCTAATAAATCGCATGGACTTTACAACATTCGAAAATCGGTCCAAACTGAACGAAAGAGAATGTGTTTTTCGACCTACATACACTTTTTTTTGTCAAACTGTGTTGACACCCGGTGTAAACTGGGTGTTTTCTTATTAATGGAATTTACTACAAACAAGATTTTGTGGAATTTATAAGGTGAAATGTTAATGCTTTAGATGTATTACATTTTGTTCAAATCTGATTTGTTGTCTTTGCGTAAGAAGGAATTGAAAAGGAAGTTGCGTTTCTTTTTTTTGCCTAGTATATTATATATACACTTAGCACCTTCTTGCATTCAGGGGACGATCAGTGAAAGACTTCTTGTTTGCCAAAAGGCAAATGACAGTTTTAAGGATACCAAGCATTTCAGCAAAGGAGAGAACTCGACACTTGCACACAACTCAGATAAACTTCCATAATTATTAACTCTCTTGCAAACATTCCCTGGTTTTGACATTTCTTTAAATCGGTAAAATATAACGGTAAAATTTTAGACTGGTCCAATTTCAAACGTGTTACAGACAAAAAATGGTAGAAAAGGTTGTGCCATATGAAAGAATTGCTTGTAACAAGAGTCAAAAAGAGCCAATGTGTGAAAATAGGTTAACATATACGTACGTGTATTTTAGCATTAATTTCGCATTGAGCACAACTTTGAAATCGAAATTGTGAGGTCTAATATTTAGTCGTTTGGGAACGGACTAATCAAAATGCCATGGTCCTATGACCTACTATTTTTGATAGTAAAGTAAGGCAGAAAGACCAAATTAATATAACATAAACATAAAGAATCTGGGGTTTCAAAGAGACCTTTCTTTACATGACGAGACTCAAATTTCTCTCGAGACTTATCAGCAACCACTTTCCAGAACTCCACTTGCAATCTTGATAGGACGTGCCCTTTATCAGATAAAACTTAAGGGGGAATGCTCCAGTTTCCTAAATGTTTTCCCAATAATAGAATTTATTCATATTTTGTATGTTGAAATTACAGGTTATTATCAATTGAAAAATAAAATAAAAATGGGTGGTCAGCGATCTTGTTTGAATTTTATTGGCATTCGTATCACATAACCCTACATCGAAAAAATGCACAATTTCTTGCACCTGTCCAAGGTCACTAAAATGCTAATAAAAAGCTGTATATTCATCGTTTAGTCCCGAAAACGGATTTAAAGTAACGTCTTACATTTATTGCGAACATAAAACCCAAAATACGTGCTATTATAAATGCGTAAATGTATAAAACAGCATGCTTCACGTGTTCGGTTAGATCAACGAAGCTGGAGTGTTTTATGTCAAAATTTGCCTATTTTTGGTAATATTTCAAGTTCTACATAATAGAATTTGATAAAACTCCCTCATTGTATTAAGCAACATATCCTGGTAATAATTCAAAAAGAAAATGTATAGGTCAGCGCACTTATTAGTGAATTACGGCAATTTTTATCAGCTACACATGAATAAAATGACGCAAAACAGTGGTAACTGCATACACTTTTACGACTGTCTTGCTCTAAATATTCGATTTCCATCTTGAGAAAATCGGTTTCGCATAATAAATACACTTTTCCGTCGAAAATGGTAAATTGTAATGATGTGTTATATTATTGAAAATCTGGTAGCGAAACATGTTGGTGCGAAACATTTAAATTACTGCAGTAAAGTCCGAGTGTTCCGAAAAACTGGAGCATTCCCCCTTAAAACATATCTGTTCTAATTTTATTTTAGTATCCAAACCCGCCATATCAAAATGTTCATTGGTTATAGAGTCCTAACATTGAAGCCGACTTCATACACTAATACTCACTTACAGTATTGCTCACGATAAATGACCCGGCAGGGCATCTCTAGCTAAAAGCTAGAGATGCTCTGCCAGGTCATTTATCGTGAGCTATACAGAAATGAAAATGAACTCTCGATCTGGAAAAAGACCCGTATTGTGTTTGAGGAAAAATGTATCAAGATCAGCCTGCGTATAAACGCATTCTGACCAGGATCCATCCTGTTCGTAAAGAACTTCATCATGACCCGTTGCAAGCTCCAGGGTGAAGTGTAGACCGTGATCAGGCTGCATGTAGGCACAGTCTGATCCAGAAACACGGTTACGTAGTCTAAAATTCTATAAAGGCCCCTTTTCCAGATCCTGGTGAAAAATGTTTCTATGTAAATCAGTAAGTGCAATATTTTGGCAGATTTATGGAATCGAAATAAATGTGATAAATGAATCCGCGGTATTATATTAAGTTCCGTGTATCTTGTGCCATTCTAATCTTGTATCATGTGGGAAGTCTAAAGACACCTTTTATATATGTCAACCAGTTGTCACATTTAGCAAAATAACATAATAGATCTAGATAGGTAAAATGATGTAGTTCCAGAAAATTACCTTAGAGCGAAATGTTTCGATATTAGTCTGTGCTTACTGTGCAAATGTACCGAGTAGGTTCGATGCTCGTCACAATTTCTAGAGTGTCCCCTCCAGAGTGGTGGGTCACAATTTTGAGGTGCTATGCCTACATGTACACGTCTGCATTAAAAGTAATGCCAACTAGAAAGAATTCGTTCATTTTCCGAATGAATTCATCTTTGAGTTTGGTTCATTAATTTCAAATCTAAAAAATAAAACCGTTGTGATGTCCTGAATCGTTTGTCATGGTTTTCCTTTGAAGAAGTCGTAGACTTAACCGATCCACGGTTTGGGGTTCTCCATAAAAACAAAAAGAAAGAAAAAACATTGAAATATCTAATGTCATTCTGGGACATATATCATAAAAAGTGCATGGGAAGTTTTTCAACGTTCTGTGATTTCATTCGTGAGTTTTCCTCGAAGATCACGGGTGCACGTGATTATTATCAAACAACGCCCAGCACACCTCGGCGAAACCTTCAATCAAAAGTGAGGAATCGTGACCAAACGTCCATAGCATATCGTCGCTTTTCAACAAAAACCTCGTATCTACAGCTTGTTTTAAGCTGCTGTTACGAGGTTTTTGTTGAAAAGCAGAGATATCAAGAAATGCACATTGGACGTTATTTTGGCTTATTTTGGCTTATGTTTCATTTGTTATTTCGCCACGCTCCTATATGTAGAGCATCGGTCTTTTAATGACGGGGTCCCGGATTTGATCCCAGGCCTCGGCGAATATTTGTTTCCCGAAAATTTGTCTCGTTCATCGTACACATTACTTAGTACTTAGATTAGTCCCAGCTGTATGTCCAAAAAGAATATTTGGTAGGTACATGTGAGAAAAGTAACAGACATCCATGGCTATGTACTTTTGTGTACATTGTATTTTTACCAGGGAAGACAAGGATTTTTTCCAGGGTAGGTTGGATGGGTCCAAGCCCAAATGATGGCTAAAATGTGTTAAATATGTAACGTCACACTAAAGTTATATAGTCAAAATTTAATTTTCGGCCAATGCCAGGGGGTCTTGACCCCCCCCCCCCCGACCCCCTGTAGATCTGCCCTTGGATGTCGCTGATTGAATACTCCTAGCAGTGGTCATCGATACCATCGAACTTGGAAAGCGTTTATAGCTCATGATAAATGTGCCAAATTTGCTAGGGGTGCTCTGCTAGGTCATTTATTGTGAGCTGTACAGGTCCGTAGGAAGCAATTTCATATTGGGTGGGCTAAAGCCCCTGTGACTGAATATTGTGGGGGCTAAATTGGATTTTGCCTAAAGTTTTAGCGTAAAATAAAGAAAATTCAGCGTTTTTGGCTGACTTGGGGGGGCGGCTAAGCCCCACTAGCCCCCCCCCCCCCCCTGTTCCTACGGGCCTGCTATAGTATAGTAGGGCACGATAAATGATCTGGCAGAGCTGATAGCTAGGGGTGCTCTGTCGGGTCATTTATCGTGAGCTTTAGTATAGCTTGGCACGATAAATGGCCTGGCAGAGAATCCCTAGCTTTTCAGCTTCGGGTGCTCTGCCAGGTCATTTATTGTGAGCTTTAGTATAGCTTGGCACGATAAATGACCTGCCAGAGCATCCCAAGCTATCAGCTAGGGGTGCTCTGCCAGGTCATTTATTGTGAGCTTTAGTATAGCTTGGTACGATAAATGACCTGCCAGAGAATCCCTAGCTATCAGCTAGGGGTACTCTTCCAGGTCATTTAATGTGAGCTATATAGTACATGTAGATCTATAGATCCACAAGCAAAAATTGACAGTGACGTAGTTTTGTGTTTACTGTTTCTAAACCAATAAACTCTTCTCATTTGTACCGTTTACAATGTGCATGTAATAAATGAACAAGTTGATTGGTTGTAAACGATAAACACAAAACTACGTCACTGTCAATTTTTGCTTGTGGATTTATACGTACTATAAACTAGATCTATAATACAAAGAATTAGACTGATTCCAGAGAAGAGCAAACTATCAGAATATGTATGACTAATGCTCTATTTATTGTAACGTTCTGGCATTTTTTGCTCGTGATTAGACGAAATAGTATCAGCGATCTATTTTTGGCAGGCAGGGAATCGTGTATTTGGTTACTTTCAAAACCCCGTATCTGCAGCTTGAATAAGCTGTAATTACGGCATTTTTGAACGTCACCGACAATATTTCTGTCTTCAGGTGAGATATAGCTTTTCTCTCCGTTTTTTCTTCCAAAACATCGTAACTATCGCATTAAACAAACTGTTGTTACGAGGTTTTTGTAGAAAAGCCATGATCTGCGATTTGCCTACATTTATCTTATTGACGACCTATTTCTCTTTCCTATGCAGGAAAAATACATCTTGTCTAATTTTTTATATAAAAACACACACACACAACTTTGTCCTTGCAAACACTACTAATCAAGGCTTAAAATTCTTGAGGAAAGGGGAAAACCCTTGTTCATAAGCAATTGCATCTTTGTATTCAAGACTCCCAACATCCCCTAGGGTAGTCCCTTCCCGACCCTGCATATTAACCCTTTCCCAGACGACAAAAATTCAGGGTGCTCCAATTTGAAAGCTGTTGCAGTTGACAAAATTGAAATTCAAAAAACATTGGATTTGTGTAAAATACAGCATAGAAAATATTGAGGCAAAAGGAGAAACTGCTGGTTATCAGCAGTTTCTTCTTTTGCCACAATGTTTTCCCTGGCCTGGGACGTCAAAACAAGAGGCGTGTTCTTTAGAGCGAAATTGTTTAAGATTTCTTAAGGTGTTTTGAATAAAGCGGTTTTAAGACCGAGACTTTGGCCGAGCTTTTCCGAATGCTCCATATTCATATTTATCATGACGTCATTTGTATAAAGTATGGAGCATTCGGAACACCGCGGTTTATGAAATATGGAGTGTTCGAAACAACTCGGTCAAATCTCTTTTATATTGTTTGTACAGAGTTGACCGAGGGTTTCCGCACGAAGTATAGGATAATGGCGCCTCCCATTGAGCGTCTTAAAAATCTTGCTCTAAAGAACGCTTTATCCTAAAATATCTTAAGAAATCTCGCTCTAAAGAACGCATCTCAGGTCTTGTTTGGGAAAGGGTTAAGGCCTGGTCACATACGTAATTCCGCGTGAACGTCACGACAGGAGCACGTACAACATTGCTAAGTCATACAGCATGTTTTGACACATTGTGGACGTGATGAGGACGCTGACTGTATGTGACTGGGCCTCTACGTCCTAAAATGATGTAGGCCTACACCTTAGTCTGGTGTCAGACTCTGAATATTTATGTTATGTCTAAAAAATCAAGACACGCAACCGTGAACAACCTTCAGAAATTATCTTTCCTTGGTCTGAATATTCTAAAGAGAATCAGAGACCTGTAATTTAATTTAATGTCATTGTTTGACTTCAAAATCTCTATTTATCAGACTGTCAAAAGTCTAGCCTACACCTCAATGTTTTCGTAAAATTCCACATACCGTGCGCAATAGAGTAAAATATATACATCACACCATCTTTTCTTTACAAAAGCATAAATATTTCCTTTTCCTCAATCAGAAAACGAAAAAAATATTTTCCAGAGTCTAGACATAGTCTACATCTGGCAAAAATTATGTAGGTCAATTAAAAGTAATGATCACGTGACTTTTAAGATCACGTGCACCGATGATTCACTTTCAAAAAATAAAGAATTATCTAAGCCATCTATAATTCAAATAGATTTATCTGTCTTACTTACCTTTGCCAACTTATTGTTTTTTCCTATCCTCTCGTACTTTGCTTTTTTTTCTGTGATTTCCATTATGCTATTAACAACGCATTCGAACTCTCAATAGCACAGACGGCAAAAATTTGACCTGTTCCAATTTGAGGGTGTTGCAAATGACAATTTCAAGTTTTTGAAATTTTGTAAATATTTCAATTAAGGATTAGAAAATATTGTGATAAATGAAGAAATTGCTTATAACAAGGAATTTCTTCATGTTTCACAATATTTTCTCAAGTATGTTTTTCAGGGGCGTCAAAAAGGGTCAATGCGTGTGAATGGGTTTATAAATAACTAGAAACTTGTTGAAATGCATTCCGATAACGGCGATATTTAGCTAATTTAGTGTAAGACACAAAGAAGGGGAAAGAGGGACTTCTTCAAATAGAGTTATTGCATAACAGGTTGTTGAAATAAACTCTTTCCAAAAACGTAAAAATTTATGAATGATCCCCTTTGAAAACAGCTGAAGACAAAAAATAGAAATTGCAAAAGCTATAAACTTGCTTTAAAATATAATTCAGAAATGCATTGAGGCGAAATGAGAAAGTGCGGTTATTGCATTTGTCTCGATGTTTCCCAAGGCTTAGCTTTGCTATCAAGGACGTCAAAACCTGTTGTTGTTTAGTGAAGGGCAAATAGATACATAGCTGAAGTGATCGTCTTGATAAGAATCCGACTGATTCATAGCTTTCAAATGTATTTTAAGAAATTGAAAACATTTACAAGTACTTTATCCAGTGAAGTTCAGAGGCACTTTAAGTTTTTAAGGTATCCAACCCCTCATTAGCACCAAAGAGTCAGAGGCGAAATTTTATAAGTGCCTAAACTGTGTTACATTTCCATTCCAAATATAAGCATTTTTTACGATTTAGAATTTTTAATTAATGATTACTTATGAAAGTATTTGACAAAAATGATCAAAATTACCTCACTTGCATATGGAAATAGAGTAAAATAATATTTCTATCATTTTCTTCTTGAAGCATAATCTTGAAATCCGACACGGTGAATCAACTTATGTAAAGTGTATTTACAAGTGTTCGTAATTTGGTGCCTTTCGTATGGCTAGAAAGCGGTGTTTTTAACGAGGCGTTCTAAACCTTTTTGAATTTTATACAGTAATATGTCTCGCTTGGGAAATGATTTTTAAGAGTTCTACTATCAATGACATTATTTATTGATTACAACCAATATGCAATACTTCTAAACCTTGTTGTTGTTGGTGGTGGTGTTGTTGTTGTCGATGTTGTTGTCGATATTGTTGTCGATTGTGTTGTCGATTTCGTTTATGTTGTTGTTATTGTCGTCGTCGATGTTTCTGCTGCTGCTGGTGTCGTTGTTGCTACTGAGGTTGTTGTTGTTGCTGCAGCTGTTGACGCTGCTGCTGCTGCTGCTGATTATGATTCACTCAAATAAACTTAAGTTTGTGAAAATTATTCAAAGAAAAAAATGAAGCTGCATAAGAACGATATATGACAGATAACAGGTTGTCAAAATGTGTCTCATACGGCAGCACACTGATTCATTGCATTGAATTTTATTTATAGAACTTAAAAGAGATATATCTAATTTAATAACTTTTCTCAATGGGGGTTTCTAGGTGAAGGTTATTGAAGATGTTGAGCACGATTCTCGTAAATGTGCCATAGTCTTTTATTTTGTTTTGTTGTTTGTGGTGAATGGGGTCTTTCTACGCTGTCGTGTGACTGTATAATTATATCTTTTAAAGTTTAGAGAGCAGGATGGGTCCTGATCAAACTGCACATAAACACAAGCCAGACTTACGAGGTTTTGCAACAACACAAACGAATTAGACCACCGTGATCAGCCAGTTAGAAATGCTCAGGCTGTTCAGGATAGAAACTTTTCATAATTTTACATACAAGCCAAAAACAAACAAACTAACAAAAAAACCCTCACAAACCCCTATTTTATCGTGCTGCTACAAATATCAACACGTAAAGTGTTAGCATCAAATGGAACGGATGTTTAACGGGAGCACGCCTGAGTGCAAACATGCATCGCCAATTTTCACCAAAACCACATCCATTACTAGAATATATATGATGAATCTGTAAAAAAGGCCCCTTAAGGCTTTTGAGCCCAACATGGTTCCAGATCAGCCTGCGTATAAACGCAGTCTGACCAGGAACCATGTTTTTCTATAATAGCTTCATCGTTGTCTGTAGCAATCATTTGAGAGTAACATGACTGCTGGCTAGACTGCATCTATGCACAGCCTAATCTTGAAACATTGCGGTCGTCTCAAATGCTATAAGGGACGTATTATCTATTAGGGCACGAAAAAGAAAGCCATTAGCCCATTTATAATTTATTGACAACGACACATTTCTTTGGCAAGTTAGGCTTGAAGAAGGTATCTTAAATTCTAAAATTATTGTCAACAATTGGTCTGAAAAAGTATGGCAAAGTTTGTCAAAACTCGTTTGAAACGTTGGACATCGCGAATGACGCTCAAAAAATCCCGAAGTGTTTTGTATCTAATGATTAATTGCAATCCTTTATTTCTAGTAGAAGAGCCGTGGAATTCTAGTCCAGATGGTTCGCGGTTTTAGCTCTCGTCGGTTACAGGGGTCTAATCCAATATTTGACCAATATTTCACGACATGGCACAAAAGAAAAGGGGCACACGGTTGATAAATGTAGGCGTACGAATATTTTCTTTTTTCTTTCTTTCTTTTTTTCTTTTTTTTTTTCTTTTTTTTTTTTTGGAAATGTGCAAAATTCAATTTTATTACATGGAGACAATGCAAGTCATGTACAATGCAAAATGAGCTTTAATAAATAAAAAAAAAAAGCGCTTAAAGCATTTTAGATAACAGTGATTTTAGATTCGGATGCGTGATTCGCAGTCTAATGAGGATCCATTGAAGCTCTTTTACAGTTAGATCTACTTCAAGTTAAGGAGAGCTTTAAAAATGTGGAATCTGATCGGCATTGTGCGTATGTACGCAGTACATTTTAATCTGAATCTATATGTGGTCTATAAAGCCATGGTGATTCTTTTTTCTTTATCTTTTAAGGTACATGTTCAAATCGACATTACATATTGATCTTCATGGAAATTTGGAATAACGACTCAATGTTTCCATCTTTTCTCTCCATGTTATCCTTATCTTTCTCTACTAGTCACATCGAAAGCAAAGCTTATTTAGGAGTGTTTTGCTTTTAACATAAATTTGACCCGCCTCGCTATAAGGGACTTTCTTGGGATTGTGAAAAGTATTGAACCTAGTCAGTCTGCGCAGTCCGCGCAGACTGACTAAGATCAAAATTTTCATCTGAGGTATTTTTCTTGAACTAAATTGTTTTACGTATCTCATAGTGTAATTCATTTTCCAAATGCCGAATCAGATTTACCAGGCATCAATCTAGTTTGGCATTTGACGCCTAGTAAATCTGATACTTTTCTCGCATTTCTGCTCTATGGACTTCCAAAAAGGTCCTTTGTAGCGTGATGGCTTACAAAATATCAATATCCATCCAAAGAAAAGTCTAGTGCTACATTTTGACAAGTCCCGGTTAATTTATAAAATTCCATAATGATCATCTGGATGAATGGACGCATGACTCAGTGTCTTCCAGACTTCCTGGAGACAAAGATGTTAGTAGATCATAATCACGTGACCTTGTCTACGGAAACCGCTCGGAAACGTTCGGTAATTAACGCTCTCCCTACCAAATATTGGATTTGGACGTCCTTTCTACGAAACGCTTTGAAAAGCATTGGTGAATACAAAGAAGGTTTTTGTATCGACATATTTTTGCCTATTTCGTTGAATTTGATTCGAGCTTAATGTTGGGATAACATGAAAAAAGAAGACACTATGTTTAGAAGCATTTTTTTCGATTTTTTTCTAAATGGCTACTAAAGGCTATCGCTCATAATCTTTGGACAGTTTCTACGAAAATCGTTCGGAGCTTTTCGGTCAATTAGCGATTATTGTCGAACCTTGACGGTGCCAATTTCGGAAATGGATTTGCCTCAAATGAAAAACAAAACATTGAAGTATTACACATGCTGAAAACTAGCATTACAGAATGACAAAAATGCACTCTGTTATTTCTTGACTAGATCTACCACATGTTTTTGTCTGACTCATTACGCGTGCCATAGAACACGATTTTCCCACGATTCGAGCAACGCTATAATACCCTTGCAATAATTACGCTCATCATTTATCATTTTATTGTTTCGTCAGATTAACTCTTTCTCGAACACGCCTTTGTGGTTATGAGCCAAGACGGCTTGGAACATTTTTGAGGCAAAAGAAGAAAATGTTGTGAATCAGCATTTTCTTTTTTTGCCTCAAAGTTTTCTCTGAGTACTGGACACAAATGCTATCTTAAACATTAATTTTGTTTTCTATCGAAGTTTTTTAAAAATACCAACAGTTTCATATTGTTTGTCGTATGTAATAGGGTTAACGACGTTTTAGTGCAAAACTATTGTGAGTAAAATTTAATCTGGATCAATTCACGGTATTGTTGCTATTATCCTTCCACGTATGATATCGTGCAATGTTATCGGAAGTGTACATGTTTTCGTGAAAAATCATTGCAGTTTTGCACAAATAACTATCCATGTTTTGTGGCACAATTGTGGTACAGAGTTTTTGCCATGCCACCCCACGAGCGAGCATGCCACATATCCAGCATACCTTCAAATAGTTTTGGGGAGTTTTGAGTAACGTAGCATTTTTTTTTGAGAAAAAAATGATTTATTTGTAATGATTAATCAAACATTAAAGTTCATAAAAACTGCAACAAGAATATTACTAAAAATGCAATATAAAAAAACACAAATGTGTGTTCATTTGACAATTTGTTTGCTATTGCAATGTATGAAAACCAAGAACGTGGGAGAACAAGTCTTAGAATTATAAAATGGATCTCACTAATGATTAGAAACAAAGATTAAAGGCAACATTAATAAAATTCTTTATTATTTTTTAAATAATGTGAATACCAGCATCTTCATTTCTTTTCTTCTTTTTTCCTCACAAGTAAAACCGGGACGGGACCTGAAAACATCACAATCCTTCGGAAAATATCGACAAAGTTGAACTGTGTTGTTTATGAAATCAGTTAGCCTAGCTTTATGCAATTATGTCTTTTAAAAAATCGGGGCATGCAACCATGACGAACCTGTAATCTTTCCGTAATATTAAATACAGTGTCTTATAAATACGAATCTCAAAACAGAGAATTACAATTCATCTAATGCCTTTGTTTTACTTCAAAATACATTGTATCTACTTATTAGACTGGCATACGTCTAGAAATTGTTCTACGAACTCTGTTCCTCTATTAGAGTTTGAACCGCTTTCCGACAGACCGGTTTTATTGGCCATTTCGGTAACAATGTGTATCCCCTAGTGTTTGATGTTAATAGAGGGTGATAATGGGTCATAGACATTAAATTCCCAGATTCCTGATTTAACTAAGCCGTGACTCTCGGTTCATGATCAGACATTCTCATGAATTTAGTGCACACAGAAAGGTCTTTGATTCAGATTACCTCAGCCTTTCCCCCCATTTCTTTTAATTATTACTTGGTTTGCTTTGTGGGAAAGGGGTAAGGTAACTTCGAACCCATATGCATACTGTTTATGTCTTTTTGAAGCAAAATCATCAATTACTACAGTGACATAAGTTTCGAGCAAAAACATCATAAAAACCTTCGTATACCAGCAATTAAGTATGAAATGACTAAATGTTTACAATACGAATGACGTAATCACGGTGTTCCCCAGGAATAACTCATCCAGGTATTCGCTGAGAAAAGCCTAGAATACCTATCAGCAAGACTCTGACGACTTTTTCTACCTTCATTAGTCGACTATTTACGTCATTGTTGCTTATCATTACGATTAATTCTTTGCCTGCTTTTGTAAATATCACAAATGGAAAACATGGATGCTTTTGTAAGCTGAATATATTCTGCCAAATGATATTACTTCTTTTATATAATTTGTTTTTTCAAGAAACGTGCGTCAAAACCAGACACTTGCTCGGGAATACATGTAGTTAGCGTACGCGTTTATTGTATCTAACCACTGAATAAATTTTTCGTATTTATAAGATGAACGGCTAAGATTGAATGTTGTTTTTAATGGTTAAACCAATGCCTATCGTCATTATTTACAGCTGAAAAATCTTCATCTAGTCACAGTATTTTGTTTGACCTGCCACCAACATACTATAGTTTATTAGATGTGGAGGGATACTGCTACACTTTTAAAGTGAATTAGAGTTTAGAGAGGTGCCTGAGAAAGTTCCTTTGGGAAAGCGTTAAATAGTGATTAAACCACTTCCATATCATGACGGTTTTCACGTTCCTCAAGATAAAGACTTTGGAAAACATTGTAGAAAGTGAAGAATTTGTTTGTAACAAGCAATTTCTTCACTTCCCAAAGTTGTGGAAAACATTGTTGAAAATGAAGAAATTGCTTGTGACAAGCAATTTCTTCACTTCGCACAATGTTTTCTACATCAAATACCAGATATGGAAATGTCGTTCACTTAAAATTGTCCTCTGCAACATCTTCAAATTTTGATTGTCCTTTTTTTGTTTGGGAAAGGGTTAATGTACCAGCTCTCTACACGGATTGCTTTTCGTGGTTGATAAGCGTTTTCGTGTTTTTACCCAATCCACCTACAACTAATTACTCGTGCATCTTCGAATGACGTCACAAGTGTGTATTTTTGTGTACTATTTTCCTGTGACCTACCACCAACAAACTAGTATAAAACCCTTTCCCAAGCGGTGAAAATTTAGGTTGGTCCAATTTGAAAGCTGCTGCAGACCATAAAATGGATGTTAATAAAGATTGGATTCGAATACAATATAGCATAGAAAATATTGAGGCAAAAGGAGAAAATTGCTGATTATCAGCATTTTCTTCTTTTGTCTCAACGTTTTCCAAAGCTTTCCTGATTAGGGACGTCAAACAATTGTAAGTGCATAATTATAGACGAAAATTATTTATTGAAATGCAAACCCTTTTACACAATCTTTTCACACACACACACACACACACACACACACACACACACACACACACACACACACACACACACACACACACACACACACACACACACACACACACACACACACACACACACACACACACACACACACACACACACACACACACACACACACACACACACACACACACACACACACACACACACACACACACACACACACACACACACACACACACACACACACACACACACACACACACACACACACACACACACACACACACACACACACACACAGAATTTTATGGTTAGGGCCTATCCGATTTGAAAGCTGTTGGAGATGGCATAATTTATGTTGGTAAAGATAGAATTTGGTAACAATAAAGTTCAGAAAATATCAATAGGAAAGGAGAAAATACTGGTTATCAACATTTTTACTTTTATCTCGACATTTTGTAAGCTTTCCAAACCAGATCTTGCTTGGGAAAAGAAGCAAACACTGGCAATCAGAATCGTCTCCTTTTTACTCAAAATTTCTAATCTACATTTACCATTTCTAGCAATACACGTTGTTGACCGCCACTGTTCAATTTGGATAGACTTCAAAATTCGTCATTCGGGAGAAGATTATTTCTTTCAAAAGAGGGGAAAGGAGTAATGTGGATATAGAACTTGCTTGCGACGATGTAGATTCCTCTACATGAGAATCAAGCAAAAGCCCTTCTCTGGAAAAGGAGATGTTTCTTGAAATATTAGCATCATAATGTAGTGAATAATAATGTTGGGTACTGTATAAATGACAAACAATGATGACAATTTGCGAGGCGCGGGAGTAAAGGTTTTGACACAGGAACAAATAAGAAATAAAGATGGTGGCATTCTAACTTTGTCATTCCAAACTAAAACCCCCATGTTGTGGGTACTCATTAGAATCATCTCGAGGGGGCTATTCCAATGAATACCCATAGGATTTGTTGAATACCGAGAATGCACTGAGAAAAAGCGTTACACCCACTTACAGAACAACAAGCATGGGAGGATCAAGTCATTCTAACTGTTATTTCAATGCAAAACCTTATGTTGTGGGTACTCATTGAAATCGTCTCGAAGAGACGATTCCAAAATGAGTACCCACAGCATAGGATTTGATGAACATTGAGATATTTAGCACTGTGAAAAGCCATTATCCCCACTTACCAGTAGCCCTGACGTTTGTGAACTTGAGCCGTCAGTTGAAATTAACATAGGTGTCGTCACAAATGTCATGCATTTGAAATGTTGTCAATTTCACACACTTTGTCAGACCAGCTGTGTATGTGTGTCTTGCTTACCCTGTTCAATACAATCCCTGTGTTTGACGTTTCTATCAAAGAAAGGGACGAAAACATCGCGAGAAATGTATACTATTCATAGATTTTGCAAACAATTGATTGACGCGTAAATGTTGTTTTCTACTGGATATGACAACAAAAAAACTTGATGAAGATTGTTATACACAGGTCCGTAGGAAAGGGGTGGGGGTTAGGGGGCTGAGCCCCCCTCAAAGTTTGCCAAAATTCCTAATGTTCCTTATTTTACGCTGAAAATTTAGAGGAAATCCAATTTAACCCCTCAAATATTCAAACACTGGCCCGGACAGAGGCTTTGCCCCCCCCTCCCAATATAGAATTGCTTCCTACAGGTCTGATACAATCACAGGTTACGGACTCTAAAGATGATACACGAATTTCAGATTAGCTTCAATGAAATTGAAGCTAATCTTAAATTCGTTTAATCATCATTTAGAGACCGTAACCTGTGGATACAATTTGTATTTCAAAAACTGATTTTGTTTTTGTCTTTTGATGTATGTTTTAACTGATAATGTGTCAAATACTGTGTATTATTAAACAATGTTAAGAATAGTACTTTTATAAACGTTCAAAATTAAACCAGAATCGTTACAATTGCTTTGGTTTATAAGAACAATTGTAACGATTTCGTTTAATTTTGAGCGTAAATACGCTTAATATAATTATACATTCGTGTGACAAGTTCAACCGCAGTTGCATTAAATTCCATAAGACAAAAAAAATCACGTGAGAAGGAAATATAAATCAAAATCAACAGTGCGAGATGCGGTAAATGAGTCTTGGTTAACCCAAACAAATTAAAAACAAAGAAATGAGAACAACTGAATTATTAAACAGAGGTGAAATCAACGGAAAGGAATTTTGGGCGTAATTATTCCACTTTTTCAACCTTGTGTATTTAAATTATGTCATTATGCTACTACGGTTTTCTGCATTCATAATTACTAAACAGTGGCGTCATAAAAAAGAGAACTCGAACCTTTCCCACAACACAAAGAATAGACAGGGCCAATTTCGAAATCTATAAGGGACAAAACAATTGGTGTCAAAAGCAAGAATTGTGTATGCAATAGCAAAGACGGTGTAGGGGTAGAAGAAGAAACTACTGATTATAAGAAACTAATTGTGTTTTCAGATCAAAAGTGTTGTTTTTTTTCTATTGATTAGCATCGCAAAAAAATAAAAAAAAAAAAAATATGAACATTTGTCATGATACTAAAAAAATGTAACGTACTTAATCATTTCGACGGTGTTAATGCAAAATCTCGTAACTACAGCTTGATTAAAGCTGTAGTTACGAGGTTTTGCAATCTCACCGATGTTGCCAGAGATGTGTCAATTTAGATCGCCACTAACTGACCAAAGTTTGTATTAAAGGCTGTAATTCTTACTCAGAGTTCTTCGAATGTGCAGTCGGTTTGAAACAAGGGGAGGTAATCTCTCCTCTACTTTTCTCATTTTTTATTGAAGACCTTGAAATGTTCCTAATGGATAAGCCTTCTTCTGGATTGACTTTAGAGGATATCACTTTTATTTTACTACTATTCGCAGACGACATGGTAATTCTTGGTAACAGTATTAATGATCTTCAGAACAGTTTGAATTTACTACCCAACTATTGTAGCAGATGGGGTTTAGAAGTCAACACAGATAAAACCAAGGTCATGGTCTTTAGAAAACGCGGTTATATTACTAATGACGAAAAATGGACGTACAATGGTAATGAACTTGAAGTAGTAGACAATTTTAATTATTTAGGAACAGTCTTTTATTACACCGGTTCTTACAATTTAAATGTCGAGACACTAAACGGAAAAGGTCTTAAAGCTATGAACGTTCTTCTAAATAATACAAGAAAACTCAATTTAAAACCATCAACTATGATGCAACTTTTTGATGCATTCGTAGGATCTATTCTAAACTTTGGTTGTGAATTAAATGGGTTTGGTAAAAATAAAAGTGTTGAATGTTTGCACCTCAGGTTTTGTAAACAACTACTTAATGTGAAAAGGTCAACGTCGAGCAATGCAGTCTATGGGGAATTGGGACGCTATCCACTTTATATTCATCGCTATGTAAGAATAATTAAATATTGGTGTAAAATTCAATTGAGTGAAAACATACTATTAAAAACGGTATATCTTTCATTACGCTCGGACACCTTAAACAACAAAACTAACTGGTGCAGTCAGGTTAAATCTCTTCTAGACTCCTATGGTTTTTCATATGTATGGATTAATCCTTCTAACGTAAATTTAAAGTCTTTCCATGTAGAATTTAAAGCTAGACTTTTAGATGTTTTCAAACAAAATTGGATTAATAGTATTCAAATCTGCAGATCGTTAACATTATACAAGGAATATAAGGCAAATTTTGAGTTTGAAAAGTATTTGGATTACTTGCCAAAGAAGTTTAGAAATGCATTTACGAAATTGAGACTTAGTTCCCACAAATCAAGAATTGAATCTGGCCGATACAATGCTGAAACATCTGACCGTTCGCTTAGACACTGTCTTATGTGCAATTCTATGGATGTAGAGGACGAATATCACTTTATGCTAGTTTGTCCTGTTTACAATGACATTAGAAAGAAATGTATTCCAAAGTCTTTCCGTGTTAGACCCAATGTTTTCAAATTCGTATCACTTATGGGTTCAAATGATAAATGTACTATTAGGAAAACAAGCAAATTTATCCACGAGTCATTCATCTTACGCAATTCTTTGCTGTTAAACAATTCTTAAATTTCCTTACATTTACCATGTTCTTCCTCCAACAAGTAAACGGCATTACTGTTTTGTTTACTTTTTGACTACAAATCAACTTTGTTAATTGTTTTCCTTATGTCAAAATACCAGGTCGATCTCATTTGAAACATGCAGAGATGACAAAACAAGTTTTTATATTACGATGGAAAATATTTAGGGGAAAGCATTAAATGCTGGCTACCAACATTTTATTCTTTTGCCTTCATGTTTTCCCAATGAAGTAAATATAACCAGGGAATTCAAAACCAGGTCTTTTGCTCGGAAAACTGTCAGATGATATTGCTAACCTTTCACACGTTTCTCTTTGTTCAATGTATTATTGTTAAATGACCAGAAACTTTGTATAAGTTTGTGTCAATAAAATCTATGTCTATGTCTATGTCTATGTCATCAAAATGCGCCGTAGCTTACGTAAGCCCGTTGCGCAGTCTAATCAGGAACTGTGCATGTATACAGTTCCTGCAACCATCCAATAAGACAGATGCGAATTCGCAATGTTAATAGAAATGCTGATAACCAACAATTTCTTGCTTTCAAGAATATTAAATTCTATAGATCCCTATAACTGACCTGTCAGAGCATTCGTGGAGATGCTCTGCCAGGTCATCTATCGATACCTATGTGTCTTATATTGAAGACATTCTGATTTCTTATTGACTCCCATAAGTCATTGTAGACATTTAAATCTATATTTTGATATCATACACTTCAAGACATAGACTAAAATGTGAGCAAAATATCAGACGTCAGCAATTGAAACTTTGCTGTGCGATTGTGCACCTACTCATTCTATCCCGTCCCGTATGTGAAATTCAACATGTCACCAATCAATGTGATAAAAGTTTGACATTATTTCCGGGATGTTACAATTCATAAATTATTTAAAAATGAATTCGTTGACCCTGTCCTATTACATGTCCTATTACATGCAAAGTTTTGAACCCAATCGTAGCAATAGTCTGGGATTTTCAAGAGAAAAGAAGTAATTGCCGATACTCAATGCTAAAAGCTGACAGTTGTTTCGTTGGGTGCAAATCCTTTTAAACTTAACCGACCGGGGTAAATTTTGTCGCTCGGGAAAGGATTGAGGACACGTTTTTGGTGAAGGTTTCATTTGTTTTTGTTTCTTTTTTGTCATACATAACCAATGTAACAATGGGTTGTATTATGAAATGAACTGAAGTTTGATTACCGAAGGATTTTTGCATTAAGATTCGACCACAAAATAAGGTGTTTTGTTTTTTTGTGTGAAATAAACTTTTTTGGGCATTTTCTTGTATGACAAAAATTAAGAATTTGCCAAATTCAAATGCAGATGATGAAAATGCAAAGAACTGACACTATATAATTTTTCTTCGATAAACTAATCGAGTTAATGTTCTCAGTTTAAAGAATTGGATATAAATTTATACAAAATATAAAGGTCCCAACAAATGGCTCCAAATCTTGCAGGAAAGGAAAAACAAACTCGCAAAAATGGTTGATTCTAAAAAACTTAGATCAGTATTATACACAAATTTATGGTTCTTAAGCCTCTCTTACAACCGGTCGTAAGTGCTCCTGCATGCGGTCTGCGTGCGGTCTGCGTCTAAAACGTACGTTAATTTAGTCGTGCGATGCACGCACGTGCAACGTACGAGTTTTGTGAACGCAACCACGACGCAGACTGCACGCAGCAAAGAATTGACCGGACAATTCTTATTAGGCGCTCTTACAACCCGTCGTGCGTCTTTAAAAATCGTGCGATTTTGCAGCGTTTAAAAACGTACGATTTAAAAAGACGCACGACGGGTTGTAAGAGAGGCTTTACTGACGACAAATATAAGTCTATTAATGACAAAATTCTACCCAGTTCAAAATTCAGATTACAAGCTAATTTAATTTATTTTTTGTTCATTTTGGGTAGAAAACATTGTGGGAAAATGACGACTGCATTTCTTGTTATAAGCAATTTTTTCCAGTATTCACAATGTTTTCCCATTTCTTTACATTTTGGGGGTTCAGGAAGAGTCGATGTGTGGAATTAAAATGACAGAGAATGCCTATTTAAATGGGCCAGGTAAATAGTATTTTTCTTGCGTCTCTATAGTTTGTTCACAATGATACCGAAATCCTATGAGCTGGGAATTATCGGGCAAAATTAATGTTTGGATTTCTGGGTAGAAAACTAAAAATAGTTCTATAATAAGTCTTTATTTTGTAACATCTCTAATAAAATGCTTTTGAATACATTGAAAGAAAATGAGAATGTTTTATTAGACGAATGCATTAGTTTTCATCAATTTTCATGTTATACTTTTTATGTACACACTATCCTTTTTCATCTATTTTTCGTTGTTTGTACATGTAGCAGTCTTCGATTGTGACCCGACTAACATGGTGTATTTAAGGAAAGGGTTAATGAGAACAAAAGGATCCGTTTAGGGGCTCTATGAGTCAGCCCTTTTTTCTCTGCGAGTCTGACTAGTCAAAGATTACTCACCGTTCTACGCTCGTTTTTCCTTTGTTTGAGTTTTTTGTCCGATTGGCTCATTCCTTCATTATGGATTTCCATTTGCAGATGAGAAATCGTAGCATCATTTAGAAAAGAATATTAGCTCTCTTCCAAACAATGATAAATTTTAATGACCGTGGGAAATTCGATTTTGAAAACCTTATGATAAACAGAATAAAATACTTTTAAAAAGCAACATTTTTCCTTTTCTTCAAAGTTTGGTGTACAATAAATTTATAATGTCGATATGTTATTAAAGGATTGAACATATGTTCAAAGACAAACTTATATTCTGGAAAATTAATAATTTAGACTAGATGGATGTGTTGTCGAATTGACGTTGTTGGTTTCTGTTGTTGATGATGTTGTTGTTTTTAGAAAAAGAAATATCGTTTAATTACAATATGGCACTAAGACAAATTTTCAATTGAATGCATATCTTTCCCGAAATTAAAAAAAAATCATATCATCAATTAGAAATGAAAGCGAAAGGATCTCATTTTCTTGAAGAATGCCGCGTGAATGTGTCAGTGTGTCAACTGAGTCAATCAGACAAGAACAACGTCGCTTTCCTTCAAACACATCGTAACTGCAGCTTGATTAAAGCTGCAGTTACGAGGTTTTAGGTGAAAAGGGATGATATTCAATTCCATTCATATTTGTGTGAGAGAATGACGTCATAAAAGAAGGGTTTATTTGGGCCCCGCCCACGAAAAAAGATATCTGATTTGGAAGACAAATGCATAATGCTTTAAAATTTAGAAAAGAATGAAGGAAAACGATTTCATAGTTATACTGATTCCGTATGTGATTTCTTCAACTTTCTAAACCATGTCCTTTATTTCCTGTCAACTTTAATTTTGGAGTAGTCTTTACCAAAATATGGTGGTGTCGACCAAGACTAGACTGAAGGCATACAATTCTTTTTTTTTTTCTGATAGCTTCTAAGAGTACGTGGAACATTTCATGAATCAACATGGACCCTTATCCGAGTTATCTCTGATGGAAGTCGCTCTTTGATATGTTGGTGTCGCTCATTTACAACCCTTATCCGAGTTCTCTCTGACGAAATTCGCTCTTTGATATGTTGATGTCGCTCATTTTGTAAATGAGCGACACCAACATTATCAAAGAGCGAATTTCATCAGAGAAAACTCGGATTACATGGACCCTAGCATAAGCATTTTTTACTTTACCGATTTTTTTTCCTAACGTGTTTCTTCCTCTCGATTTTGTCAAAATGATTAACCCTTTTTAAAACGATGAGAATTTCGTCTGAAAATAATTGGAAAGGGTTACAGACGTCAAAATAAAACGGCGTTAATGTTACTTTTTATCAAATATGTGCATTAAAGACCTATTATGGAGAGTATTGGACGAAAAGAAGAAGTGCTGGAATTCAGCATTTTCTTTTTTACCCAATGCTCGTTTTCTTGTTTGAAAAGGGATATTGGGAGTAGTACGCGCAATAAAAAATACATTTACCGTTCTATTTGATTTTTCAAGTACAGAGATGAAAGGGGATTCTCGTCAAAAGTAGTTCATTTCATAATTCTATAACCCTTATCCAAACAAGTCCTGGTTTTGACGACAATACATGAAGCTGGATTTAGACATCCTTAATGGAAAAGAAGAAAATGCTGGTCACCAGTATTTTCATCTTTTCCTTGAAGGATTTCTGTGTCAATATAGGCTAACATTATAATCATTTTATCTTCTGTAGTATCTTTGAATTTTGAATATGTTTATTTTTCGTGTGGGAAAACGGTTTAATCAAATGAATGACTAATGACTCATATGAGGCGGACGAATACCTTATTGGAAGAAACGGGAGCCAGGCGGGCGCGTGCATGTGCGCGCGCATCAGGGACGACTGCTATTGGCCGAGGAAAATGATTCCATTATAACTATTATAACTCTTTCCCATACAACAAAATTTTGCACTTATATATAACAAGAGCCGTCAGAGACGGGCAATGCTCCCCGAATAAGGCATTGTCACTATAAATATATGCCATGCAGAGCTAATATAAAGCTAACAAATGTTAAGCCCCCTTTTTCCATGACATATTTTTCATACACAAATTTTAAATAATTTATTGTCAAGGGCATCTGATTTGCTACTCAAATATGAAATTTCATCAAATTCTGACCATTAGACTAGGAGAAATTAGAGGAAAACTGAATTTAACCTTAAGTCCCCTTTTCCCATGACGAGTCCTCAAATCCAAAAACGGGGAAAAGTACATCGGCATTATGTCCTAGGGAGTTCACATGGTAAGTTTCATTTGATTTGGCCCAAGGGTTATGGAGAAATTGCTTCGGACGGACGGACGGACGGAATGACGGACGGACAGGACGGACGGACGGACGGACGGACAGACGGACAGACAAAGCGGCGACTATATGCTCTCCCTTCGGGGAGCATAAAAACGTCATAGACGAATAAACAAGTATAAAAAAAGGATATGGTACATGTAAAATAAAGAATAATTGAAACAATAGACAAAATCGCGGGTTAAAAGAACTTTGTCCTTTCATTTCTTTGCATTTCAGAGCTTTGTCAATGTCAAACGGGACGTCAAAGCCAGAGTTTTTAGGAAAGGGGTCGTTGATTGATAAATTTACATCTATCAGTAGCTGTCGAAATTCTCAGTGTGCAAAGAGGACGCACAGTCCAAACAACCAAAAGTGCGTCCCATTCTTTAAGAGCTACACGTAATTGATGGCATTTTAACGTATAGTAAGTTGTAGCTTAATACTTGGAGAAAAAGAACTAACGTTAAATTTGCGAAAATGATACTCGGAGAAATTTTACAATTTCACAAACGGTACTTCGGTCTTTTACTCTATGACGTTGCCTTGCTCCGTTTTTAGATTATTCTCCCTTGTGTTTTTTTTTCCTGTGTACAACTTTATTTGGAGGCAATGACGTGTGTTTTGTCTCATTCATTATCAAATTTTTAATCATTTCCCGAAATTTAGACTGGTTGAATTTAAAAGCTGCTGTAGACGACAAGGTGGGTGTTGAGAAAAAAAATCAAAATTTATGTACAGTGTAATGCAGAAAATATTGAGACTAAATGAGAAAATGCTGGAAGTCAGCATTTTCCTCTTTTGTCTCAATGTTTTCTGAAGCCTTTCATAAACGGGATGTCAAACGTATGTATCGTTTTGGGAAAGGGTTGAACTATGACATGGAAAGTCATTAGATGTAAAGAAGAGGGGATGTAAACGCAATACTTTGACAATTTATTTTTTATTAGAGTTATCTCCCTTGCTAAATTTTCTACAGCGTAACAGGCTTTTTGAGACGTCCCAAGTAGAAGACGATAAAGACGTCAAAGTTGATGAAAATTTTATCAAAAGTGCCATTTCACAGATGTTTTTCGTAAATTATACTTTTTTATCTGAAAGAGAAAATCTCGGCTTTTCAACAAAAACCTCGCAACTGCAGCCTTTTTTGAAAAGCGACGATATTTTCTTTTTAAAAATCTGAGTATTTCAAACCAAGAGTTAAAATCAAACAAATTGTGGTGTACAGCAGTTCAGATGTACATGTAATATGTCATTTCTGTCTCAACTTTAAAGGTGTGTTTTTCGCTTATCAGCAACAACTTAAAAAACTGATAGGATTTATACGCATTAGAATAACGAATGTTGGCCTCAAGACATACTTAAAACAAGAGTTGTCCGCGGACAACGTAGCTCGCCTGTACGGGCGCTTGTCACAAAACAGATATTCTTTTAAAAGTAGGTCAAAGGTCACAAGGTCAAGGTAATGGTCCCAAATAAAAGGTCTTGGCAGGAGTTATCCATGTGTAAAATATCAAGGCTCTATCAATAATAGTGCATGAGAGATAGGCCAGGTTAAAGTTTTTCAAAAGTAGGTCAAACTCCAAGGTCAAAGTCACTAGGTCAAAGGTCATGGTCCCAAATGAAAGGTCTTGTCAAGATGTGTCCATGCATGAAATATCAAGGCTGTATCTCTAATAAACAAATGATTCAAATAGAAAGTACTGAAAATATTGTAAATTGGTCATCCAAAGTTCGCGACATTCTGCAGTCTACGGGATTTCATGAAATTTGGATGTATCCAGAATCTGTAAATGGTAATGTTTTTATACCTATTTTGCGAGAACGTTTACGAGATATTTACATAAGTAACTGGCATGAAAACGTTAAGTATTATCCATCACTGTCACTTTTTACATATCTAAAACCTTCCTTCCAACGATCGTCCTATTTAGACATTTTAAACGGCTCGAAATACAGACATATTTTAGCTAAATTGAGACATTCATCTCATGTTTTAGAAATAGAAACTGGCAGGCATGAAAAAATCGATAGAAATCAACGCATTTGTTCTCTTTGTAACTTAAATGAAGTCGAAGATTTTGTTTTAGTATGTCCATTCTATAATAATCTCAGAAAAAATCATATCAAAAATCGTTTTACAAATAGACTAAGTATGTTAAAATTTGTACAGCTTTTAAATTCTGACAAGAGAACTATCCTTTAAAGTTAATTATTTGGCTTTATACTGTACAAAAGCATTTAAATAAAGACAGACAAACGATTGATTATTCCTTTCTCCAAAGAAGGAACAAAAATCTAGTAAATAGTCTCACCTTATAGGCCCTAAGGTTACATTTGAAGTTTGATTGATTATTTAATATTGTTATTGTTATTATATGTCATTTCAACGCAACATGTTGAGATTTGTATATTGTAAACGGTGAGCTATGTAAAGATCTGTACTGTTCTGTTCTAATAGTGCCTGAAATATAGACCAGGTTAAGTTTTTTTAAGTGAAAACACGACGCGACGGGACGGGACGCCGACACTAGGGCCGTGACATTAGCTCCCCGGACATAAAGTTCCGGCTCGCTAACAATGAAATGGGATTTATGATGTCTCTTTAATTTCGGAAGATGTTGCAGACGACAATTTAATTTTGATGAAATTTTTAAAAAAAAACTTACTCTTTTGGGTTAGAAAACATTGCGGAAAATGAAGAAATTGCTTGTCACAAGCAATTTCTTAGTTTTCAACAATGTTTTCCCAAGCCTTTCTTATGAAGGAGTCAAAAGGTGTCACTGTGTAGTAAGGATAAAGGTATACATGCCAATTATTTTATCACAGAAATATAGATGACCATGTATCAGTTTGAATCCGTATTATTTTTTCTTTGATTGTTTTTACAATATCTATTGTCCCAAGATTTTTCTAAAGCAATGTCAACATCGTGCTATGTTTTGGAAAGGAATAAAATCCTATCAAGATACTTCACTAGTCCGTCTGATGACCCAGGTGAAAATGATTTCGCTGCACCCCCTAGGTACCAAGGTTGTTATATACCATTTTAAAACTTGAAATATGCTGGATACGATGCACAATGTTGTCAAGTTGTAAACCTGTGCAACTCCCGTGGAAACGCACAAATATGTGGGTGGGGTAAGATAACATATGAAATATTTGAAATACATTTGTCAAATAAAAATCGTCTTAAACCAAACAACTTAGGAATGTACTCCTTCAAATTCATAAAATTATTATGTAATTAACCAGAAGAAACATACAAAACTCATTTCAAATGATTGTGCGTAGAAATAAGGCTCAGATATCTCGTCAATTTGCACATTGTGGGTGGGGTAACTTTTGCACAGTAAAACAGTTGACCACAAAAAACAAATAATTGCTTTATTGTTCTTAGAAACGTTTGTACAGCCGTTTTTAGATTGAATACAACTTATTTGGATCTTAGCTAAACACATTTACCAAAAATTTTATCGGATATTCACAAGAAAAGGTTCTAGGCTTATCTTGACAGTATCCCCTATTTCCCAGTAAATTACAACATCGTCCGTCAAATGATTTCAAATAAGGCGGATTTGCATGGAGGTCGCTGCATCTCATACCCCCGATGAACCAAGGATGTGATATACCATTTTAAAGGTTGGAATATGCTGAATACAATGTATGATGTTGTCAAGTTGTAAACCTGTGCAGGTCCCTGGTACACAAATGTGTATGTGGGTGGGGTAAGATAAGATATAGCATATTTGAAATACATTTGTCAAATAAAAATCGTTTTACATCCAACAAATTAGGATTGTATTTATTCAAATTCATAAACTTATCATGGAATAAAGCAGAAGAGACATACAAAACACATTTCAACCGATTATACGAGGTAATAAGGCTCAGATATCGCGTCTAATTGCAAATGGTGGGTGGGGTAATTTATACACAGTAAAACACTTGGTCACAAAAACAAATAATTGCCTTATTGTTCCGTGAAAGATTTGTACACCCGTTTTTAGATATAAAAGAACTTATTCATCAAATATGAACAAGCTACAGTTCTAGGTTTATCTTGAAGGCGACCCTATTTCCCTGTAAATTACAACATCGTTATCAAATGATTTTAAATAAGGAGGTTTTTAAGGAGATCTCTGCACCCCTAACCGGCTAACCCCTGATGTACCAATGCTGTTATATACCAGTTAAAAGCTGGGAAAAATACTGGATACAATGCACGATGTTGTCAAGTTGTAAACCCGTGTAGGTCCCGTGTAAACACATGGGGTAAGATAATATACAAATTATATGAAATACATTTGTCAAATTGAAATTGTCTTAAACCCAACAACTAAGGGCTTAACAAATTC
Source organism: Fragum sueziense (assembly GCA_963680895.1). Classification (NCBI taxonomy): domain Eukaryota; kingdom Metazoa; phylum Mollusca; class Bivalvia; order Cardiida; family Cardiidae; genus Fragum; species Fragum sueziense. The sequence goes on along the minus strand of OY804593.1, from coordinate 41,720,443 downwards.
GAATTCATGAATTTATTATTGAATTAGCCTGAAGGGATATACAGAAAACGTTTCAATTTATTATAGGCAGAAATAATGCTCATATATTTCGTAAAATTGCACATGGCGGGTGGGGTGTTTTATACAAAGTGATATACTAGTACGTAGCCACAAAAACAAATAACTGCATTATTGTTCTGTGAAACGTCAGTCCAACCGTTTATAGATTAAATACAAACTTTTTTTGGATCTAAGTAAAATACTTTCAACCAATATCTTAATTAACAGATATATTCAAGACAGGGCTTTAGACTGCACTTGAATATGCCCCCTGTAACTTACAACATAGTCATTTAGATGATATCACACATGTGGGCTTTTGAAGGAGTTGCTGCATCCGACCACAATTTACCAAAGCTGTGACAAAATACTTTAAAGCTTAATATATGCTGGGTACAATGCACGATGTCGTCAAGTTGTAAACCTGTGGAGGTCCCGTGTAAACACACAAATATGTGGGTGGGGTAAGATAAACATTTTAAATGCATTTGTCAAATATATATCGTCCTAAACCCACCCCTTTAGAAATGTTCTCATTCAAATTCATGGAATTATAATTGGAATTACCTGAAGAGATCTACTAAATACATTTCAATTGATGACAGCAAGAAAAAGTCTACGGTGGATCCAGGATTTCTTCTAAATGAATACATTTTTCTTCAATATTCGACCTCAAAAACTGGAAAAACCAACTAAACTAACTTCTATTAAATAAAAAAAGTGATGTCAGTGTCCCGAGGTATTGTTAAAAATTTCTGTTTTGGCCCTGGGCCGGTGTAACTGGGCAAATAGCGACGTTTTGTCGTAAATTGGGAAAAACTAAAACATGTATGACGGCTATCAATTAGACTGTATAAAGGACGATAATTCACCTGGCAGAGCAGCCCATGCTAATCGAATGGAATGCTCTGCCAGGTGAACTCTCGTCCGCTATATGTATGTAAAATACACTTGTAAATACTCCTCTTTAAGAACAATCATAAAAACTGTATTCAAAACGTTTGTAAATGAAGATATTGCCTTATCTTGGGGAAATATGGGTGCTCATTGGGAATTTTCACTCAAGAATTGGAATTGGAATCGTCAGTCTCAATCTAATGACGATTAGATTGTGATCAGAAAAAAATATTGCAGAGATTCTTTTTCGTGGTGATTCACACCATAGATGTGCTACCGGTGCACATTATCGCATAATGACAGCTTACAATCGTGATGACTGCAGTGATTATGATAACAATTGGCATCAGCCATGTAACAGCTATTAAACTGATTGTAAGGTGTGAGTCTCCGAAGTTGGGTAAAAACATAGCATATAGGTGTAAGCTAAGACAAAAAAAGCCTTTAAGCAATTTTTGAGGACAGTTAACTCTTGATACAATGGTCTGATATATTCGGAAGTTCAAATAGAAGAGTTAAATTACAAACCCAGTTGATCACAATAGCTGAATTGTGCCCCTCATTTCTCATTTTAATTGATTAATAAAAATAGAGAAATATCAAGAAATTTACAAAATGAGGGAAAACAAAACCATTCTCTAACAGAGAATTTTTGCTTAGCCCGTGGAAGTCTTTTACTCCCAAAAGTGTCATTCAGAAATAAAATATTAATCATTAACGAACTGTATTATCGACATATACATCTTTTTTGAATCTTTGCTGTCCTTAAAATTATTTGTATTACTTTTCCACATCAATTTAGAAACAAAATGAATGTTGTATGCGCCTATTCCATGTGTAACTCTGCCGTTGGCAGTCATCTTGGACACCATCATGTTATTAGTGTGTTGTCTAATGATACCACAGTAAAATAAATCATAAATCAATATATCTTAATATGTATATCAAAAATGCTAAAATGTTTTCAAAATATGTTCTTGTCAGATGAACTGTCCATACAATATGCATTTTTTGCTTTATGACTATGGATAGTTACAGTTGGGAACATCATGAAATTGACATTCATTCCATTCAATTCCATTCAATTCCATTCCGCTCATCTGAAAATTCATTCATTCACCAATCCGCTCATTCCATTCCATAAAAACATTCAAACCATTCATTCAAAACGCTCAGAACGTTCAAAACATTCCATCGTCTGATTGGCTGGCATCTTAATTGGTTACACGCGATTGGCTGAAAATATTGATTTCGTTTAAAGATAATTCGGAAAATTATGCAACCCGTTTGACCTGATTCGGGGTGTAACTAATAACAACAACATAATATCGAGTAGGTAGAAGTAAAAGTAAATTCATAGAAAGGGAAGATGGAAAAGGTTTGCAGAGGGAAACGGTGGCCATTGTACGTACGAACATTGGTTGAATCCTATGCTGCGAGGGGTTTCACTGCGGTGGCAATTTCGAAGATTTTGAGAGTCCGACATAGTTTTGTTGCGTCGCGTCAGTCGATTCACAGAGCGGTGAAAGGCAGAAACAACAAACCAGCGGAATACCCAAGGTATAATATCTGAATTCCAAATTAAATTCGGGAAATACTTAATTTTAGACAAAGCAGTTCATCTGCAATCACGATGTTTCAATCTACAACGGCTATCTTTAATTTTTTGGAAAATCGCGTTTTGTCATCGGTTTTCGTGTTTTGATGACGTAATATTCCAAAAGATTGGATCCAAAAAAATCATAACAAATGGACTGTTTAAAGTTTACCCTTTTCCAAACAGTAAAAGATAGACCATTCTAGCTTGAAACCTCCAGTGGACAACAAAATTGATCATTAATACAATAATGGTATTTGTTAGCAGTAAAGCTCAGAAAATAATGAGACAAAAAGACCATTTCCTTGTTGTCACAAAGTTTTTTGGTGTTTTTTTTTAATCAGGAGCTGAGGACATCAAAACTAGGTTTTGAATAAAATTGATTTGTGTGTACACAATTTAGCACAGAAATGTTGCGACAAAAGGGGAAACTTTTTTATCAGTATTTTCTTCTTTTGTCTCAATGCTTTCTAAGGTCTTTTCTAATAGGAAAGGCAAAACCATGTCATTTTTTTGAAAAGTAACCCCGCCCACTGAGCCAGATTCAATCCCGATTTCGAAAATTTCAAAATTGGCATGAAATCAGTCTACTTCGGGAGACTCAGTCGTAGTACATCCTGATAAAAATCGGCACCAATTCGGGATCAAAAATAAATCGAGACAAAAATTTCAACATGCACAAATTTTCCTCCCGATTTCGAAAATCCTGGCGAAGTCGGCGCACCTCATTGCACATCATATTTGATCGGCGTACTTCGTAGTAGGTAAATCGGCGTTATTCGGCGACTATATCATACTTATTCGGGATACACATCTCGGCGAAGAACACCGAATAACGCCAATGTACTACGAGCAACTCCCGATACAGGCCGATGGACTATGACGAGTATCATGACTCGCACCCGTGGTACACTGATCTACACCGAATAACTAGGAACAACTAGGATATTATTCCGAAGTACTGCAAAGTACCCCGAATTCCGGAAAATGTAAAAAGGTTAATCAACTTTGAAAACAATACGGTTTAATTCTATCAATTAAAAATGACGTAATTTCGGACAAAGAATAGAATTTCGCCGTTGTGGTTCTAAAACCCTGCAACTGCAGCTTGAGTCTGTTTAGCCAAAATTAAATACTTTTCATTCAGTTCTAAATATTTTAACAAAACCATTCGATACACTAGGACCAAGAAAGGATGCATGAATAAAGAAACAACTGTCAGCTACTACATAATTGTTATTCCTGATGAGTCATTGATCAACCAATCTGATCCTGATCAGGATCCTGACCACGAACTTAAAGATGGCATCAAAACGCAGTGCCATATCATTAAGCAAGGGAAGTCATCCAAACATAGTGATCTGATGATGACTTGATTGTAGATCAACATAGGATTTGCGAACAATATATCGCAGAAAATATTAAGACAAAATGATTAAAATGGTGGTTATTAGCATTTTTCTCTTTCGTCTTAATGTTTTCTCAGATATTTTCTATTAAGGACAAGTGGGCGAGCAGCTGGAGGCTCGGTAAGGGTGTAGTGGTAGTACTGGTTTGAGAAACAACAGGAATCCATGGGTAGGTGCTCCAGCTGCCGCGATGACCCGGGTAGTTGAAAACGGCGTAAAACCCCAATAAACTCAACTCTATTAAGGACATACAAACAAGACCTGGTTCTGGAAATGCTTATAAGCCTCTTTCAACAGTATCCATTCACATCGTGCCACAGCTCATTTAATAATGCCTTTTTGAGTAGAGTGTTTAATGCCACTGACAATAATTTTGCCTAAAGGGCATCTGTTCACGTTTTCTGGCTTTCTCATACTATTAACAATGAGTTAAATCTTTCAAATACATCCGTAAACTTGCCAGTACTACACTTGGATTTCAATAGGGGTCGATTTTATCAAGTAAACTGTGACGTAATTTCGGACAAACAACAGTTATTTTTAATTTCGTTTTCTGTTGTTGGCATGTTGTCATGCTGATACATAAATACCAAACTGATTTTTCTGTTGAATTAATCATAATTTATATACCAAATTTACGAAATCGAGGCAAAATCGCGACGAAAATGTACCTAAGTCGTAGTAGATCGGATGGATCGACGTATGTCCCAGTAACTCTGTGTGCATTGTAGTCCATCGTAGTTAGAAATCGGGACAGTCGGTCTAGTTCATACTGTTTCGTGGTAACTCGGCTCTCGGGGTACTTCCGAACAAAGTCGGGACAACATCGTAGTTAATCGTATTGTATCGTAGCATTTCGTTGTCCATCGGAAATTTTCTTACCGCTAAAAATGGGGTGAGCGGAGAAAATTGGCCCAAACTCGTAGTAAATCGGGACAATGTGCTCTCCCGAGGCACTACGAATATTTTGGAAATCGGGCTCAGTGGGACCGGGGGTAAGCTTGAGCTAGTGTTGCAACTTTTGAATGATATGTCTCTAAGAATAATGAATTCATATTAACCCTTTCAGTGGCAGATCCTGAGAGGTTTCACCGTTTTGGGGATTCTTCTGTAGCCTGATTTGTTTCATTTTAATGCAGAAATCCAGTAAGCATCGGGAAACACCAGGAAAACAAATCAGATAGCGAGTGTCCACTGTACAGTACTTATATGCAGCTTAAGTCATTAATTTTAAATTTGAACTACATGCTATAAAGTGTTTTATTACCATTGCAGGTACAGGAAGATCCTTGCAGTTCACAAGACTGTCATAGACATGGAGCTTAGGAAGAATCCCGAGACGACATCACACACATTGAGAGATATGTTGTTAAAGGACTTTGGCGTGAGGGTTTCATCCCAACATATGTCGCGGATACGACGTGAACTTGGTTGGACTGCCAGGAAAACTCAATATTGCCAAATGATCAGCGTCAAGAATAAGAAACTGCGTGTTGATTGGTGTCTGCGAGAACTGGCGATAAAGGACAAATTTCTGGACGTGATATTCACTGATGAAACATCAATTGAAATGTCATCATCCGGGAAGCTTTTTTTTTATAAACCAATGTCAGACTTCGAAAAGCTTCCTGCAAAAGCACCTAAACCAAAACACCCATATAAGGTAAGCACATATTTCAGGTATACATACATTAGGATCAAGTTTCAAAGGCGGATCCAGGATTTTTTTCCAGGGGTGGTGGTGGTCCAAACCCAAGATTTTTTTCGGGGGGGGGGGGGGGTTCCAAGCTTAAATTATGGCTTAAAATGTAATAAATATGTAACATTACACTAAATTCATACAGTCAAAGTTTAGTTTTCGGCCAATGCTGGGGGGGGGGGAGGCTCCCTAGATCCGCCCATGAGTTTAACCCTTTCCCAAACAAGACCTGGTTTTGACGTCTGTAATAGAAAAGGTCTCAGGGAAAACACTGAGACAAAAGAAACTGCTGATAACCAGAAGTTTCTCCTTTTGTCTCAATATTTTCTGAGCTACATTTTACACAAATCCTACCTTTGCCATTGTCCATTTTGACATCCGCAGTGGATTTCTAATGGGAAAAGTTAAAAATTTTGCCTTTTGGGAAAGGGTTAATCAAAAGATTTAATGCATATTTTTGACAAAATGATGTCTAACTGCATGTTAAGGACAAGAACCGCATATCACCAATAACGAAGTATGCAGGTTAAGTGATTGTTCTTTTTGATAGTACATTGTTAAGACAAAAATATGTCTTCAGGTAAGACCTGGGTAATTGGCTATGTGACCAGTTATGGAACGCAATCTGTAATGTGGGAATAGAAGGTTTCAAAGGAAGTAATCTTCTTTGGTCTCAAATTTTGAACTTTTAAACGCCGCCGGAGGCGGTCGTATATTGGTGTCATCTTCTCCGTCTGTCCATCGATCCAATTTTCTTGTCAATACAACTTCTACGAAGTTTCTGGCTGGATCTTTTTGAAACTTGGTCAATGTTATCACCTCAATTGGTAGACGGCATGAAGCATACAATTGATAATCATTTTCACAAAAATTGTTTAGAATATTACCCAAGAAATCTGAGCACGCTCAATTATTTCCGTTGTTAGGAAAACAGGGGATATTGCATCTAACGGTACTGGTCCCTTGCTATCAACAGAATTTTTAAAGCTGTTGTTATAGCTGCCTAGCACATTTTTCTTTTGTTTACAAATGATTGTTTTGATTCAAAACATTATAGGAAAAGAAGAAATTTCTCTACATTAGCAATTGCTCTTTTTCTTAAAGTGATATTTCATGATTATTTTTACATAAATTTTACTTTTATTCTATCTGAAAGAACATGTTTTCTTATGAAAATTCTGAAAATTTCAAGCCAAAATATTGAACCTTTTACGAGAAATATTTATTTTTGTGCTAAAATTAAACAAAGTGTTGTGGACAACAGTTCAGATTTATATAGCATTTGTCATTTCTGTCGGCGTATTTTTCGCTTATAGATAACAACTTCAAAAAACTGATAGCGTTTCTACGCATTAGAATAAACAGTCTTTGCATCAAGACATACTTTTAATAAATGAAATAAATGTGTGAAATGTCACTTTAAATTGTCTTTGTAATCTTCAACATTTTTATCAGAAGCACTTTACTTTGAAGACATTTGATTTAGCTGTTTGGGAAATAAGAAGATGTAGGGGCCTAGCACAGAATTATTTGAAGGTATATGGGAGCCACTATATGCTATTTAAATTAAGATACATGTAGTATCATACATGTAGTACATGTATCATACCATTGTACATTATGATCAATTTTCTCTAAATATTCTCTTCCCTTTCAGGCCTTCTCCCTAACAAGGGTAGTAGTAATGAGTTCTCATCAAGATTCAAACAATGTTTTTTCCTAAATCCTCATTTTAATATTTCAGGTACATATGTGGGGAGGTATTTCATACAAAGGAAGAACACCATGTTGTTTATTCACCGGCACAATGGACTCTAAGATATATCAAGAGATTCTACGATGTAATCTTCTACCCTTTGTCCGTAAAAAGTATCCGGATGGTTTCCGACTGTATCAGGCAAGTACTTAAATGTAAAGGAGTTGACATAAAAAGTGACCATGAAATTAAACCCTTTCAATTAATTTGCTCAGAATTGTTCTGAGCTTTAAGCCGTGTTAATCCATTTGTATACAGGGACACTTTGATGCAGCACATCAAAAAAAAAAAAAAAAAAAAAAAAAAAACTCAGAAAAAACATTAAGGCAAAAGAAGAAAATGCTGCTAAAAAGCATTTTTTTCTTTTAGCCTCTACATTTTCTGTGCTCCAAATTTTATTTTAATAAACCATGTACTGGTATATATGCCAATATTGGTATTTGAAGTAGTTATAAAAATAGGCATACAAAATGTAGAAACGTACAGTTTAATAGGGGGTTTCAATAACTGTTTGGTAACCCTGGGCCCGTATTCCTCAACGTTTCTACTTTGATTTTCTAAAGTAAAATTACATACCAACCAATCAGAGTGGCCGAGACAAACGCAGACAAAATTATCGGTCACCCTGATTGGTTGTATTGTAATTTTACTTTAGAAAATCAATTTAGAAACGTTGGTGAATACGGGCCCTGGTCTCAAGGTTAGTAAGCATGAGGTAGTCTCTGTTTTCCTATCAATATTCCAGAGCAATATTTACAAAAGTAGTATAGGGAGTGATACTCCAATAGTATAGTATGCTATAATCTACAGCACCCTCCTCTTAATGTTTATGAAATGGTCAATCTTTCTTAATCCTTTCCTAATGACGAAAAGGTATTCGTAATAAAAGTTTCGAAACTACTGATGATCAGCATTATCTCCTTTTACATATAGTTTTCTGTGCTATATTGTACACAATTTCAGTCTTTAACAACATCCGCCGAGCCCGGATAGCTCAGTCGGTTACGTCGGAGTCTGTCAATCCAGGGGTCTCGAGTTCGAACCCCGGCTCGGCCAGTATCCATTCTGACATTTGACAAAAGTAATTTGTCTCTCACCAATGGGTGTGAATCATCTATGTGAGAGAGCAGCTGGAGGCTTGGTTTGGATATTGTGGTTGTACTGGTGCGAAAAATACCAGGAACCCATGGTTAGGTGTTCCAGCTTTCTGCGATATGACCCTGGTAGTTGAAAACGGCATAACACCCCAATAAACTCCAACTCAAACTTAACAACATCCATCATTGTCATCTATTGTATTCCAATGTCTTGCCTTTTTCCAAAAGCTTTTATGTAATGGCTATCAAAAAACATTGAGAGGAAATAGGAAATGGTGACGACCAGATTTCTCTACTTTCTCCTCAATATTTTCTGATAATAATAAGATGAACTTGTTTTAATTAGGAAATTACAATATCTTGAAGTAAAGTTTCATTTCTCCACTCAGTGAAATGTTCTTTTTGTTGTATTTTTGCAGGACAATGATTCAAAGCACAAAAGTAAATCAACCAAAGATTGGATGATGTCTGTTGGTGTACTTGACGCAGTAATGGTGACCCCAGCTTCCTCTCCAGATCTCAATCCCATTGAGAATGTTTGGGCCGCTCTAAAAGATAATCTACATAGACATGTTAAGCCCCGCACCAAACAAGAATTGGTGAATGGAATTGTAAACTGGTGGGAACAGCTATCCCCAGAAAAGTGTGCAAAGTACATCGACCACATACATCGTGTTATGCCCCAAGTTGTACTGAATAGTGGAGGACCAACTGTGTTTTAACCCTTTCCAAAATAAGACCTGGTTTTGATGTCCCTGATAAAAAAAGCCTTTGGAAAACGATGCAAAAACCTTGGAAAACTTTGAGGCAAAACATGAAAATACTGTGATCAGTATTTTCAACTTTTGCCTTAACACGTTTTCTGTACTGTATTATTCACAAATTTTACTTTTAGAATGTACCATCCAATTTTTCGTCTGGAGCAGCCTTAAAATTGGAACAGCCAGGAGCCTATTTTTCACCATTTGGGAAGGTGTAAAAAAAGGATTCTATTTAATAACTGTAGCTCTTGTTCAGTGCATAGGTAGATAGGGAATAGCTAATCAATTGTATATATTAACCCTTTCCCAAACGACAAAATTTTAGGGTGATCCACTTCCCAAAACTGCCAAAAATGACAAAATGGAAGGTATTAAAGATAGAATTTGTGTAAAATATGACATAGAAAATATTGAGACAAAAGGAGAAACTGCTGGTTATCAGCAGTTTCTTCTTTTGTTTCAATGTTTTCCCAAGCTTTTTCTGTTAGGGACGTCAAAACCAGGTCTTGTTTGGGAAAGGGTTAAGAAAATATGGAGACAAAGGTAAAATGTCTTTGCAAATGTTTTCTTTCCTTGTCTCAATGTTTTACTAAACCTTTCAATTTTCAGGGATGTCAGAGCTAGGTTTTTTGTGTGTGTGTGTGTGGGGGGGGGGGCAGAGAGAGTAAAGATAAAATTTTGCATACTAATTTAACAATTTCTATACTAAACTGGATTTTGATATCCCTGAAAGAAGGTTCAGAAAACATTTAAGGAAAAGATGAAAGTGCTGATAACATAATTTTCCCCTTTCTTGCAATATTTCCTGTGCTATTATGTATAAAAAATAGAGGGGGGGTCAAATGTGGCAAATAGCTGAACATATTAGTTATTCATTTGGGTTTGTTTGTGCTGGAGCCATACAAACTGTGAATTATCTTGTATTCACAAAAAGAGGATTTGTTAGAGACTGAAATGGATCCAGATGACTATAGGTGTTAATCATGTAACTCAGAAATTCAGGAAATCTTCAATACTTTTGTTGACTACGGGACCAATTTGAATTTGGTTTAAAGAAATGGTGATAAAAAGTTATTGAATAATAACCAAGTTTTGGTTGATCTTCAATAGCCTTTTCATCGGCTGATTTTTAAAAATTTCACCATGTCCATCTAATGCTTGACATCTGTTCATGTCTTTGCTACAAACCGAATTCAAATTGGTCCGTATTAGTGACATTTCTGGAATTTGGCTTATTAGGTAATTAAAACCATGTAATTGCAGTCTGACAGTTGTGTTCTTCTACACACACATGCTCTTAAACCTTTCCCAAACAACGAAAGTGTAGGGTGGTCCAATTTGCGATCAAATGGATGTTACTGCAGTTTAAATTTGTTGATAATATAACATAGAAAACACTGATGCAAAAAGAGAAAATGCTGATAATCAGTATTTTCTTCCTTTGTCACTATGTTTTAAGCCTTTTTAATAAGGGATATTAAAACCAAGTGTTATTTGCGAAAGGATTAAGCTAGGGAAACTTTGAGACAGCATCGTGGATCTTAAAATGAGTCCACAAACATACAAGCTATCAACATCCATGCTTTCGTCAAATGCAATATGGCTCCTTTCTAAGATCCTAGATCAATTACTATATTATGATCCAACATCTCTTAAAACAAACAACAGACTCGATTATTTCTGCTAGGGAAACGTGTCTAACAATTTATTTCAATCTTTATGTTTGTTAATAATGATCCAAATTATTCTTTTAGAGATGATAATCCTTTCCCAAACAGTCAGTGCCTAGTTTTGACGTCCCTTATAGAAAAAAAGACTCTAGAAAGCATTGTTGCAAAAGGAGAAAGTTCTGATTACCAAGATTTTCTCTCCTTGCCTCATTATTTTCTGCCCTGCATCAAGTAAATTCAGGGAAATTCTACAACTTCCACAATATCTTTCCAAACATGCATTTCTGTATGCAACTGCTTCACAGGGACAATCATTATAATTTGTTTGGGAAAGGGTTCATCTTTAAAAACAAACAAGCAAACAAAATATTTTTAAAAACAAACAAGCAAACAAAATATACAAACTGAATGCAAAAATAAACATGTCATATGTATGATTTTTTCAGATTTTATTTCTAGTAAAAGCTATTGAGGTGTAAATGAGTAATTTGAGGCTTAACCCTTTCCCAAACAAGACCTGGTTTTGACGGCCCTTGTAGAAATGGCTTGGGAAAACTTTGAAACAAAAGAAGAAACTGCTGATAACCAGCAGTTTCTTCTTTTGTCTCAATATTTTCAGACCTATTTTGCACACAAATGGTTTCCTCACTTACATTCAATTTGTCATCTGCAGCAGCTTTCAAATTGGACCATCCTAAAATTTTGTTGTTTGAGAGAGGGTAAATATACACAGCAAAAGTTCCAAGTCATCACTTTTTAACCCAATGCCACACATTGACACTTTTTGACGCCCTACAAGAAAAAGCTATTGGAAAACATTGTGGAAAACAAAAAAATTGCTTGTGACAAGCAATTTTTTCATTTCCCACAACGTTTCTTCCAAAAAAAAATTAAACGAATTGAGTTTTTAGATATGGCACAACATAGTCTGACATGATTCTTCACACAACCTTAACATCATTCATTATTAGCATATTTTTTGAAAATATGGTGCAAGATTCCCTGACACCCTTTACATGAAAACATGAGATGATATCCAGCATTTTCTACTTTTGTCTTTAATGTCAATGTGCATGAATATTGCAGTCTGCAGTGGCTTAACCCTTTCCCAAACAGCATAATTGTAGGGTGATCCACTTCGAAACTACCACAAATAACAAAATGGAAGTTATTCAAGATAAGATTTGTTTAAAATATGGCACAGAAAATACTGAAACAAAGGGAGAAACTGCTGGTTATCAGCAGTTTCTTCTTTTGTTTCAATGTTTTCCCAAGCCTTTTCTATTAAGGACGTCGAAACCAGAGCCATATTCTTTAGAGCGAGATTTCTTGAGATATCTTGAGATTTCTTAAGATGTTTTATGATAAAGTGCTCTTTTGAGCAAGATTTTTAAGACCATCACTGGGAGCCGCCTTTGCTCTATACTTCTTTCTGAACCCCTCAGTAAATTCTGTAGAATCTATATGGGAGAGAATTGAACAAGTTGTTCCGAACACTCCCATGATTCATAAACCGCGGAGTTCCGAAAGCTCCATACTTCATACAAATGACGTCACGATGACGTTATTTGTATGAAGTATGGAACATTCGGAACACCTTGCTTATATTCTCGCTTGTATTCTCGGTCTCAAAAAACGCTGTATCAAAATCATCTGAAAAAAATCTCGCTCTAAAGAACGCGCCTCTGGCCTTGTTTGGTAAAGGGTTAAGAGATGGAGAAGTTCGTAATGTATCTGTTAACCATTTCCCAAACAGCAAAATTTAATAGTTCCACACAAAAGATGCTGAAGATGACACAATCTATAAAGTTAACGATTTGATTTATGTACACTATAGCCTAGAAAATATTGAGACAAAGAAGAAAATGCTGGTCACCAGCATTTTCTTCTTTTGCCTCAATTTTTGCCAAGACTTTTTTACTAGTGACATCAAAACCATGCATTGTTTGGAAAAAAGTTCAGGAAAAAGTTAAAGGTTTTATGGCATTATAAGAATAAATAATGAAATATTAATGCTGATTTACTTCTTTTCATTTATACTTAAGGCATCCAACCCCCAAAAGCACCAAAGACCCAGATGGAAATTTGAAAAGTGCCAATAATTCCAAAACTGTGTGATACATTTTCATTCCAGATACAAACATAAGCATTTTGAATGGTTTAGAATTTTGAATTTATGCATACTTATGGAAATATTTGACAAACTGTTCCAAATTACCTCCCTTGCATATGAATAAAAAATAAAATAATATTTGTAAATTATTTTCTTCTTGAAGCATAATCTTGAAATCTAAAACTTATTTGAAGTGTATGTAGAAGTGTGTGTAATTTGATGCATTTCGTATGGCTAGAAAATGGTGATTTTTGAGGGTCTGTAAACCTAAATAAAAAGTTATCATTGTCAAGTTTTACTTTTTGAAAAATCACTGTACATGCAACAACTTGGTCTGGGTGTATGTACATTGCCTGGTTTTTGAGATCTCAAGAAGTCTTCAAACATTGAAAGAGAACATGCTAAACAACAGAATTTTTAGTTTATCCAGGTCCCTTGGTTTTAATTTTGGCCAGACTTTTTGCGAATAAAATGAATCTAGATAAGCCAGCATATACATTGTGTAAATGCAACTTAACCCTTTCCCAAACAAGACCTTGTTTTGATGTACCTAATAGAAAAGGCTTGGGAAAACATTGAAACAAAAGAAGAAACTGCTGATAACCAGCAGTTTCTCCTTTTGTCTCAATATTTTCTGTGCCACATTTAACACAAATCCTATCTTTAATATCATCCATTTTGTCTTTTGTGGCAGTTTTTGAAGTGAATTACCCTGAAATTTTGTTGTTTGGGAAAGGGTTGATAAAGTTCCATGTTTTTCTCATGCTATTGACCCCTTCCCTAAAAAGACCTGGTTTTGACGTCCCTAATGGAGATGGCTTTGGAATATATTTAGACAAAAGAAGAAAATGCTGACATCTGCATTTTTTCCTTTTGTCTCTTTGTTTTCTATGCTATAGTGCACAGCAATCACATCTTTATCATTATCGCATATGCCATCTGCAGCAATTTTCAAGTCTAATTCCTTGCCATTTGAGACTTGACCAAAAGGCAACATTTGTGCCAGTCTACAAAGCTACATATTGGATAATCCAAGTCTTCTCTGATGTAAATACGCTCTTTGATATTTTGATGTTTCGCTATTTACATCAGAGAGCGTTGCTCTTTGACAAATTGTTGCGCATCGTTCACCATCCGATCTTAAACGCTATCGATAAAACCCCTGATGATAACGATCAATGAACCATTTATTGTCATACATGTTGAAAAATTTACGACCCAAAAAGTATTTCTAAAAGGTTTATAGGCAATGTTTTGCAACAACCCTCACCTGAGCAGCCTTTGTTTACCTTGACCTTCCATTCAAAACCAAAGGTTATACTCATCCAGCAGGCCGATTTGAAATGAAATTTTTGGTCAGGTATGACAAAAAATGATTTATTGATCTATACCCTACAGTGTTTTACCGAGTGATTCGATATGATACACAAAAACAAAGCTTCACTACTTGTAACGTTACTGAACTTTCCGCTGTTTTCAAAGAGCAACGCTCTCTGATGTAAATAGCGAAAAATCAAAATATCAAAGAGCGTATTTACATCAGAGAAGACTCGGATTACATATTGGAGTGGGTACATGTAATACCTTTTCCAAAATCAAGATATCATTCATTATTCTCCAGACCTTGTGTTGTTGGTGCTCATTTGAATCCTTAGCACAAAAAAATTCAACAAGTACATACAACTTAGGTTTGGATTTGAAATGAAATACTATTTCCCTATCTTATCTTGTGGTGTGTATAAATAAAAAAAGGAGATATAGACAAATTATCAAACTACAGTCCAGTCATGATATTATGGCACACATTTACAATTATTACCTCTGTAAACAAAGGAAAAGCTGTTCTTAATTTTCAATCAAATTCCACAAAGTGGTTTAATTTTGCAAATAATAACTTTATCATAAAACAATCAAATTCAAAATAACAGTAGTTTGGCGCTCAATATTGTGTTGTTAACATTAGGTAAATTTATAAAAAGGTGCCATAATATCTTGACCAGACTATAACAAAGGTTCAGCATATCAACTAAAACATGTTCTTATTCAGAAAAATAAGAAAATGCTGGTCATTAGCATCTGAATGAAAACACTTCTAAATCAGTTAATCTGTAACGGGAATAGTGGTCTACGTGGCTGCCGAATCCTCATACTATTACGAATTCCCGTGTTGATCCCAGACACAGCCTGTCTCATGAGATCTTGATTAAGTCCAAACTTGTCGGCGAAAATATGCTCTAAAGCATGTCTTCGCCTGGGGGATATCGGTTGTTTTCCATGTGAGCCATAATAGTTTCTCCCCATCAGTTCGTGTGGCATAAAGATACGTTGAACTATCTGCCATCCATAACTGCCTGGCCAAGAAGTATGAATACTAAATTGGTTCAGCAGCATGGACGACACTCTGACCTCACATTTCTCTGGAATTGACGCCATGTCACTAGCACTTGAAATTTCGGCTATTGGCCCTGGTGTACAATCACCGTACATGTACGATGTGGTTGTAGGCTGAAGGACATACTGGAAATGGTCATCTGTAACCCTTTCCGCTCGAAAGGTTTCATTCTCTTCAGGTTCAGTAGCTTCTGTCTTGGTCTCGACCTGAGTGCTACCAACAGAGACTACCATTTCTGTTGATTCAACTGGTTCATGAACCGGTTCCTGAATGAATGGAATCTCAAGCATCTCGACAGGCACTGCTTCTGGTTCACTCTCATTAGTTTCTACGACCTCTACAACATCAAATTTCCCTGGGGTGGAGAAGGAATGGGAAAGTCCCTCTTGTAGAATCTTACTTATACCTACATCCTCTTTCACCGTATTGAGAGTTTCTAGAACATTTGGAATTAGCATAACTGGTTCCCGGAGTTCATTTACCATATTGTTTAATTTGTCAAGCGCTGTCGATATATCTGATAATGTCCTTCCCTTAGGGTCATAGGAGGATAACAGTTCTTCTCTGTTTTCAAATATTATCACCGGTTCCGTCTGAGTCCCGATTGATCTCTTATCAAGATCATGCTCCACAATTCTTGTTGTCAGGACATCTCGTTGGTCTTGCGACAGATCATCTTCAAAACGAGGTGGACGCTGTGGGAGAGCAATACAAGAGCTGGAGGATGCCTCACCAGCACCTTGAAAAAGGACCCTGACAAAGCGGCCATCACTTCCCTGAAATAAAAAAGTTTTTATAAATGACATGTTGGTACATATGACTTCATCCTTTTCAAAAGATGAAATTTTAGACTGTCCCAATTTGAAAACAGCTGCAGACGACAATACATGTATTTGTATAAATAACCAGATTTGGTGTACATGACAAGCACAGAAATTTTTTAAGTAAATGGAGAAAATGATAAACACCAGGATTTTCTTCTTTTCCTTCAATGTTTTCTGACCCTCCCTCTTCCAAGGACATCAAAACCAAGTCTTTTTAGAGAAAGGGTTCATTGAATTTACTGCTATTTCACCAAATAAAAGACTTCCTTTATTAAGTAAAAATTGTCTTGTCATTTACATGTCCATTCAACACGGATCAGTCTGAATAGTAACAGTAGTATTTTGGACTGGGCGGAAAAGCGTCTTATTACTTTCATCTTGCATTACTATCTGTAACTAGACAGTTGTGCTGGGACAACATGGCAAAGTTTGCTGTTAACACATCATCAAACAAAATTTGGACGGGTCCAAATTTAAAGATGTTGCAGACGACAATTTCAAGTTAAGAAAATTTATAATCGTTTGGTCTTTTTGGTAGAAAACATTGTGGGAAATGAATAAATTGCTTGTTACAAGCAATTTCATCATTTTTCATAGTGTTTTTCAAAGCCATTATCCTGTGGGGAGTCAAAAATAGTCATTGTGTGGTAACAGGATAAGCTCTTGAAAGCCATTTTAAAATTATGATGTTTTTTTTGTGAAACCCAAGTGCCCAGCAAATGTACTTCCTAGTGCAGAGTTAAATGCGTTTTAGCTCTACTGGCCGAAGGCCAGCGAGCTATTGTCATGGTGCTGTGTCCATCATCCATGCGATGGCTTTTTCTTTTAAAATAGGCCAATCTTGACCAAAACTTGGCACAAATGTTCCTTAGGAGGAACATTTACTTAAATTGTGCAAATAATTTTGATTGGTTTATAAATGTTGGCGGAGCAGGGAGGGTTTATCATATCAGGAAAAAATCACAAAATGATTCTTTAACAAGAGGCCAAAAAGGGCCTGAATCGCTCTACTGGCTAAAGTAAAAAAAAACATCTCATGATTTCCTGTAAGCCTTGCACTGCCAAATCTTGAAAAGGGTCACCCAAGGAACATTTCTGTCAATTGTGGTCTGAATTAGCCCACTGGTTAATTTTAGAAGAATTATTTCATGGTTTGTCCAATTTATAAGCACCTTCCTGCCACACCAACATTAATGGTCTTATCAAAATTTCACAAACAAATTAAGTAAACGGCTACCCAAAGAACATTACTGCGGTGCCAGAATTGGTCTACATTGGTCCATTTGTTGATTTAAAAAGAATCATTTTCTGATTTCTCTAATTCTGATAAGCCCCACCCTGCCACGCCCACATTTCACAATAGATAAATATTTCACAGACAATTTAAGTAAAGAGTCACCCAAGGTACATTTCTGCCAAGTTTGGTCTAAATTAGCCAGAATCAGATTGATTAAAATTTCAGTTCTTTACAGAATTAAATCTTTTGAAGGAATCTGAAAAAGATTCCTGCAAGGAAGATTCCTGTGAAGTTTGGTTGAAATTGGTCCAGTAGTTTTGGAGAGGAGGATGTTTGATAAATGTTAGCGCGCAGACACATGACAGACACAGGGCCATGACATAAGCCCTGCTGGCCTTTGACCAGTGGAGCTAAAAACAGGTTTTGGGCAAACTTAGACAAAACTTTGCAGAAATTTTCTTTGGTGATCCTTTACTAAAATTGTGAGTGAAATTTTGATTGGTCTATAAATGTGGGAATGGCAGGGCAGAGCCTACATTGTAACTGAGAAATCACCAAAATAATGCTTTAACAAGAGTTGTCCGCGGACAACGTAGCTTGCCTATACAGGAGCTTGTCACAAAATCAGCCATTTTTTTTAAAAGTAGGTCAAACTCCAAGGTCAAGGTCATAAGGTCAAGGGTCATGGTCCCAAAGAAAGGTCTTGGTAGGAGGTTCCCATGTGTGAAATATCAAGGCTCTATCAATAATAGTGCACGAGATATAGGCCAGGTTAATGTTTTTCAAAAGTATATCAAACTCCAAGTTCAAGGTCACTAGGTCAAAGGTCATGGTCCCAAATGAAAGGTATTGTCAAGATGTATCCATGTATGAAATATTAAGACTGTCTCTCTAATAGTGCCCGAGATATAGACCAGGTTAAACTTTTTCAAGTGAAGACGGGACGAGACACCGACACTAGGGCTGTGACATTAGCTCCCCGGACATAAAGTCCCGGCACGCTAAAAGTCAACCATTGGGCCAATTTAGACCAAACCTGGCATAAATGTTCCTTGCATAGCACTTAATTTGTCCATGAAATTGTGATTGATTGGTAAATGTAGGCGCGACAGGGCAGACTTATCAGTCTTCCTACATTTGTATCGCAAAACATTGAAACACAGCCAGTGGAACGATACAGTCCTTCTTGGGCCTCTTGTTTATAAATCTTTTTGCTGAGATCTGGTTGTGGACAGACAAATGGAAGGACAGCAGGATGAATGGAAGGCAGCGTGACCACTTTATGCTCCACTGAAATTTTTATCACGGAGGATAAGAATGCTAAAAGACCGACGCACAGACGGACAGCAGCACAACACAGATGCCTACATAAAGAAAATTTTTGGCTTTAAAAAATCTTATTTACCTTCAGGATGGTTGGTTGATTCTCGGCTACATTCTGCTCTTGACTTGATTCATCTCTTTGCTGTTCCTAGAAAAAAGCAAAGAAGAAATGCATTTAAGAAAAGAAACCTTAAAGGTGGAATGGCACTTAAAATCATGCAAATTTTCCGAGAACTTCGTACAAAATAAATTATGTATTATGAAACCATCGCCTTTAAATTGCATCTATGCCAAATCTTAGCTTTCTATCTTGTGTATTGGCTAGGATGTCGACGGATTTAAAACCCCATATGTTCCATTATTGTAAATATTATCCCCAGGACAACAAATCATGGGGTTTTAAATCCGTCGACATCTAAGCCAATACACAAGGTAGAAAGCTAAGATTTGGCATATATGCAATTTAAAGACCATATTTTAATAATATATATTTATTTTTTTGTACGAAGTTCTCGGAAAATTTGCAAGATGTTAAATGTTATTCTGCCTTTAAACAACCAAGCAAGATCTTGCAGTCAAGCTTTATTTTGATTGAGTGATATTAATTGTTGATAGAGTGAAATGAAGTCAAAAATGGCAATTTTGTCAATTTCAAGGGCACATAGCTCAAGATGTAAATTTTCAATTAAACTGAAAATGACACCCAGGCAAGACCTGCCTGGCACGTCACCAACATTCTGACCAAGTTTTGTCTTGATTGCTCAGTATTTGTAGACATAAGATCCATTTCTGAAATCATTCCTATGAAGTTTGGATAAAATCCATTGTGTAATTTTTAGAAGATTTTTTTTTATAAAGAAACAATTTACAGACCAGCACACACGATGGAAAAACCATCAAAACAATAACCAGGTGGCATGAATGCCAGTGAAAAGAAATATAAAGGAAGATATCCATCAATTGGCCAGAGCTGGTTACTTTTGAAGGTCCTTCAATTTAGGGAAATTAGACTATCTCAATCCGAGTGCTGCCCAAGACAACAAAATTGATCTTGATGTAGATAGGATTTCTGCACAATAACTTGTGCAACATTGTGGCGAACAGAGAAAATGCTGGTTCTATGTTTTTCTAGGCTTTTCTCCTTTTGATGTCAAAACCATGGCTTTCTTATCAAAGGATAAAAAGACAAAATCATTCTTACTGAGCATACTTTTGGACTAAAGTATGATCATAACAAAGTCAGTGACAAATGCTTCAGCCTTGTGCAAGAATGGTGTATGAAAGGATCAGTGTGTAATACAAATATCATTAAGAAAATACATACTTGTTTATTTTCAGTAGTCTTTGGATTTTCATTTCCGGTCATTTTCGAATTGTTCTGCTTTGTTGTTTTTCTGCCAAGAGGTTTCTGTAAAGAAAAGGCGACAAAATGTTATTGTACATTTATAATCAATGGTCGTCAGCTAGTCTGTTGAAACATGTGAAATTTCTGATCTATATACAAGACAAGTGCATGTCGTATTGCGATGCAATACAGGAGTCCCCCACCGGAAAACAAAAAGTAATTTCTCATAATATATCTCCTACCTACTGGAGCTATAACTCTAAAAAAGTTGCTAGCAGTTTAGGTTTTGGTCAATATATCCCAAACAACAAGAGAGTCGCTCACCTGAGATGGGGTTTTAAAAACAAATAAGATCTTTTACAGGTAATGTAATAAAGTAGATGCTATAACGCCCCTGATTAGCAGATTTTAACAAGAAGTCCCCTTTTACCGTGACAAGGCATCATATTGAAAAACAAAGAAAGGAACCTCTTAGCAATATCATAAGTAATGCAAATATGAAGTTTTGTCAAATTTGGCTCTGCGGTTATGGAGAAATTGCTTCTGAAAGATTTCGTGTAATTTCTCTTTTTATGTTTCCATGGCAACCAGATTTTTTTGTTTATTGATTTCAATCCTTTAAGCAAATTTTCAAGGGAACTTCCTAAGGAATATTTCTGCAAAGTTTGGTTGAAATTAGCCTAGTAGTATAGGAGGAGATGTCATTCAAATATGCCATTGAGATTTGGTCGAATTTCTCCTTTTTCTGTTGCCATGGCAACCACAGCTTTTAACGGATTTCAATTATTTTAGCAAATCATCAAAGGAACCTCCTAAGGAATTATTCTGCCATGTATGGTTGAAATTGGCCGAGTAGTATAGAGGAAGATGTTACTCAAAGAAATTATTGAGATTTGTCAAATTTCTCCTTTTCTGTTGCAACCATAGTTTATGGATTTCAATTCTGTTAGCAATTTTTAACAAAGACCTCCTAAGGAATAACAAGTTTGATTGAAATTGGCCAAATAGTTTGGGAGGAGATGTCGTTCAAAGATGTTATCAAGATTTAGTCAAATTTCTCCTTTTTTTTGTTGCCATGGCAACCATGGTTTTTTTATGGATTTCAATTCTTTTAGCAATTCTTAAAGGGGATCACTTAAGGAACATTACTGCCAAGTTTGATTGAAATTGGCCTGGTAGTTTAGGAGGAGATGTCGTTCAAAGATGTTATAGAGATTTAGTAAAATTTCTCCATTTTTGTTGCCATGGCAACCAGAGTTTTTTATGGATCTCAATTCTTTAAGCAATTCTTAAAGGGGATCACCTAAGGAACATTCCTGCCAGGTTTGGTTGAAATTGGCCAAGTTCTTTAGGAGGAGATGTCATTTAAAGAAATTGTTGACGGATGATGGACGACGCACGGACGCCGGACAAAAGGTGATCACAATAGCTCACTTGAGCACTTTGTGCTCAGGTGAGAAAGTGCTCAGGTGAGCTAAAAATATAAGGGCAAAAAAACAAAGGGCAATAACTCAATTTGGTAATGGTTAAGGAGATATGT
This sequence comes from Fragum sueziense, assembly GCA_963680895.1. Taxonomy (NCBI): domain Eukaryota; kingdom Metazoa; phylum Mollusca; class Bivalvia; order Cardiida; family Cardiidae; genus Fragum; species Fragum sueziense. The sequence continues at coordinate 41,698,744 of OY804593.1, read as the reverse complement.
TCCGGACAAGAATGTTAGGGTAAAAATAACAAAGGGCAATAACTCAAAAAGTACGCGTGACGGAGTAACAGTTTTTGAACATGACACTTCTCCTTAATGAGATCTATAAGTGTACAAAGTTTGAAGTTGCTAGCACTTGTGAATTAGGAGATATGTACCGGACAAGAATGTAGGGGTGAAAACAACAAAGGGCAATAACTCAAAAAGTGGGCATGGCAGAGTAACGGTTCTTAAACATGACACTTTTCCTCAATGAGATCTATAAGTGTGCCAAGTTTGAAGTTGCTAGCACATATGGTTTTAGAAAATATGGCCCGGACAATAGCATAACAGACAGACAGACGGACGGACGGAGACAGACGGACGGAATCGGGCAAACCTATAGTCCCCCAACCGGGAACCGGTGAGGGACTAATAAAAGCTTTGTCTAGGAAAGCTATGTCTTCACTTTCCACAATCTTCTCTCACCAGAAAGAATCCTTTTTTTAAGTAGCATTCATTTAAATTCATATCTGCATTACAATTGGACCGTTCAAGAAATTTTCTGACTTGTAAAGGCTTAATGATTTTCTACAATGTCTATAAGCAAAACTCATGAACAAAGATTTCATCAAACATGGCAATTTTTTGAAAGAGGGCAAAGAATGCTTCATGTAGAGTGACAACCTGTTACAATTTGTAATAGATCAAAGCCGCTGATAAAAACAACAAGACAAATACGAAATTTGTACACTGGAATAAATAAAATACAAAGGTCTGAAGTGTCAATTATTGTTATTGCATTTTCTTATCATTGAGTTTCTGAAATTAAAATTCCAGTACAGTAAGGCATGCTTCAAAGAGCACTAACTCTAACTTTCTGCATCTCCATTTCAACAAATGCATTAAGAAAACGTTTACAAAATGATTATGCTCCCAAGTGCTTGATAATACCTTTAAGCGTAAGATAATACATATTAGCTTAATGGTTCAATGATGTTCGCCCAGAAGCTCCACAGAAAAAGTGCCAACAAAGATTTCAACAAGTATTTAATACCATTCAGAGCAACAGATGAAGACATTCTTTTTTTCTGTTTTCAAATCCACACCCTGTGTTGTGGGCTCTCTAATGAGTACCCACGGTATAGGCTTTCATGAACAATGAATGAAATATTTCACATAGAAAAATCTTCACCCCCTCTTAGCCATTTTTATGACCCCTGAATCAATTTTATTTGGTTGTGCATTGAACCCTTTCCCAAACAAGACCTGGTTTTGACGCCCCTAGTAGAAAATGCTTGGTAAAACATTGAAGCAAAAGAAAATTCTGAAGCAAAAGAAAACAATGCTGATAATCAGCATTTTCTCCTTTTGCCTCGATATTTTCTGTGATATTCTTTTTAACAAATCATATTGTTATCAACGTCTATTTCAACATCTGCACCAGCCTTCGAAATGGATTTTGTTGTTTGAGAAAGGGTTAAATGGTAAGTTCTAACTGGCAAAAAGTAGTACATGTACTTACTGTTGTTAGTGTTGTAACAGTTGTTCTCTGACCACGAGCGGCTGGCTTGGGTTGAACAGAAGGAGCTGGTTTAGTTTTTACTGCAATATCAGGCTTAGCTGTTACAACAGAAGCTGGCTTGGTTTTGGCAGCTGTTCTATCCTATAATGAAAGAATGAACTTAACAAATGAAACCTTATACATGTGTACAATATGCTATGCAAATGAAATGGTTTTCAAATGATGAAATGACACATAATCTATTATCATGTGCATTTCAACAGCTAAAAATAACATTTGGTGAAATGCTGATTATAGCACAGAAAAAACAGATTTGATTTTAGCATAAATAGAAACAGAGATCGGACAAACTTGAATGTAAAACTTATTTAACCAAAGCATTATGCGGACACTCAGATGCTAAGAAATGGCCATAGAGTAGTCCACTAATAGTCGCTCTAAAAAGCACAGTAATAAGTGAAGGAAATAAAGCACATGCTGATGAACACCATTTCCTCCTTTTGATTCACTATTGTTTACAAGCTGTATATCAATCTTCCTGTATCTTGTCTGCAAAAGCTTTAAAATGAACTTGTAGTCCTTAAAATGTGTTGATCAGTAACAGTCAATAGAAATACAAATTAAACTGATTTGCTTACCCCATTTTGAGCCTTAATGTCCAAGTAACCGTGTATCTTGTTCGTTTTCATTACTCTTTCAATGGCTAATGCTCTAGGACTTTTGATCCACTCTGACTCAAAGTCATCTAAAACTGGTCTTGAGTCTGAAAGTCAAATAATACAAAGAAGATTATTTTGTAATCTATATGTTCAGCAGCAAAAAGAAATGGACATATTTCAATTGCCAATATCCCTTTCATTTTAAGATATCAAGATAGTTTTATCTTAGTCTTGCATCAGGTGTCAGAACTCGATTAAAATTCTTGAAAAGCAACAAGAAAACAACACTTTCTAGAAATCTCTAAATAATACGCTGCTACATGAATTGGCGGCCCTTTCCCAAATGGCAGTGTGATCCAATTTTAAAACGTTCGCTTACAAAAATTTGATGCTATTGGACTATTACATGTAAGGGCAAAACTTGTGCACTTTCTTAATTTGTCTCAATGTTATCCAGAGCCTATTCTATTAGGGGCATCAAAACTAGGTCTTGTTTAAATAAAAGATATCATTAAAAGCAAAAATCAATTTTTGACCCAGCCTTTTCTATTTGGAGAGTACATAAAATGTATTTCTCAAAGAAAATGTCTGTGTCTGTGTTTATGATAAGCAAATGCCCTCTTGTCTAGGACAGAAGACTCAATCAGCATTATCTCCTTTTGTTTAAATATTTTCTGAGCTAGCAAGTATGTTTTGAAATTTGTATTTATAAAAGGTAGTCCACCCCTAATGAGATTCCTGTGACATCAGTACTATTTCTGAAATACTATCAATTTTTTCCATGTATAATAAAAATAATATTGTATATCGACATATTCGAGCCACATGAGCAATGTTGTAAACATTCAGCAATGGTATGTTCCAATGCCAAATGTTAACCGTGACTACAAGTATGACATGTCTCGCACACAGCAAAGTGATCTTTTTCACAAATTAAATGCATGAAAATTGCATAGAACTTACCCGACAGTTTTAGAACTTCACATTTATAGTTGACGTTACAGTGGTGGAATATACATCTTGCTCTTTCTTCCAGGCATTTGTAATCTCTCAGTTTCTTTGTTGTTACTACGGATGTGTAGCCGTCAGAATCAAACAGCACTAGTGCAAGTTTCTCCATGTCTGGAAAAAAAAATTAATGGTTAATTTTGTACTCTAAATTTCCGTGTGCATCTTGCGTCGGTCATCGTAATCCATCAACAGTTTCTTCAAACATCTTCCCCTCCTTATCCATTAGGCCAATACTGACATAACTTGGTAGGAATTTTCCTTGGGTGACCCCTTTCAAAACTTGGTTTAAAATGTTTGATTTGTCAACAAATGTGGGCCTGGCAGGTAGGGTTGGCCTTATCAAAATGTTTTTTGGGTGACAATGCTTGTTTGTTCATCAAAAAAGTAGGTGTGGCAGGATAGACTTATTGCACTTGAAGAAATCATGAAACATTCTTTAAAAAGAGTCCCAAGAGGGCCTGTGTCGCTCCACTAACTTCAATTAGAGGATCACCAATGTTTTTGACACCAGTTGATCTAACTCGAACTTGTCACTATGACCAAATATCAGGTTGATCGGACAAAAAATATGTCCTATGGAGTTCTTAAAAGCAGTGGCCTCGGTCCCGAATAAAAGGTCATGATGAGAAGTATCCTTGTGAAATATCAAGACAAGGCTATATCTCTAATAGTATATGAATTATAGGTTAATTATTTTAAAAAAGAAGGTCAAACTCCAAGGTCAATGTCGGAAGGTCAAAGGTCTTGTTCCCAAATGAAAGGTCTTATTGAGAAGTATCTCCAATAGTATTTAGATACAGGCCAGGTTTTTTATATGGTAAATCAAATTCCAAGGTCAAGATCACTAAGTCAAAGGTCAAGGTCCCAAGGTCTTTGAGAAGTATGATGATAGTATCTATGCAGCATGGGTAAAGTCCCAGCCACAAACATCAATTAGATACAATGTACCACAGAACATTTATATATAATAAATTCTAGAGGGTGGAATTTAGGGCAGATAACATTTGGGTCTAACGTCGTTTTCAACTGCAAAAGTCATATTGCTGGATCACCTAACAATGGATTCCTGTTGTTTCTCATACCAGTACTTCCAAAACACCCTTTCCAAGCCTCCAGCTGCTACCCACTTAGGTTCACAATTTCAAACCATTAATGGGTGACATTTTTGTCAGAAAGGTTATTTGGCATGGCCAGATATTGAAGCTGGGACCTGTACATGTATGAGAGCGGCGCATATACGCCCGAGAGACTTGTCAGTAAAATTGGCCATTATGTCAATTCAAGGGCAGATAGTTTAAACATGAAATGTAATCAAAATTTTGTTTTCACAACCAGACACCATAAAGATTCATTGTGACTGGTTTGATTAAGGTATATGACCCATCATTAAAAACACCACTTTCTAGTCATGGGACATGCATCAAATTACACACACTTGTAAATACATTTCAAATAAGTTGATTCTCCGTGCCGGATTTCAAGATTATGCTTTAAGAAAAAAATAATTTACAGATATCTTTTTACTCTATATTCATGTGCAATGGAGGTAATTCATAACATTTTTGTCAATATTTCCATAATTATGCAATGATTCAAAATTCTAAACCGTTCAAAATGCTTATGTTTGTATTCGTAATGGAAATGTAAAACTAGGGATGACTATTGCAGGCCAAAATGACTATTGCGATAGTATTGCTATTGACCAAATTGCTATCACGATAGTATTGCTATTGTAGGTTGCTATTGCAATACTATTGCGATACTATTGTTATATGCTTTAAGTGCTATAAATGGATATTTTTGCATTAAAAATCACATTTCCTGAATATTTTACATATATGAATTAATTTGCAGAATCATTAAATAAATAATCTGAAGGAAGAGAGTGACATTTCATGATTTGAGTAGCCTGTCATTGATGTCTGATATTCAAGAGACAGATTTTTTGCTAAATTAGACAATGTCAAATGACAAATTGCTATTTTTAGAACAAATTGCTATTTTTAGAACTATCAAAACTATTGCGATAGTGCAAACAACTATTGCGATACTATTGATATTGCCAGTTGCCTATCACGATAGCACTATTGCAGAGGTCACTATTGCGATATATCGATAGTCCGATGTATCGTTACATCCCTATGTAAAACAGTTTCAGAATTACTGGCACATTCCAAATTTCACCTCTGGCTCTTTGGTGCTAGTGAGGGGCTGTATGTTAAATTCTGGTTGAAACTGTAGGAGTTGCGCACATGAGAAGATGGGCATATTTGCGAAAATTACATTTTCCTTAAATTCAAGGGTAGATAATTCACGAACAAAACAGTTATATGAATTCCCTAAGCAGTGTGTACAACTAGACACCATGGAGATTCACTGTGGCAAGTTTAATGAAATTCTGATCAAAACTGTAGGAGTACTTGCGCACACAAGAAAATTGTCATTTTTTAAATCAAGGGCGTATAATTCAAGAGCGAAAGATTTATCTGACTTCCGTAAGCGGTGTGCACAACTAGACACCATGGAGATTAATTGTGGCAAGTTTGATCAAATTCCGATCAAAACTGTAGGAGTTGCGCTCACAAGAAATTGCTAACTGACGGATGGACAGACAGACGGACAGACAGACGGACGACCGGGGCCTTAACATAAAATGACCCTTCGGACGTATAATAAATGCTCTATCTGTAATAGTGCATGAGATTACTTGACCAGGTTGACTCAATTTCTTTCAAGTGAAGACATGGCGCCAAAACTAGGGCTGTGACATTAACTCCCAGAACATAAAGTCCCAGCTCAATAAAAAAAGTAAGAATGCATCTAAAGTTTAACTTGAGTAATAATAATTAACAGATGGACAGACAGACAGACAACCAGGGCCATAACATAATACGACCTAACTTTCCTGCCAAGTTTGGTTCAAATTGGCCAGATCATGGATTGTTTAAGAAATTTTCCCTACCAAACTGTCCAAACAAGAACCATTTCTGTCAAGTTTGGTTAAAAATTGGCCCAATGGTTAAGAAGAATCATATTATGCTTTCTCTAATTTGGTTAAGCCCCACCCTGTCACGCCAACATTTTGAAATGTATCTATGAATTTGTGAACACATTTTTAAAAGAGTCACTCAGGAAACATTCCAATTTGATTCAAATCTACCTAATGGTTGATATTTAAAGGGGGCGAGCTAGGCTGTCGAAAATGCAAATGGCACAATAATTACAAACCAGAAATAACGTATGAAATTACCAACCTGAAGGGGTAGATCATTTATGTCCATTTTTGGCACTCCACGAGCTTTATTAAGTATTAAAATCCAAGTCAATTAATAACATGCTGGTCGTCTTTGTTTTTGTTTTGTAACGGCTACATATGCCCAACCTTCAAAAATCAATTACGTCAGAGATACGTCATCTGTGCTCAGCGAAATTTAACACACCGTACAACCGGCTGCGTAGAAAGTCAGCGAAGACAGATTCGGCATCTGGTGTCATGTGCATGGTAGGTCAAATGAATTTACTTTTATAAATAAACGAAAGGATCTTTGGTATTCTTTAGTTGATAAATACGCGTATAAGTGTTCAGTGCTTGTCCAAAATAAACCTTTTCATGTATTCCTCGCAAATAAGGTCACAGTCATCGACACATCTGGTTGTACGGGGTGTGTCTCGTTGGCCTTGACCTTGTCTTGTTTTGAAGTAAAAATAGAATGTGTAAACACGCTTGTAAAGAATTGATCTATATCAAAGGAAAGATGTTTTTTCGCCGAGATTGAGGTTTTTATGCATTGCTAATTGTTTTTCCATGCACAAATATGAGTTCCCGAACAGTTCGGAAGCATAAAAACATAGAATGAGCCCCTTTAAATACTTTTCTTAAAATATGCAGACCATCATTAGCTACAAAGAGCCACAGGCGAAACTAGAAAAGCCCTAGTAATTCCTAAACTGTGTTACATTTCCACTCCAAAAACAAACAACAGCATTCTGAACGACAAAGAATTTTAAGTTAATGCATACTTTATGGAAATATTTGACAAAAATGTTCAAAATTACCTCCTTTGCATATCAATATAGAGTAACATAATATTTGTAAAATATTTTCCTCTTAAAGCATAATCTTGAAATCTGGCAGTGTGAATAAATTTATGTGAAGTGTATTTACAGGTGTGTGTAATTTGAGGCATTTCTTATTGCTAGAAAGTGGTGCTTTTAATTACAGTCTGTATACCTTAAGCCCTGTCCTGCCACTTACGCATTATTAATTTGACAGAAAATCTTTGCGTACAAGTTTTGGAAAAAGTTACATAAGGAACATTTCTGCCAAGTTTGGTTAAAATTTGTCAAACGGTTTAGGAGTAGATGATGACATTGTGAATAAACAGACCAATGAACAGACGGACAATAGACGGTGAGTTACATGTACCACATTGACAATAGCGTACCTTGATCCCTTTGGGCTCAAGTGAGCAAAAAAAATCTCTTACAACATCAGCAAACGAGGTGTTAAACTGTCACAAGATATGCACATCAAAATACTTGTCAATGGGGGGTGTTTTAAAGGTTCATAATCCTAGACATTTTACTTTGAGAGATATTCTATGAAAAAAAAGAAGCATATAAAACAAAGCCTTTCGGGCAACAACTCAAAGAATGAGCAATTATGCCACGTTTAATCTAAATTAGCTAAATGGTAGATTTTTAAATCATTTTTTCATGTTCTTCAGTCCGATAAGCCCTGTCCCTGCAACATCCACATTTATGGACCAATCAAAAGTGCATTCGCAAATTAGGTAAAGCACTACATGAGGAACATTTCTTCAAAGTCTGGTCCAATTTCGCCTTCTGGTTTGAGAGAAAAATATTTTGTAAGAACAGTTTACTTACACACATAGAAGGAAAAAATGCACGAGGGACACAATGTCATGACAATAGCTCACTGGCCAAAATCACAGCAGCAAAAAAGGGCAATAACTCGAAAGAAAAGTTGACTATAGTTATGGTTCTTATGCACTGCAACCCCCCCCTGTCCCCTTGACGAGATCTTCATGTATTCACCCATGAAGTTTAATGATCCTAGCTCTTATACTTTTGGGCAATAACAAAAAATAGGCCGGCAGAAAATGTTTTTTGTACACCACACCCTACAATCGAGAAGAACATAAGTGCCAAGTTTCAAGTCAAGCGAGAGTTATGCTCGGAACAAAGAAGTTGACAACAAAAAACCGCCCACCCACCCTTACATAGGAGCGCACTGGTGATGCCAAGATATGTCGCATCTTCTACGGGTGTATAAAAAATTGTTAAACGGATAGATGGAAATAAAACAAGTTGGTCCTATATCGCTCATCTTAGAGATCATCAAGATGAAAACTTAGGTTTTGTCTAATCTCACACCCACAACTTCTGGACAACTTTCATTATACACATATAATTCTTATAACAAATGTATGACATTTCTTATTAGTATGATTTATATTTTAGTAGATTTTATGTTTAATGTTTGTAAAGCGCTTTTGAACATACTTTCGTATGATAAAAGCGCTATATAAATTCGGTACTTAATTAATAATAATAAAAAACAATCTAAACAAGAGATGTTTGTAAAACAAATATGCCCCCTCAAGGGTCTACATTTTATGTAGGTCAAAGTCCAAGGTCAAGATCACAAGGTCTAAGGTCATGGTCAATTATGAAAGGTCTTGGTCGGAGGTGTCCATGTGTGAAATATCAAGGCTGTTTATGTAAAAGGACATGAAATATAGGCCAGGTAAAAGTTTTTAATGTAAGCCTCCTGCCAAGGTCAAGGTCATGATCAAATGTGAAAGGTCTTTCTTGGAGGTGTCCATGTGTGAAATACCAAGGCTGTAGGTGTAAATGGACGCGAGATATATGCCTGGTTTAAGTTTTTTTAAAAGTAGGTCAAACTCCAAGGACAAGGTTGCAATATTCAAGGTCATGGTCAAATGTGAACGGTCTTGGTAAGAGGTGTCTATGTGTCAAATATCAAGGCTGTATGTGTATAGGACATAAGATAAAGGCCAGGTTAAAGATTTTTAAAAGTATGTCAAACTCCAAGGTCAAGGTCACAAAAGCCAAGGTCATGGTCAAATGTGAAAGGTCTTGGTAGGAGTTGTCCATAACAGGACATGAGATATAGGCCTAGTTTTAACTTTTAAGTTTTTTTAAAAGTAGGTCTAACTACAAGGTCAAGGTCCAAGGTAATGGTCAAAAGTGAAATGTCTTGATTGAAAGTGACCATGTGTGAAATATCAAGGCTGTGTGTGTAAAATGAAATGAAATATAGGCCAGGTTAATGTTTTATAAAAGTAGGTCAAACACCAAGGTCAAGGTCACAATGTCCAAATGGTCAAATGTGAAAGGTTTGGGTCATAGGTGTCCATGTGTCAAATATTAAGGCTGTATGTGTAAAAGGACATGATATATCGGCCAGCTTAAAGTTTTTTAAAAGTAGGTCAAACTCCAAGGTCACAAGGTCCAAGGTCCAAGGTCATGGTCAAATGTTTGAGGTCTTGGTAGATGTCCATGTATGAAATATCAAGTCTGTATGTGTAATAGGTCATGAGATATATGCCCGGTATAAGTAGGTCAAACTCCAAGTCAAGGTCACAAGGTCATGGTCAAATGTGAACGATGTTGATAGGAGGTATCCATGTGTGAGATATCGACAAGGCTGTATGTGTAAAAGGACATGAGATATAGGCAAGGTTAAGAATTAAGTGTAAAATCAACAAAGGGCAATAACTCCAAGAATTTGATCGGCAGAGTTATGGTTCTTGTGCACTGCACCTTTCCATAATAGTCCTTGGGCCAGATATGGTTGGAGTTACCACTAAAATGGACAAAGGGACACCTATATATCTTGAAAGACCTATCCAAAGGAAGAACAAAAATGCAATGATATCCACTCTGCAGAGTAGCTATACCTCAGAATGTGCATTTGAAATTTGATAGGGTTTGGATAGTTGAAAATCAGTGCAAGGTTTTGAAATGTTTAAAATAATGTGGCTTTACTGCTTTCTATACTAAGCATACACTGCATATATAAACCAGATGCATAGAAATACAATTCATGTTGAATAATTTGTCCTACACAGCATGTATATGGAAAAAATCCCAACAGGTATATCCATAAAGGGAGGTAATAAGCTGAGCAAATTACATGCTTTTCAATATGGAGTACGGCATTATTATGTCATAAGCCAAAAATGAAAACCCTCTGTATGTTCTTGAACCTGTTAATGAATTCTGACTGTTGTTCCATTTCAAAGTGCCGGATAAGCAAAATTTAACAACATTCTTGTTTCCATGGCAACTGTCTTCTTATAGAAGTTTCAGCATTAGCTTCAACTATTCACAAAAAAAACCATTTTAAAACTATTATCGTAATAAAACATACATTTTAGTTTTGAAATGTTATTTTGTTAAGACATCTCTTACACAAAACTAATTAGTATGCTTATGAATATTAATAAAAACTTTAATAACAAGATCGTGAAACACAAATGCCCAAGGAATGGCAATGTTAAGTTTTTATGCTAAGTTTTCGAGTTAAGGATTGATAAGGGTTAATGAATGACCTTGAGGAAGGTCATATTGATATTGCACAAACAGATAAATATCATTGTTCAAAAGAAGGTTACATACAAAATTATAGCTTTGTATGTCAAATATTTTTGGAGAAAAGGCCAGAGTTAAGTTTTCATACAGACAGATGGACGGACAGACAGACAGACAGACAGACAAGAGTAAAACAATATGCTCCTGCGTGTTTAGATTGCTGAAATGAGACATTTCTAGTTGCAATGTAAATATGATGTGTGTTTTATACCGTAATTCAAAAGGTAAAATAATACAAATAAATTAATTATTACTTCGTTGACAAATTATAGACAATTATAGGTAAACTGCATGTAGATCTAAAAGGAGACAAGAAAGAGATGGGGGACTCAGTATACAATGTTTTTGACAGCATTTGGGGTTAAGGATAAATTCCTGTTGTAAGCCCTTTAAAGTTTAAGTTTTTTAAAAGTAGGTCAAACTCAAAGGTCAGGGTTACTAGGTCAAAGGTTATGGTCCCAAATAAATGGGCGTGGTGGGAGTCATCATCCGGTAGGTTTCAAACCAAGGCCAAAGAAGTTCAAGACTTAACCATCTGCATGCAAAGTCGCATAACTATCACGCTTCCACTTCTGTTTGTTTCTTGCCCCTCTCAGTACCAAGCTGAATGACATTGGACATGGATATGAAATCCAAGGTAAGAAGATCAACCATCTTTTCTACATGGATGACCTAAATACCTTTGCCAAGAACGATCCCAGCAAAAACAACTGCTCGAGACAGTAAAGGTCTTTAGTGATGACATATGTATGCAATTTGAACTGGACAAGTGTCTAAAAGCCACCTTCAAAAAAGGAAAACTAACATCAACATCTGACATACAGCTAGAAAGAGACAACATCATCAAGAAACTAGACCAAGACGCTAAATACAAATACCTTGTGTTAATGAAGGTGACGGAATTCAACATGCAGCAATGAGGGAAAAGATCAGAAAAGAGTATTACAGAAGAGTTAAGGCTTGCCATCAAGAGTGAGCTAAAAGCTGCAGATAAGATTGAAGCCATAAACTGGCAAATGCAAGAAAAACGGAAAACTTGACACAAAGACCAGACAGTTACTAACAACAGAAAGAATGCACCGCCCAAATGTTGACGTTGAAAGATTGTACCTATCACGAAAGATCGGTGGTAGGGGCCTCTCATAGATTGAGATGGCATAAACACGTATTTGGAGACAACACAAGACAATCTGCTACATCTGATCCGGGCACATGAACGTAACAAGAAACTTTACTCAATCTCAGAGCAAACCAGAACATTCATTCAAGAACTGAACATTGCACAAACGACAAGAAATGGAGAAGAATCCGTCACAGAGTATGCCAAAAGAACAAGACGGACAAAGGCAAATGCCCAAAAGAGGATGACACAAACATGGAAAGCCAAATCAATGCATGGGCAATAGGCTACCCGTAAGGTTTGACAAACCAGATGTTGACCAAGATCAGACACATAAGTGGCTCTCTGTTGCAGGTCTCAATGCAGAAACAGAGGGAATGGTGATAGCAGCACAAGTTCAGAGTTTGGGTACAAGAGCATATCACAACAAGATCATCAAAGATGGTACAGATCCAAAGTGCAGAATATGCAATCAATATGATGAAATTGTCTCAGGCTGTCCAACATTAGTGCCAACATAGTACATTCAAAGACATGACAAGGCAGCAGGGTACATTCATTGGAAAATCTGCAAGCAATTTGGACTCCCAGCAAACAAAAAATTGTATGAACATCAACCAAAAACTGTCGTAGAGGGACATGTCGGTGAATACTGGTACAGAGATCAGGGCTAACAGACCAGAAATCGTTAAGAAAAAAATGGACAAGACGTTCATCATGATTGACATGATGGTTCCTTCTGAAAGAAATGTCTCCGTTCAGGCACTTGAGAAACTATCAAAATACAAAGACCTTGAGATAGAAGTAGCCAGAATGTGGGGTATGGAGACGACAACTGTACAAGTCGTTGTAGGTGCACTTGGTCTCATTAAGAAGGGACTTGACAAAATATTCAAACAAATCCCTGGTGCACCAGTTATCGAGGAACTGCAGAAGATCATACTCCTTGGAAGTGCACATATCATCCAAAGAACGCTGTATAATAATAATGAAAACACTATAATTGCAAAATTTATACCTTCTGTCATAGATCTAGCTATCCCCTAAAGAATCTGCTATACATGTATACGGCCTACAACCTTAATTTTAAACAATGTCAATAAACTTTCAATATATTGCAGTTGCCCTTTTTGTTAATCCATGTGTTTTTATTCTACTTTGAATTCTAAAAGTATCAAACAAGATCATTTGAACCATCTAATCAGTTCTGTTCATCATCATAATCATTCAATCATTAGTGTAAATTGTGCAAGGAAAGTGTTAAAATATTTAACAATTATTTATAATAATGTATTCAGTTTACTTGAGGTACATTATTTTCTATTTGATATTGGATTTAGGGTGTATTATTTTACGTTCAAAAGGGTTGTTTAACCCTTATATTAAAGCAGATTTACAGTAAGATGCAAAATTACGGATGCTAAAAAATGATTGAATCTTGCATGAAAATGAGTGAATATGCCAAACGAATGAACATTAACTGTTACTAGATAACATAACAGATGCTGATCTTAGAAGCAAGAGCATATGCCAAATTTGAAAGCAAAAGTTAGAAACAAACTTATTTGTGACAGATGTTTGAAAGATGCTCATTAAAGTTTGATGAAGAATTTCTAGGCAACAAAAAGGTAAAAATTGCTCGACATTTAATGTTAGAGCAATAGATATCTGTCTTGAGGTTGGTACCATGGTCATAGAGGTATGTGCAAAGTTTTAGAGTAATGGCGTTAGTAAAACAGAGATATGACACTTTTACCAAACAAAAACCTAATTCGCAAAAAGGGTCACAGTTTTAAGTAGTGTCATTAATATTCGCGAATATGCAAATAAGGTATTTTGCATAAAACTTATGGTAAATTATTGAGCAAGACATGACCAAAAACGTTATGAAACGACTGAACAATTTTATAGGGTTAAGGGTTTAGATAAGGTTTATGACCCAAAGCCCCTACTGCCAAATTAAGTGCAAACATCGCTCAAAATGTTTGATATATTAATTTTCTTTAAGATTTAATATGTTTACGTAATTCCCCTGTACAAAAATGCCTCGTCTTGGAAAGTATTTACCAAATTTCCGTAGAAAATCGTAATTTTAGGAAAATTCATGAATATGCAAATGAGCTAATTTGCATAACATAACTAGAATGAAAGAATAAGTCATAAGCTTTTATTTGATATCAATCTGACAACTGTGCAAATATTCAATGAAGATATGGCCGAATTCATTTTCAAAATTTACATAAGTAATTTGATGGGGCTAAGGGTTTAGATAAGGGTTACGGCAAAAAGCCCCAACGGCCAGAGTGTAAGCAAGGCTCAAAATGTTTCTAATAAAATGTTCTTTAAGAAAAATCATGTTTTCAAAATTCCCCCTGAAAAGAAACACCTTGTTTTGGAAAGTATTTATCAAAATTTTCGCAAAAAATGGATTTTTTAAGGGAAATCATTAATATTCGTGAATATGCAAATGAGATAATTTAAATAAGATAACTACAAACAAAAGAGCGAGTCATAAGCTTTCATTTGATACCATTTTGACACCTGTAGGTCAATATTCAATGGAAATATGGCAAAATAAGTGTTATAAATTTGAATGCAAAAAATGATAGGGTTAAGGGTTTAAGATAAGGGTTACAGCCAAAAGCCCCGACGGCCAGAGTGCAAACAACGCTCAAAATGTTTCTAAGATAATGTACTTTATGAAAAACTATGTCTTCTTGAATTAGAAATAAATGATAATTATAGAAAAATACTTTTTCGAATATTTCGGCCAATTCTTATACTTGATTGCACATAAAGCATATTTTGAAGAGGAGTAATGACGTCATAATAATTACATAATTTAAAAAATCATGATTAATAAGTAGTGAAATACATGTTCATACGTATGGATTCAAATAAATAGATTTATACATTCATTTGATATTTTTTATTATTTTTTCCCTTTCCCTTACCCCAAACCAGATTGTCATTCACGTCGTGAAGGGTACCTATATAAAGGTAAGGGTAAAACATATTTAGCTACTCTTCATGTCGGATATCATCACTGAAAAACATCCGTCAGATGTATATCTACAAGTATATATAGGTGTCCTTTTGTCCTTTTTTCTGGTAATACTTACCCCATTTTCCTGGTCCTGGCCCAAGGACTATAATGAGATATATCCACCTGTAAAGTTTCATGAGTCTACCTTGCATACTTTTTGAGTTGTGCTCCGTATAAGAATCAAGTTTGAAATTCAACAAAGGGCAATAACTCCAAAAATTTGATAGGCAAAGTTACGGTCCTTAAGCATTGCACCTTTCCATAATGAGATATATCCACCTGTAAAGTTTCATCATTCTACCTTACATACTTTTTGAGTTATGCTCCGGACAAGAATCAAGTTTGAAAATCAACAAAGGGCAATAACTCCAAGAATGTGATCGGCAGAGTTAAATGTTACGGTTCTTGTGCACTGCACCTCTCCATAATGAGATCTATTCACCTGTAAATTTTCATGATTCTACCTTACATATTTTTTGAGTTGTACTCTGGACAAGAATCAAGTTTGAAAATCAACAAAGGGAAATAACTCCAAAAATTTGATCGCAGAGTTACGGTTCTTGGGCACTGCTGCTCTCCATAATGAGATAGATCAACCTATGAAGTTACATGATTCTACCATTTGGCATTAATACTTTTCGAGTTATGCTCCGGAAACGGTTTGGTCTATGGAATGACCGACCGACCAACACTTGCAAAAAAATATACCCCCATTTTCTTCGAAAGGGGGTATAACAATACTGGTAGTAAAGAGTTATACTATCATGGAAAATGCAAAATTTACCTTAAGGATCTCTGACAAACAGAATTGGAGAACATAGTATTATTAAGAGAAAATTCTACACACAAATTAGTTCAGGAGAACAAGATATTACAAGATTTCCTGTTTTGTCTCTATATGAAATTTGATACCCACAACAAAGGGACAATTTTCCTTGTATCAAAATAATTTGAAATATTTTGGTATAGGGCATTGAGATGATTCTATACACAAAATTTCAAAGCCCTAGGCCAAAAGGTTCAGGAGAAAAAGATTGAACAAGACTTCCTTAGGGGCCAATTTTCATTGTATCCCAATACATGTAATTTGAAGTATTTTGGGAGAGTGAACTGAGATGATTCAACACACAATATTTCAAAGCTTTAGGTTAAACAGTTCCGGAGAAAACGGTTGTACAAAATTTCCTTCTTTTTCTATATATGAAATTCGATACCCACACCATAGGACCAATTTTCCTTATATCACAATAATTTGAAGTATTTAACCCATTACCAAACCACACAATTTTAGGGTGGTCCAAATTGAAAGATCCTGCAGACGACAATTTCAAGTGAATGGAATTTTTAATTTTTAGGTCTTTTTGGATGGAAAACAGTGTGGGAAATGGAGAAATTGCTTGTCACAAGCAATTTCTTCATTTTCCACAATGTTTTCCAAAGCCTTTATCTCTTGGGGAGTCAAAAGAGCCGTTGTGTGGTAATGGGTTAAGGAGAAGGCATCAAGACAATTCTACACACAAAATTTCAAAGCACAAGGCGAAAAGGTTCAGGAGAAGAAGATTGCACAAGATTTTCTTCTTTGTCTCTATATGAAATTTGATAACCACAACATAGGGCATTTTTTTCTTTTATCACAATAATTTGAGGTACTTGGGAAGAGAGCCTCGAGATGATTCTACACACAAAATTTCAAAGCTCTAGGACAAAATGTTCAAGAGAAGAAGAATCAAGATTGTACAAGATTTCCTTCTTTGTCTCTATAGATCAATTCATTACCCACAACATAGGACTACTTTTCCTAAGTATCAATCTAATTTGAAGTATTTTGGTAGAAGGCTTAGAGAAGACAAAATTTCAAAGCTCAATGCCAAACAGTTAAGGAGAAGAAGAATTACAATATTTCATTCTTTGTCTATATATAATGTAATTTGATACCAACAATATAGGGCCAAATTTCCTTGTATCACAATAATTTGAAGTATTTGGGAAGAGGGCCTTGAGACAATTCTACACACAAAAGTACAAAGCTCTGGGACAAACTGTTCAAGAGAAGATTACAAAATTTCCTTCTTTGTCTCTAAAGATCAATTCGATACCCACAACATAGTGGCAATTTTCCTTGTAACACAATATTTTGAAGCATTTTGGTAGCAGGCTTTGAGAAAAAAAAAATTCAAAGCTCTTGGCCAAACAATTCAGGAGAAGAAGATTGTACAAGATTTCCTTCTTGGTCTCTACATGAAATTTGATACCCACAACATAGGGCCAATTTTCCTTTTATCACAATAATTTGAAGTGTTCTAGAATAGAAGGCATTGAGAGGAATCTGTTCACAAAATTTCAAAGGCCAAATGGTTTAGGAGTAGAAGATTTCCTTCTATGTCTTTATGCGGAACCTGATACCCCACAACATAGGGCAATTTTCCTGATTACAGATATCACAGTAATTTGAAGTAATTTAGGAAAGGGTCTTGAGACAATGCTACATACAAAATTTCAAGACTCTATGCCTTGTAATAGTTTAGAAGATTTTATAGTAATTGTGGACAAACGGACAGTCACAATGGCTCACCCCCAGCACTTTGTGCTAAGGTGAGCTAAAAAGATCTTGAATTGGCACCAATAACCACTTCTGCACAAGCTATTTAATATTTCTTGGCGCTGATATAGGTCTCTCAATACTTAACCAACCAGATGTTCACACTTTTAAGAATAGCAGACAATTTCAAGTAAAGGAAATTTTACCATTTTTGTTCTTTCTAAATAAAAAATATTTTGGAAAATGAGGAAAGTAAGGGTTCTTCCCCACAAGGATATCTATAAGTGTACAAAGTTGAAGTTGCTAGCACTTTTGATTTCTGAGATATGGTCCTGAGAAATAAAATGTTAGCATATGGACGGACAGACAGACCAGTGGCAGATCCAGAGGGGGTTCGGGGGGTTCGAACGACCCCCCCTCTGTGGCCTGATTATTTCATTTTCATACAGAAATTCAGTCAAATTTGTGTAAACACAGGAAAACGAACCCCCTGGCTGTATATTTGAACCCCCCCTCGCAGAAATCCTGGATCCGGCACTGCAGACGGATAGAGAGGCTAGGCTGATTCCAGTATAAGCCCCCCCCCCCAAAAAAAAACCCAACATTCTTCTTGTGTGGGGGATATAAATACTGCCAAAAATCACCTTAAATTCTGGGCTAATACTATAACATGACAAAAATGATTCAATAAAATAAACATTTTGGGTAAACAATAAGGCAGTTGTACTTAAATGAGCAAATTCTTCTTTTCTCATAATGTTCACCAAAGTACATGAACATTGGTATTACCCATGGTTTTCCAAGACACACAAATTGTGCGCCATTGTCACCATTTCAAAACAAATGACCCTTTAGAAAAATACCTGAGGGTCATTAATGACGCAAGTCCAGATTTTCTTATGATACTTGAGTCCTAAGGTGTTTTTATAGTTTGACCCACAAAATTGGAAAATGACCCCACTCTCTAGGTAAGGGCATGACAAGAACCCCCAAATTCTTATGCATAGGGAAAACCCTGATTACTGTTTGCAAATCTTGAATTGTGTAACCCATTCCCAAACAATGACCCCTTTTGACACAGCCACGCTTCTGAAAACATTGTGAAAGATACAGCAAGGCTTCAAATTGTGATGTCCCTAAACGCAGGGAACTATCGAGAAGTGCAGAGAGATCTAAATTGGCGTCAGAGAGATCTAAATCGGCATCCAGAGTTCAAATTTAAGTGAGTCATACTCGATAGAGACCGTATCTTTTTAGCCTACGCATCCTGCATATCTAATTCACAAATGATGTAACTGTTTTAATTCTAGCGAGTTCCAGGAAACAACGGCGCTCTTTTACAGATTTGCTAAAAAAATGTATAGGATTCACAAGCTTGTAGCTGAAAACCACAGATATGGAATCCAGCCAGTCCCAAGGACCCAATCTTAAAACTGTAAAAAAAATCTCTGAGAGACAACTGTGAACAAATTGATGTTGATAAAGTTAAGATCTGTGCACAATGCAGCTCAAAATATGAAGGCAAAAGGAGAAAACACTGATTAGGATTTTCTTCTTTTGTCTCAATATTTTACCTATACCACTAGGTCTACTTCTGAAAACGTTCTTGTTTAAAAAGGTTTGAATGTAGAACAGAAAATATTGAGGCAAAAGGAGAAAATTCTGCCTATCAGCATTTTCTTTTTATATGTAAATATTTTGCCAGGCCTCTTCTATGAGGGCCATCATACCCCGGTCCTCTTTGGAAATCAGTATTTCCTTCTTTTATCTCAATGTTTTCTTTAGCATTTCCTATCTGTGACATAAATTTCTGTCTTGTTTAATAAAGGCTAAAATTAAAATGTGAATTTATTACTTACAGGGCCAATATTCTCCCAATATCCCCCAATGTTAAAATAAAACAGTCTTACCTTGCAAGATTTACAAAATGTATCCTTCAAAAGTCACAGATTCACAACAGTCCACGAAAACAATTTAAAATATCTTTGTCACAACACAATTTCAATAACGTAGTAAGATCTAACGAATAGAGTGAAATGATGTACTTTTTTTAAAACATCAGTCGTTTTATAAAGAAATGAACTGAGAATTTCTCACCTTTTTGTCTGGCGAAGCAACGGTTTGACACCTTTCGCACGAAGCCACTAGGGTGTTACATCTGCCATACCGATCTGCCAAATCGATCTGCCAAACCGATATAGGTGAAAGTAAACTGTATATTGTCATTTCGAATCGAAATGACATGTCAAAATCAGATGCGCACATTTTCGGCGCCATGTTGTTTACCGAAGCGGATGGGTTAAATGGCCGATTACCCGATTGCTGTGGTCTCGAAAATAGAAAAAATAAAAAAAAATACGATGTGGAAATTACGCGATGGTATTTGCAAATTTTATCTAGGTGATATATATTAAGCAGTTTTTTTCTCGAAAATGGTATCTGATAACAGGGAAACGCATAAATAATAATTATTAAAAATAATATTTTCGTTTAATATTTTAGCAGAATTTATTTAACTGCGTCTGGTTCCCGCCTCTGATGGACTGCGTTACAACGTAGTGTATCAGAGTCGGGAACCAGAATATGAGCGTTAATAACGTTCCATGGAATGGAAATAACGTTCAATGGAATGGCAATAACGTTCAATCCATTCAATTCCATTCATTCATTCATTCATTCATTCCCCGAAAACATTCCACTCAGAATGTCAATTTCATGATGTTCCCAACTGTAAAGCAGAGATTATTGTAAGTTAGAGGTGAAGATCGAACATACAGGAGTAGCTTAGATCTATTATGTCTTGTTTACGGAATAATAATAGGATTATTTGTTGTGTGGCTAAGTATTTAACTGTGTATAGATTACCCCCCCACACACACACACACACACACACCAACCGTATGCAAATTGACTAACTTCGGGAATTATTTCTGTGTAAAACCGATTGAAATTTGTTTTGTATCTCGCTTCTGGTCATTTCAATAATAATTTCATGCATTTGAAGTGTGAGAACATGTCTTGTGAGTGTAAGACAATTTATATTTGACAATTGCTTTTCATACCCCACCCATATGTTTGTATGCTTACACGGGACCTCCACATGTTTACATCTTGACAACATTGTGCATCGTATCCAGCATATTTCAAGCTTTAAAATAGTATATAGCAGCACGGGTTCATCATGGTTGAATTCAGCAAATCCTGTTATAGTCGCCTTGCGAGATATCAACTAAAAGACTATGTTGTAAGTAACAGAGGGAGGGTGGGAGATTTTCAAGCGCAGTCTACAACTCTATCTTGTATATATCAGATAAGATATTGGGTAAAGGTGGTTTACTAAGATCCAAAAAAGTTTGCATTTCATCTGTAAACGATTGAACTGACGTTTCACAGAACAATAATGCGATTTTTTGTTTGTGTTGCTACGTATATCACTGTGTATACCCCCCCCCCCCGCCATATGCATTTTTTACGAAATATCTAAGCATTATTTCTACCTACAATCAATTAAAAAGTTTTGTGTATATCCCTTCTGGTTAATTCAATGATAAATGTATGAATTCGAATGTGCTTATTCCTAGTGGTTGAGTTTAAGACACTTTTGATTTGACAAATGTATTTCAAATTATTATCTTAACCCACCCACATATGTATTTGTTAACTCGCGACCTGCACAGGTTTACAACTTGACAACATCGTACATTGTATTCAGCATAATCAAAAATTTGCAATGGTATATAACAACCTTGGTGCATCGGGGGTTAGGGGTGCAGAGATCTCCTTAACACACCAACCTTACTTAAAATCATTTGACGACGATGTTGTAATATCAGGGATATAGGAGGTACTTTCAAGAAAAGCCTAGACTTATATATTGTTTATAACTGATTAAATGATTACCGTAGATGTTTAACTAAGATCCAAAAAAAGTTGTTTTCAATCTAAAAACGGATGTACAAACGTTTCACGGAACAATAAAGCAATCATTTGTTTGTGTAGCTTAGTGTGTTACTGTGAACAAATTACCCCACCTATCATATGCAATTTGACGAGATATCTGAGCTTTATTACCTCGCATAATCGGTTGAAATGTGTTGTGCATGTCTCTTCTGCTTTATTCCATAATATTTTTATGAATTTGAATGAGTACAACCCAAATTTGTTGGATGTAAAACGATTTTTATATGACAAATGTATTTCAAATATATTATATCTTATCTTACCCCACCCATATATGTATTTGATTACACGGGACCTGCATAGGTTTACAACTTGACAACATCGTACATTGTATCTATCATATTCCAAGCTTTAAAATGGTATATAACAGTTTTGGTACATCGGGGGTAAGGGGTGCAGCGATCTCCATAGAAATCCGCCTTATTTGAAATTATTTGACGGACGATGTTGTAATTTACTGGGAAATAGGGGGTACTCTCAAGATAAGCCTAGATCCGTTTCTTGTGTATATCCGATTAAATTTTTGGTAAATGTGTTTTACTAAGATCCAAATAAGTTGAATTTAATCTAAAATCGGTTGTTCAACGTTTCATGGAACAATAATGCGATAATTTGTTTTTGTGACCAAGTGTTTTACTGCGTGAAAATTACCCCACCCACCATATGCAAATTGACGAAATATCTGAGCCTGTTTTCTATCTTTAATCGGTTGAAATGTGTTTTGTATGTCTCTTCTGGTTTATTCAATAACAATAGTATGGATTCGAATGGGTACAATACAAAGTTTTTGGGTTTTAGACGACTTTTATTTTACAAATGTATTTCAAATAATCTAAATGTCATCTTACCCCACCCACATATTTGTGTGTTTCCATTGTGCATGGTATCCAGCATATTTTTAAAATGGTATATAACAACCTTGGTACCTCTGGGGGTGCAGCGAACTCCTTAAATAGCCCCCTTATTTGATTTCATCCGACGGACTACACTATTTTCGATCAGAAGCAGAAAGTGCTTGAAAATACCAGGGATTTGCTGATCACTTTTTATCAGATCCTATTTAAAAGATCCCTCGCATTAAATAAATCCCACGCATTTTAAACCTTTTCTCATTGTGATTTTTTTTAAATCTAACTCGAACAAGAACAAGAACATGATTTTATTCTCATACCAGAAATACACGTTATTTGAGAATATAAGGCATATATACATTGAATATAAATATGATCAAATAGTGTGATAGAACAGGAAAAAAAGACAGAGGAGGAAAGTGTGTACAGAAGGGGGAAGGGGAGCGAGCGTGTGTGTGTGGGGTGGGGGAAGAAAGTTATCAAGATGTAAACCTACGCTTCCTTTATGTCTACAGCGATATTCAAAAATATCAAAGGTGTTTTGTCATGCGTTTCTCCGTGCTTCATCGATCCTTTGATCCCTCTTCTTCAAATGCTATGAATGAAGTCTCAGAAGAGGGACTTTCGGTAATTAAGAAGAGGGACCCAGTTAGAGTAAGTAAACACACGTTGTTACTTTAAACCGGTTTTTTGCTAGTTATGGTTGAATCTCAAAAATCGGAGAAAGCTATTCGATAGGGTAATGAACGATGCGTTATTTTGCCAAAGCCCCTTGTTCTAGCTTTCCGGGTAAACTTGCAATTACTGAGAGAGTGCACACACGCGTATTTCCAATAAAACAACACATAAACGACTCTTACGGCGCTGCCATATGCATTTATCGGATGAGACACGTTTTGTTTACTATTTTTTTATCTATTTTGGTATTTCGTTCGAACAATTTTGAAAACCTTTGTTTGTCTATAAGAAAAGCAAGGAACAATGAAGAAGAGCAGTAAGCTCTGAAGAAGCGAGAGTAGATATGAATAAATGGGACCATGTTTTGAACAAGCGCAGACTTCACAACTTCACCATTAGGTATAAGTGAGCCAAGACACACTTTCTTGGCTCACTTATACCTAATGGTCATGCGGTTAGGAAGAATTGAAGACAATTGAATTCAAATGCTTTTACACATATCCCTTGTACCATCCTGGTAACTTACAGACCCGTAGGAAGCAATTTTATTTTGAGGGACTGGCCGAATCTAAGTTGCGAGAACTTGTGGCCAAACCCTTTTGCCTTTATTGTAATTATCATATATTAAATGTATGTATATTATGTAAAAAATGTATTTTGGCAATAAAATATGTTTAAACCAAGCAATTTTAGTTTTATATTGGAGTAGTAAGGGGCTAAATCCACTGTCCGGACTAGTGTCTGAATATTGGAGGGGCTAAATTGAATCATTTATTAACAAGAACATACTAACAAGAGATGTTTGTAAAAATACATACCCCCTCAAGGGCCTACATTTGATTGTGGTCAAATTCCAAGGTCAATGTTACAAGGTCTAAGGTCATGTTCAAATGTGAAAGATCTTGATAGGAGGTGTTGATGTGTGAAAGATCAAGGCCGTATAGGTAATAGGACATGAGATATAGCCCAGTTTAAGAAAATTAAAAGTAGATCAAACTCCAAAGTCACCGTCCAAGGTCATTGTCAAATGTGAAAGGTCTTGGTCGGAAGTGTCCATGTGTCAAATATTAAAGCTGTGTGTGTAAAAGACATGAGATAGGGGCCAGGCTAACGTTTGTCAAACTCTAAAGTCAAGGTCCAAGGTCATGGTCAAATGTGAAAGGTCTTGGTAGGAGGTGTCAAGGCTGTAAGTGTGATAGGAAATGAGATACAGGCCAGGTTAAAGATTTTTAAAAGTAGGTCAAAAACCGATGTCAAGGTCACAAGGACGAAGGTCATGGTCAAATGTGAAAGGTCTTGGATGGAGCTGTCCATGTGTCAAATATCAAGACTGTATGTGTAATAGGACATGACATATAGGCCCAGTTTAAGTTCGTTAAAAGTAGGTTAAACTCCAAGGTCAAGGTCCAAGGTCATGGTCAAATGTGACAGGTCTTAATCAGAGGTTCCATGTGTCAAATATCAAAGCTGTATGTGTAATCGGACATGAGATATAGGCCCGGTTTAATTTTTTTAAAAGTAGGTCAAACTCAAAGATCAAGGTCACAATGTCATGGTCAAATGTCAAAGTTTAAAGAAATCGACGCTTTCCACCATCGAATGTTTACGACATTACCCAAAAAACCGACACCGTGTAATGCAGTATATTGTTTTACCATTTCTCCCTCGTTTATTAAGATTTCTTTTCTAGATATATATCACATTTCTACTTAGGTAGACGTCGGTATTAGAGTATAAGGGTTAATTTTGATGATACCATCAGATAAGAGCATTGAGAATGTTTGATTTATTCAACTTTCATTTTTCTTATTTAATGAATGAATAAATGAATGGAGTTGCAATAAAAATATACGATGGTACGACCCGTATATAACAGATAAAATTCTATGCAAAATAACAATTGCATTGCTTTGCATTGCATTGCTTTGCCTTGCATTGGCTTGAATTGCCTTGCCTTTCCTTGGCCTGGCTTGGCTTGGCTTGGTATGAATAATCCGACGTGAGCAAGAAAGGACATGGGCTCCTCCCATATGAAAGAATACCCATGTCCGAGTCCACCCGACCAGACAATCTACAGATCATCTTAAGAAATTAAACAAATGAAATACCATATAGAGTTCTCTTATCTAATGCTAGGTTCCCACTGCCGATCTGATCAACTCGATCTACTCGACCACCTAATTTCCCCGATCAAGCCCGACCAAATGTATGTACATGACTTCTTCTCGATCTCTAGTCGATCAAACTAGACCCCTGCCCGAGCACTCCCGATCATTTCCCTACTGAAGCCCGACCATCTTTCCGATGTCTACCGATCACCCCGACCTTAATTCGAGTCCTACACGATCAATACCCGACCATCTCGATCTGTACACGACCAGATCGAGCTGATTCTATTCTAGGTGTTCTGAATGAGAATCTTTTTGCAGCGTCTGTGATTATCACATATTCATAAAAACTTCATAATATTGTCAGTTTAAATATGTACATAATTTAAATGTGACGTAAATGTACTTTTAGCTATTGACTCATTCTTAATCTGATTAAATATAAAGATTAATGCATTCTTTGATGCGTTTAATATCATTATATCTATCGTGCGTGTTATGTCTAAGAGCGAGGACTCACGTGAAACGCAATTTCCAATGATATTCAATATTTCTGTTAATATACTCTGCGCGGGATCTCGTGCTGTTTGTACACATTTATTACCACACGACCTGGTGTTCCCACTGCCGACCAGATCAACTCGATCAAGCGGTCGAATACAGGTCGAGTTAGGTCTGCAAGAGTGATCGGGAGCGGTCGAGATGATCGAATTTGATCTACATCGCTCGGGCTTCCTACTCGAGTTTTTTTGACATGCAAAAACAGTCGAGTGCGATCGAGTACAAAAATGATCGAGAAGCGATTGTGTATTGATCGGCTAGAAGATCGACCTGGTCGTGAATCAGTCGGGTTTGGAGATCGACTGTGATCGGGTAGATAATTAGTATTCCGACCTGCACCGAGCGTGCACTCGATTCCCTCGACTTGTACTCGAGTAATATCCGACCACACCCGATCAACTCGACCTCTGATTCATCTGTTCACTCAATCAAATCGGATGAAGAGGTCGGGTTTGATCGACTAGAGATCGAGAAGAAGTCATATGGTCGGGATTGATCGAGTGCACTTAAGCGATCGAGTAGATCGAGTTGATCCGCTGCCATAGCGCAGTTGGAAGCACTCGACCACCTCGACTTGTACGAGTTATTCCCGAACGCATTCCCGATCAACTCGACTTCTGCTCCAACTGTTCATCCAATCAAATCCCGGTAAAAGATATCGACTCGAGCACACACAATCTCTACTCGAGTGATTGTCGATCAGCTCGAGCTTCTATACGATCGATACTCGAGCATCTTCCCGATGTGTTTTTTACTCGACCGCTACACGGATTTTTTTGACGTGTCAAAACAAGTTGGCAGGATTACCGATCGATGCAGACCAAACTCGACCATCTCGACTTATCCCGATCACCCTTGCCGACCGATCTCGACCGGTACTCGATCGCTAGGTCGGGTTTGATCGAGTTGATTTCATCGGCAGTGGGAACCTAGCATAATGTAGAGTACCCGTAATTAGCACCAAAGAGCCAGTGGCGAAATTTGAAAGTGGAAATTTGATGCCAGTAATTCCTAAACTGTGTTACATTTCCATTCTAAAATAAACATAAGCATTTTGTACGGTTTGGAATTTTGAATTCATGCATACTTACGAAAATATTTGACAAAAATGTTTAAAATTACCTCCCTTGCATATGAATATAGACTGAAATGATATTTGTATTTTTCTTCTGTGAATAAACTAATGTGAAGTGTATTTACAAGTGTGTGTAATTTGATGCATTTCGTATGGCTGGAAAGTGTTGTTGTTTTTTTTGTTGTTGTTTTTTTGTTTTTTTTATTATGGGTATTCTACCTTAATCTCAAAAAATGACCAATTATTGAATTTCGAATCCTCTATTTCCCGACCTTCAGTACTTTGATGTATATAAGCCTCATTAATGTAAGCAAATGAGAATTATTCTTTTCAGTAAACCCTTTCCTGAAAATAATCAGGTTGAATTTTAAAGACTGGTCAAGTCATTTTCTCGCAAACTGCAATATTGCGTCCGGCTTCTGATATGTGTCACAGACATGCCGATATATTACGTCATCAGAACTGCGCCATAGAATTTACTATTTATCGGGGTGGATATAGGCTCTTACAAAGAAATTGTATTGAGTCATATGGAAATACCAAATGTAAGACTATTTATCAGTTTGCCGAATTATTCGACACGTCATCGCCTTATTACTGTGATGTTTTAACTGATTTTTTGTAAAAAAAATGAGATTTTGGTACCGTTGGAATCATCTTGGAGTGTTCTATCGGATGGTGCTTACAGATTGTTGAAATGGAGTCTGGTTCAATAGATTCCCAGTAACAGAATGTTCTATCTTTACCCCTTTCACCTTTTTGTCAACGTTATAATCTTCTAAGTGAACACCGCCCAATGATATCAATGATATCAGCTTTTTATGTCACGTGATTCAAAAGTTTGAGTATTAAAGTGTTCCATTAGAAAATGAAATAAAAGAATTTATTCCGTGACGGATTGTCCACCATCAATGTTTACAATTATAAAGTTCTAGCTGCATCTTTATTGATGAATAATTGGCATTGATAGGCATAGAAAGAACATTTTAATATTAAGAAAAAAAGACAAACAAACAAACATTTCTTTTCTATCTGAAAATCAAAAAATCGAAATAACAAGAATTGTATTTAACAAAAAATTACAATTTTAATAGAGTGAGAGAGAACAAAAATATTTGAATCACATATCTGTTTTCCGTCTAAATCGGATTCATAGTAAAAAAGTTATTAAAGGTTGAAATTTCAAACTCGATTTTCTCGAAAGTGTAAAAAGTCGGGTTAGAACATTATAAGAATAAGGTGACGACGTATCTCCACCGAAAGTATTTATTTTGCCGGGCGTTAACGACACATTAATTTTCTGAAAAATACACATTTTTCTAAGGATGTCCGAACGGTTTCTGTTTCTTTTAATGAATGCCTCCTTTTTATTAGGGATAATATTTTACACTATGCAACTACGCACTATTCTATCGCCTGAACTACGCATTGTTCTTTTTTCATTTATCCCAGCACTGGTCCTTTCAATGGTCGTCTTTGCAGGTTTTCAGAAGGGTACATGTTTAAGTGTTCAAAGGAATCATATAGCCGAGGTATAACTTTTTTTAGCGGGAACTTGCAAATATATGTACAATAAATAAAAAAAATGATTCTAAACAAAGCTAATCTCTCACAAGAAATAAAAAAGTACAAAAGTAAAAATACAAACTGCCAATGCTTTGATTTTACCTTGCTTTTCAACTTAGGCCTATTTGTTTTGTAGCCTTGGCATGTCTTCATATAATTTTCGTTTTCATTTTTAAACGATAATAGTCTCTTTCTAGTTCCGGTGTCAGCGTTTTAAATCAATTCTTAAATTCTTTCATTAGTTTTCCGATATTATTTTTCAGTCTGTTTATCAACCGTTCTTTGTCGCCCAGCTGTTTCCTTAACTGTTCTACGTCTTGTTTCTGATTTTCATTTTCCGATTCTAAGCGCTCTTTGTCTGTCTTCAGGTCATCATTTTCTTTTTGTAGTCCATGTAAATATTTCTCCCAATAATTTTTAACTTCCCTTAGTCTTTCGATATTTTCATTTTGTCTTTTCATAAGTTGTTCTCTTTCACCCAGTTGTACCTTTAGCTGTTCTACGTCTTGTTTCAGATTTTCATTTTCTGATTTCAAATCTGTTATTTGTCTCTCGAGATTGCATACTCTCTCGTGATATAGTGAATTTCGGAATTTTAAATGTGCATTGTCTGTCTTAAGAGCATTATTTTCTATCTGGAGTCTATGCACAGATTCCTTTAGATGTTTGTTTTCTCTTTCTAGATCATGACATTTACGTTCAATTTTACGTTCTTGTTGCATTTCTATAGCCTCTTTCAGCCGTCTTACTAAATCGGTTACGTCTTCACCTGCTGCCGTTTTATCGCTGATAGTATTAAGCAAGTTTTGGATGTCTGCTTCTATGGCCTTGTCAATCATCTCTGCCGTGACGTGTTTATCTTTCAACTGCAAAACATCAGCAAATAGTTAAATGCTTCAGTAACATAAAAAGTTTAGATAGATGGATGCGTTGAATCTGTACGTATAGTAGAGCCGAAATGGCCCTATATCCCTCACCAGAACCAAAATTAAAAGACTGTCAATGACAAGTTCGTCAAATTCAAAGGCTGAAACTAAGGACTTTCTATTCCGAAACAATTCAGTAACATTTATGTTCAAATCGATCCTGAAAAGTCGGGTATAAATTAGTTGCTTTTTAAAGAACTTTGTCATGATTTCACAAATTCGGAAATGCCCCAACACTGTAGCGCGCTTCTTTTTTAATAAAAAAAATCATGACAAAATGTTGAGAAGAGTCACCCAAGGAACATTCTTGCTAAGTTTTGTTCAAATTGGCCATATGGTTGATTTTTAAAGAATTTTCTTAGGATTTCTCTTAGTCCGATAAGTCCCGCCCTGCCACGCCCATATATTTTGACGAATAAAAAATTGCGAATAAGTTTTGAAAAGGGTAAGGCAATGAACATTTCTTCTTAGTTTGGTTCATATTGGCTCAATGGTTTAGTTGGAGAATGCGTTTCAAGAAATTGTGAATAGACAGACGGACAGGCAGAAGCACAGACGGTTGGTGCGTGACCACAATAGCTTACATTGAGGAAATGATCAAAACACAGTTTTAATCCAGGCACCAATATCGCTAATTACATGTATTCTTTTAAAAAATACCCTTCTGTATTACTATATACTTGTAATTGATAATTAAATATATGAACATGAATAAAACGAAAAAGAATAATCAAAGTGCTGTCAGCACTGTAAACCGAGCATCACTGATAAATTGAACAAACCAGAACTGAGAAAGTAGACAAAAGACGGTGGGCAGCACAGATACCATCAAGGGCTAGGATAGTGTAATAGTTCGTCAATCAAAATGGCTCAAATTTGGAGATTTTTTTTGTCATAACATTCCATCTTGTCAAGCTCACCAAACTTTAGTTTACAGAATTATATCCCCTCAATTGTGAGAGATGTGTCACAAAACATTTTCATTCAACTCGGGGATTGAACCCAGTACTACTAAGATTGGTTATATCCCCTCAATTGTGAGAGATGTGTCACAAAACATTTTCATTCAACTCGGGGATTGAACCCAGTACTACTAAGATTGGTTATATCCCCTCAATTGTGAGAGATGTGTCACAAAACATTTTCATTCAACTCGAGGATTGAACCCAGTACTACTAAGATTGATTATCCAACGTGCTACCGACTGCGCTGTGGGTACAGTAACAGTAGAGATGCCAAAATTGCACATGGAATTTCAACAGAATTATCAAGCCTTGGTCCAGTGGACTGAAAAAGAGAGCTAAAAGATGGAACACATTAGGGATCGATTTTATCCAGTTAACCATGGCGCAATATCGGACAAACAATCAATATTTCGGAAGTGTTGCCATAAAATTTATAACTATGGCTTGAGTAAAGCTGTATTTAGGATATTTTATAACAGTACCGACGGTTTATCAAAACGTAACAGTAATTCAAGTCTTTTTTTAGCACAGAATTCTTTGCCATTGCGTTGATTTTGATAGGTTTATAAAGAATTGCAGTCTAAAGGAAAAAAATAAAAATGTTGCCGTTACATGGTAACGTAATTATTTTGAAAATATGTTATGTTTTTTTGTCACTCTTGTTGTGTAGTTTCATGTCATGTACAATAGGCCGATGGCCTCAGTATTGAATAAACTATTGTATTGTATTGTATTGCAGAAATTTGTGACATCAAGAAGAGCAAACCCAAACAATTTTGGAATTATTTTAAGAATAGAAAAGCAAAAGGTTCTCCAATTTCAACAAACGATTTCAAAGAGTATTTTTCATTATTGGGATCAAATGTATTTACTACTAGTAACCAGGAGGCAGACGAATTTTGTAACAGTCATGACTTTAATATAGAAGATAGCTTATTCGAGGAATTTAATTCGCGGATAACTCCATCTGAAATACAAAAAGCTCTCAGTTCATTAAAAAGAGGGAAAGCTATAGGAGGGGATAATATACTGAATGGCAAAAGAAACTATACAGTTTTAGATTAAATTAAATTTTCTTATTTCAAGGCAAATCTGTATAATTTTCACGACTATAAATTTGTACATCTACTTTTCAATATAATAACTAAATACGTCCGTTTTACTGGCCAAACAGCCATGTGCACATGCATATCATTAAATTCATTAAAATACCCCACCCACGTAACGGTATCCAAGCTGTTGACATCTTTTTCAGCATGTGTAGGCTTTGTTGCTAAGCAATTGATAAATCATAGTTATAGCCCAATTTCCGCAAAAAGGAAATCCCCTCGACACCAGCAAAAGCTGGGTAGTCAGCATGTTCAGATCGGAACAATAACGTTTTATGTTTCTAAGCTCGTGAACTGATGCAATCAGACGATAGTTAATTTCTAAACACATTTCGACTCTTACAGAGCTTATAACGTGAGAAAATAGGGACGAACCATAAACAAGACCGATAAATTTGCGTTCGGCACTAACGTGACGTAACGTAACGTTGTCCAGACAGCTGCAGGGAAGGCACACGAGAGATCGTTATTTTAAATTCAGAACCGTTCAACGTCTAACTGGAAACATTAGCCTTAGTGCTAGGCGTCTAACAGCCTGAGGCCGTCAGTGCTAGACGAACATGACGTCATCTCTCAAATTTGACGAATATGCCACAGGTTTGATACAAACCCACTGAGTAAACCCCACTTTTATGACGAAAAACAGTTTTATGTTAGTGTCGTAAGCAGTATAAGACGCGTGTACAAAAAATGTGTATAAATTGGAGAATTCTTCAATGGATGATTGTTTCATAATTCAATAATTCAAGATCTGACGGCTGATCTTATCCATATGAGAGTGGTCTCTTTCAGTCGATCCTGCAACTAGGGACACTCAAATATTGACTTTAGATAAAGTTTATAACAAATTCTGATCATCTTTAATCGAATAAAGGGGATAAAACATTACCTGTATTTTTGCAATTTGACCCCTTTATAAATGACACGGTAATAGCAACAACAAGAAAATGTGAATACTCTCTTCTAACCCCATATTTCGTATGCCAAATGGCAAACGTACATCTATAATGCAATTAATTTCACGAGCAGTGATTAACTTTTGATGAATTCAAATGAAAGTAAGGTGTATAGTTTCTTTTGCTTTTCAGTATATAATGAATGAGTTTTAATTGAAAGTTTTGACATTTTATCGTCACATCTTTGCGATATATTCAATTCTGTTTTTGTTTCTGGGGTTTTCCCAGATAAATGGACTGAAGGCATTATAGTGCCCATACACAAAAAAGGTAGTACTACTGACGTCAATAATTATAGAGGTGTTACCTTATTAAGTTGTCTTTCTAAATTGTTTACAACTGTCCTTAATAATGGTATAACTCATTTTTGTGATGAAAATGCGGTAATTTCTGATGCTCAATTTGGTTTCAGAAAAGGATTATGGACGTCAGACGCAATTTTTGCATTATTGAACATTGTACATTTTTTTTAAATGAAAACAGAAGGCTATACTGAGCATTTATTGACTTACAAAAATGTTTCGATTCTATCAATAGAAATGCACTGTGGTTAAAGTTATACAT
This sequence comes from Fragum sueziense, assembly GCA_963680895.1. Classification (NCBI taxonomy): domain Eukaryota; kingdom Metazoa; phylum Mollusca; class Bivalvia; order Cardiida; family Cardiidae; genus Fragum; species Fragum sueziense. The sequence goes on along the minus strand of OY804593.1, from coordinate 41,665,905 downwards.
ATGCGGCGTGCAAGGGAAATTACTCTGTATTTTAAAAGATATATATAGTAAAGTTAGTTCTTGTGTTCGAAATAAAAACGAGGTATCAGATTTAATAGATTTCGCGACTGGGTTGAGACAAGGGCAGACAATGTCACCGATTCTTGTGTCGCTTTTCTTAGAGGATCTAGAACTTTTTTGCAAAATAATACTGAATCAGATATTGACATTTGCCTTCTTTAAATCATTATTTTATTGTTCGCTGACGGTATGGTATTATTTGGCAAATCTCCTGCAGAATCACAAACCAACTTAGATAATTTATCAGATTATTGTCGCAAATGGTGTCTCGAAATTAACGTAGAGAAAACTAAAACTATGGTCTTTAGGAAAAGAGGAAAGTTATTGGATAACGAAAAATGGACACTTAATGGTCAACATGTAGAATCAGTTGACAATTTTAATTACCTAGGAACAATTTGTCACTATACTGGTAATTTCTCTCTTAACCAAGAATATCTGTCTGGTAAAGGTCTTAAAGCATTGAATGTCTTACTTAATAATTGCAGAAAATATAAATTGAAAACGAGTATACTACGTCAGCTTTTTGACGAATTTGTTGGATCTATTTTAAATTACTCGAGTGAGACTTGGGGATTTAGTAAGTCAAAAGTGATCGAAAGAATTCACCTAAAATTTTGTAAACGTATTCTTCAAGTTCGAGCAAGAACAAGTTCAATGGCAGTTTATGGAGAACCTGGTCGTTATCCACTGTATATTACCAGATACTTTAATATAATTAAATACTGGTTTAAAGTGTTAAGCACTGACAATGTTATTCTTTCAAGTGTTTATTATCAATCACTACACGACGTTAGTATTGGTGGGAAAAACTGGGTCTCTAATGTTAAATCAATTCTAGATAATTACGGGTACTCTGATGTATTTCAGAACCCAAGTTCATATAACAAAGATTTATTTTTATTCGAATTTAAACAGAAAATGATATATTTTTTTAAACAAGAATGGGAAGCAAACATTAGGGAAAGCAAGGTTTTATCTCTTTACAAAAATATCAAGTCGGCATTTGGATTAGAAGAGTACCTAGATTTACTTCCTTTTTCACTAAGACCTTAATATGTTTGCAGACTTCGAATATCAGCACACTCATTACGTATACAGACGGATAGATTCTCGAATAATATATTACCCAGAAATGACAGAATATGCTTACTTTGTAACAGTGGGGAAATAGAATTTCATTTTATGTTTAAGTGTAAAAGATTCACCAAAATTAGAAAGACCTATATTGATAAGTCATATTTTGATAAACCAAGTATGTTCAAATTGATACGCCTTTTCTCGGAACTTTATAAAGATTCATTATCAGATTCATTAGAGTAATTTGTTATCAGCTTCTTCTTTTCTTTTAAGGGTTCTTAATACCATGAATAGGCTCGTCAAAATCAGTACTTGTTTTGAAAAGGTTAAGTGATGTTTTTGCATTTGTGTTTGTGTGTTTATGTATGTTTAAATGTATGCCTTTAACCCACGAATGGGTATAATTGAGCATTATTAAATATTCTTATTCTTATTCTTATTCTTATTCTTATTCATTATTAACTTTAGCTCAGTATTCAAAATTAGCATTTTAGGAAAGATTTAATACCCTCTATAGTCAAAATTGAAACCGAACCCATTTTCTTTTCGTTTATGATACTGTTTTCGCTTATGTTGATGTATATTGTAATATTTGTCATCCACATAATTATGTTTTTAATTGAATTGAGACAGTGAGAATGAGATGTAGATGCGAGTTTGTAAATGTGAGTGTGTGTGAGGATGTGTGTTTATAGGTGCTTGTATGTGTGCGTATGTGAGTATGTGTGGAATTTGACCTTGTCATTTGTATAAACATGTGTTAACGACTATGTACAACCAGTACTTGTCTAATAAAATGTTCTTCTTCTTTATTGGGATTTTACACTGTTTTCAACTGCCATGGTCATATCGCGGCGGCGGGAGCACTCAACCACTGATTTCTTGTTGTTTCTCATTACACTACTACCATAACACCCTTACCGAGCCTCCAGCTGCTACGCGCATAGGTTCGGGATATAAAACCATTGGTGGTTGACATTTTTATCGGAAAGGATATTTGTCGCGGCCGGGTATCGAATCTTGGACCTCTCGAACGAGAGGCAGGTGAGTTATCAACTACGCCAAGGCCACGGCCCAAAAGATATGTTTAAAAGAGAGTATTATCATAGAACAACGCTTCCAGTCCTCAGTGATCTCTTGTGAACAAATATGCACCATATAATGACCTAGCAGAGCATCTCTAGCTAATATTTAATAGCTAGCTATAACAAAGCTTTACTTGTGAATCACAAAATCCATAGACCGATATATCTTGATTTTAAAGAGTAACATGGTTAAAAGATAACAACATAAAATACTTTTTGATTTTTTATACTTGTAAAGAAAACGTTAACAAATTATTTAAACAAGAGGACCATGATGGTCCTATATCGCTCACCTGAGTTCGCAGAGTTTACTTCATGAAATATTCGCTTGGTTTATTGATGTTTTACACTGTTTTCAACTACTCCGGTCATATCACGGCGGCTGGAGCACCTAGCCATGGATTCCTGTCGTTTCTCATACCAGTTCTACCACAACACCTTTACCGAGCCTCAGGCTGCTCCCCCACATAGGTTCACGATATCAAACCGTTGATGGGTGACATTTTTGTCGGTAGGGGTATTTGCAGCGGCCGGGTATCGAACCCAGGACCTCGCGAATGAGAGGCAGATGCGCTACCAACTGTGCCATGGCCGCGGCCCACGATATATTGGTTGCTGAGATATAAACCTATTAGAATTGAGAGACATGTGAAAATTACCCATCGAAATTACAAAATAATCCTTGTTATCATTGTAATAATTCTGTTTTGATCAGTCTAACCTATTATTAAAAACAACATGTGAAACACTAATCCCAAAATGGCTAATGCTAAGTTCTCCGACATACAAACAGATGGACAGACACACATGAGTTAAACAACATAACCCCCCATCTTTCGAAACAGTGGCATAACATTGGCATGTATTGCAAAACTATCAATGACACGTGTTTTATTTGTTTTCGTATATCTTGTTTGGGAAAGGATAAAGTGAACAAATGCTATTTACTCCTTCAAGAGCATTGAATGGGAACGTTTACTCTGGACCCACTAAGTCAAACAGATGTAAAAACCTAATAAATAATCAGATAAACAAACACTGCAAATACTGTGATAATAAAATACTGCATCAAATATGCCATAAATAAACATAGCTAGAGATGCTCTGTCTTGTAATTTATAGAGAAATTATACTCTATGTATATTTGAGAAATTAGAAGGAGCTAAAACAACAAAATAGGTGTCACTGATTTCTTGATATTCCTAGTCAGAAATAATGCCTGAACAAAGGAAATGTTGATTGTAAACATTTTATTCTTTTATACTTTTTTTCCATAGTTCTTTAAAACCACACACAAAATTTCAAAGCTCAAGGCCAACCAGTTTAGGAGAAGAACGTTATCATAAATTTTCCCCAGGAACCTACAACATATGGTTTAGTTCAATTGCAACATGCTTTTTTATACATTCCGGTAGAGGGCTATGACTCCAGGGTACCATTAAAAACTCTGCCAAACAGTTCAATGGAAAAATGTCAAAAAGACCCCAAGGAACCCACAACATAGGGCTAATTCCCAATGCAGTCAAAATATGTTAATAAAGAGTGATATTTTGTAAAATTCAGCAAAGACAATATTAAGGCTACAGGAGAAATTTCTGATTATCAGCATTTTCTGCTTTTGCCTCAGTATTTTCCTAAACCTTTACTATCATGGACGTCAAAATATATAGAGATTAACTAACTGAAGAAATGTGATATGAAAATTATTTCACGAGAATGGGGTGAGATGCGGTTTAAAAAACGAGTCCAAGAGGACGAGTTTTTTTGATCGCATCTCACCACATTAGAGTTATTTAAAAAAAAAACGGCCGCCATCTTGTTTAAATTTTGAAGCGAGCAAAGATTGAAGCATCTATCTGGACTTTAAATCATCAAAGACGACTTAATGAAAGAATAAAAAGCGAACTGAATAAAATTCAACATTGCTAGTTTATAATTTTAAAAACTACCAGTCTAATTTATGAAGAAAAAACAACAACAAGGTCAACACTGGAATGACAGATATTTATGAAATAAACAGAATTCTCAGCATAAAAATGTCGATAATTTAGCGTGTTTTAGACCAAGGGAATGGGATAGCACCAATTTTTATCATATTCTGTGATGTGCCGTTCGGTTTCTTTGAGTAGACGTAAAAATAACAGTTTGTTCGAGTGATTTGAAGATGTCACTCACAGAACAAATTTCGTCATGTTCGTGCTTTCTCTTCAAGTTGAACACACCAGCACTGAATAGACCTTCGCTTCCGTGATTAAGCATGTAGGGCGAAAACAAAGAATTTACCGGTAGGTTAGTTCTCTTTAGACGTTTTTCTTTCTTGTAGGTTTTTGTTTTCAGTTTTTGTTCTTTGCATGAACTTTTGAGTGCTCTGTATCAATGTGGGAAAAGGATTTTTTGTAAATTTTCCTTTTCACCCTTTTTTTTTTTTTTTTTTTGATTTTATCTATTTCAACATGCACTGCCATTACAAGTATATTTTTATTTTGATATTTGAACTGTTCATTTTAACTTTTACATGAAATCTGTAAAGGATGATGAATTAATGGGGAAAAAAGAATAAAAAAAGTAGTTCAGGCAGGAGTGAAATATTTTGCTGCAGTGTAATATCAAAATTTATTTCACTGTGAAATTACAGGATTTCACTGCTATGAATGTAATAAATGTTCTTGTTGGGGAAAGAGAACAAATATGCAAGGGTTTTATTAAGAGGTGGGGAGGGAGGAGGATTCTAGCCTTCTATTTGAGTACCATCCCCATGCTATTTTTGTAAATACATGCATTGCATGAGGTTAATAAGACAACAAACAAAAATCCCAGCCTACTTTGTCTTGAGTCTCAGGTGGCCCAACAGTTATTGAAACCCCTGAATATGGTTCTAAATTTCCTCACAGGAACCCACAACATAGGAATCATTTTCACCACAGAAAAAATATAAGAATTCTGACAGAGGGCTATATCACTGGATGTTTGGGAGAGGGCTTTATCCTTTCCCAAATAGAAAAGAATAGGACCTTTCCGATTAGAAAAGAGTGGCAGAAGACAAAAAAGGCAAAGAAAGAATTCATATTCAATGTAGCATATCAATTATGGAGGCAAAAGTAGAAAATGTTGATTATCAGCATTAACCTTATTTTTGCCTCAATATTTTCTTGGTAATATTATACACAAATCCAATATTTATTAACATCCATTTGTCATCTGCAGCAGCATTTGAATGAGACCCTCTAAAATGTAAGCAATTTGGGGAAGGGTTTATTGTTTACATTTAGATTAACCCAGCCTCGATCAGTGTTGAGATAAAAGTTTATCAATCGATATGAACCAAAGGAGGCAACTTTTTTTCATAAAGCAGTAAACCCTTGGTTATCTTTCTTAATCTGGAGTTTTTGTGTAAAATGCAAGTTCCTACAACTTAGTTCTTTTATATTTAAAGTGATATCCTCAAAATCTATCAAAAAACTTTGAGCTTTGTATGTAAAATCTTTTTTTGGAGAAAAGGCAAATGTTAAGTTTTCGGACAGACAAACAGATGGACAGACAGGCAGACAGACACGAGTAAAACATTGTTGTCGATACGGGGGCATAAACATGTAGTAAAAAGGTAATGATCTGATAGTGCTTAAAATCAAAATACAAATATTTCAGAGATTAGAACCAGCTTCAGTGAAAAGCTGAAACCCAAGCACTTAAAAAAGAAAGAAAAAAAAAAGAAACAGACATATCTCACTTGTAACAAAATCAAAACTTTTGAACAAAAAATCTGAAATTGGCAAGTCCAGGATTGGGATTGGAGTATGGCAATGTAAAGTAATGGAATGTAACTTTGACCAGTTTGACCGGAAATTGTTGGAATGTTAAGGTTTTTAACCCTATCCCAAAAAAGACCTGGCCTCGGTTTCTCGAAAAAACTTAAGTACGTTCTCATGCTCAAATTTGAGCACCGTGCTCAAATCGCACGAAATCCACGTGAACTTCAATCGAATACCCTTCAACGTTGGAGAGTATCCCTTTGAAGTTGAGCATGTTCTCATGAGAATATACTTCAGTTTTTTCGAGAACCCGGGGCCTGGTTTTGACGTCCCTAGTGGAAATGCTTGGGAAAATATTGAATCAAACGAAGAAACTGCTGATAACCAACAGTTTCTCCTTTTGTCTAAATATTATCTGTGTTATCTTGTACACAAATATTATCTATAACAACGTGCCTTTTGTTGTCTGCAGCAGCTTCCAAATTGTAAGACCCTAAATTTTTGTCGTTTGGGAAAGATAAAATGTGTTTTAGGGTTGTCAGTTGAATGGCCGTTCGAGAACAAAAAGAGCAGTAATATTGTAACTCCTACAAATTTATAACACAGTTTACCTTTTTTACAGTTCAATTCCTTTACTCAACCGAAAAGCTTGAAAGACACACTAAAAATACTAATTGGTAATTACTGAAAACGAAAATTAAATCAAATTTTGTATAATCCTATTCTTTATTTGTCGCAAAAGTGAATGGCATAGAAAAAAGTTTGTATATTGTAACTGAAAAGGCAGTTTCTGCGGTGTTTGCCTATATCACATAGCTCAGCGGATAACACGCAAAATGTAAGTGTCAAGCTCGGTTAGCGTGGGTTTTGACCATGTGATAATCATAACAAATTTGATTGGTTGTCAGTCCTACCCTTATAAATGAGCGGTCGAGAAAAAAATCAGAGCAGTAATATTGTAACTGCTTCAAATGTAGTATACAGTTAACCCATTGTACGTTTCAACTCCTTTACTCAACCGAAAAGCTTGTTATTAACATTGAAAACACTAACTGGTAATTACTAAATGCGAAAAATATATCAAATTTTGTATTAGCCTCTGCTTTATTTGTCGCAAAAGTAAGTGAGATAAAAAAAAGTTTGTAGATTGTTACTGAAAAGGCCGTTTCTTCGGTGTTTGAAAACACATAATTTGGCTCGAACACGGTGCTCAGCGGATAAAAAAATGTAATGTGTCCAACTGATTGGTTTGGTGAAAAATCAGAGCAGTAATATTGTAACTGCTACAAATGTATTATACAGTTAACCTATTGTACGTTTCAACTCCTTTACTCAACCGAAAAGCTTGTTAGCCTCTTCTTTATTTGTCGCAAAAGTAAATAAGATAAAAAAGTTTGTAGATTGTGACTGAAAAGGCCGTTTCTTCGGTGCTTGAAAACACATAGTTTGGCTCGAAGACATTGCTCAGTGGATAATGGTAAGTTTGCAGTATTTTCAACAGATCGACTGTCGAAAAGCTGGTCCCTAGCTCGATTTAAAAACGAGATTGACTTAAAAACATGGAACAATATTCTTTTGGCATATGAGACAATCATGTAGGTCGATCAGACTTTGCTTTACCGTCGTCTTGCCAATATCCATAATAAAGTGTTCCTTTTAAAAGTTGATTTTAGTCGTGTAGAAGATTATATATAACAAGAATGTTCCTTATTGTCATACACGTTATGGAAAAATGTATGACGGGACTAACGGACAGGTTCAGGTCGTAAGCTTTGGTTATCGACAAGCGAATGGTTAAAACCCTGTTTGGGTTAAATTTTCCGATAAGTACTTCCACGGTGGGGATTGTGCATGCTGGGGTGGGTAAATCTACGGACAAATTTGCCTCGCTTCAGGTAAGACATTTTGCAAAAACTTCCTTATTTCTGCGTCAATTCAAAACGGTTTGTTGCATGTACCCCGCCTTACTGAGCTCTTTCCTCCGATGTATGCTTTACACGAAACTCTATTGTACTTTTTGCGAAAAGTGATCCCAACCGACCAGAAAAACGACAAAAAATTTGATCGTTTTTCAGGTCAGTTGGGATCAATTTTGGGAAAAAATATTGGGAGTTTTCAAATAAGTAATACACTTGAGGAAAGCGCTTAGTGAGGCAGGGTACATGCAACAAACCGCTTGAAAATTGACACAGAAATAAGAAAAATATTGCACAATTTCCTACCTGAAGCGTGGCTTATTTTGCCGTAGTCGTAATCATTTCGTTTTATGGTCAGTTGGGATCAATTTGTGGAAAAATTAAAAGGATACCACAAATAATCCATGTATCCGAAGAAAGAGATTTTCAAGGCAGGGTTCATGCAACAGACCTTTTGAAAATCGACAAAGAAATAAAGGAGTTATTGCAAAATATTTGACAAGATTCGAGATTATTTTTGTCCGTATTCGTTATCCATCCCAGCATGCACAATCCCCACCGTGACTTCGGAAAATCCCTAAACAGTTAATTAACCAACAGGCCAAGATAGATATAGTAATAAAACATTAGATGATATTCTGTGTGAGAATCTTTAAGTATTTTAAAACAAACCAGGTCCAAGATACATACTTCCGTCAATTCTCTTTGCTGTTTGTGGCAAGATATGTCAAAATATGTCAAAAACTTCTCGACGTCTTTAATCAACTTCTGGCATGTACGCTTGTCAACATCGTTCGTTGAATTGTGAAGTAGACCATTTCTCTCTCTACATAGCTGTATACGAAGTATCACACAAAAAACTTAATACATAATATCAGCATTAAATGACAACATACGTCACATATTACTGAAATATTACTGGATGAAAACATTGAATAAATGTATTGTAAGATGTTAGCATTGCATACAAAATATCAAGCTGAATATCTATCATTAAAGTGACAATTAAATTTTGCAACTACTTACTAGAATGTAATTGCCTAGACGCTAAATCACGGTAGGATAGATAACAACTTCGGGCAAATTAGCCAAGCTTCAGGTAAGACATTTTGATATGACTTTCTAATTTCTGTGTCCATTTTCAAGCTGTTCGTTTCATATACCCCGCCTGAATGAACGCTTTCTTCAGATGTATAACTTAATTGTAGAACTCTTTTACACCCCTTCCGCAAAACCCCCAGAAAACCTATAAATTGTACCACACCGAACTGGCAAGACTGTTCATGCTATATGAGAACATATTCATTTCGTCTAATAATTCTAGAAATAAAGCAAATAATTAGATAATTACCGCCATGTTTGCATAATTAGAAAAAAAATATAAAAAAACCTCAAACAACCAGGTTGGCTCTAGAGTTGTTTTCCGACAGAATTTTGCTTTTCAGACTTTGTTAATCTGCTCTTAATCGATAGAATGTCATTTTTCTTGCACACTGAATGTCGTATACACTGAACAGATCTTCTAAACCGCCATGGCATGCAACTTTAAATAACTCCATTAAAATTTTAGATAGGGGCTTGAATTTTTCAAATAACAATGATAAACCATTTTCACAGAAGATGCCAAAATTTCATTGAGGTCCTTTTACAACAACATGACTAAATCGCAAATTGAAAAGGATCACTATCACATCTTCATTTTCACAACAAAAATGTAAATTTTAAGTACGGGATGTGTCATCAATCTGCGTTAATAACTCTGATTGACAACGAGCCCTCATTCAGTTATAGCTATCTGGGAAGTACTAAGGTGTCATTCCAGACCTCTCAGTAGCCTAGGAATGCCTGCCACACTTCCGGTTGCCTGGTATTTTTGCCAAAACGTATTGCAACGTCATGTGATTACATTGGATTTGAATTAATATGTGCATCAAATCTGCGTGATATTTGTTGAATGTTAACAAAAATGTCGGTCAGTCTTAACCCTTTTATGGCTTTGATGGAATTCTACGGAATATGTGCTATAAAAAGAACAAAAAATCCAGTTTGTAATCATAAGTTTGTATCCTCTCCAGAAGCTTACATGTGTCAAGGATCAAGTAATGGTATACCTAACTGATTTTTAAGTCATGTCATGTGGAATAATAATAGGGGCAGAATTCCTCTATGTGTGGTCAGAAAGAATGTCTGCAGCATGGGAAGACGCTGTATGGTGGTTCTAGCTGCTAGCGCTAGCTATACGCGATTTCCAAATTTGCCTGACTTTCGATGTCTGACCCCTGTTAGATAACTAGTTAACGCTATAATTTTTTGGCAAAAAAATTCAGGAAGCATAAAAGAATGAATGCAAAAAGAAAGTTATGTTTTATCTTTGAGAATTTTGGTATAGTTTGTAACTAGGAACCAACATTTTCCGACCTCTTTGCGTAGTATAATTATATAGAAATTCATCTAAAGCAGAGATAAAGCATGACCGAAAAGACTTGACCAGTAACTTTTCTTCTATTTTTCCAAAAGAATAAATCATTCATTGGAAAAAATAGTCAACCAATTTCTGAAAATATGTCTGGGACCATAATTGACCCCATCTGGTAATTGGTGTTAAATTGGTGTGTACAATTTGCTGGCTGGTTGTTTGCGGGTTAAACTGTCTTCAAATAAAATCTAATAAAATGAACTAAAATCCCGATTTTGAGTTATTATTGGGAGCTCTTAACTACTGCATTTCTTTGTATAACAAGAGGACCCTGAGGGCCCTAAATCGCTCACCTGAGTAATGTTTTAATAATGCCAAATAACTTTGCATATGTTACGCATTGTGGTCCCAGAGAAGAATTTGGCCATGTAGTTTAGGAGGAGATGTTGTTTACAGTAATTGATGAGCTTTATGACATTTCCCATTTTCTGATGCCACAGCAACCAAAGTTTTTCATGGATTTCAATTCTTTTAGCAATTGTCATAAGGGACCACTAAAAGAACATTTCTGCCAAGTTTGGTTGATTTTAACCCAGAAGTTAAGGAGGAGATGTCATTTAAAGAAGTTGTTAAGTTTTTGTGAAATTTCCCATTTTCCGATGCCACGGCAACCAGAGTTTTTCATGGATTTCAATTCTTTTAGCAATTTTAATAAGGGACCACCATAGGAACATTTCTGCCAAGTTTGGTTGATTTTAACCCAGAGGTTAAGGAGGAGATGTTTTTTTAAAGAAATTTTTGAGCTTTTGTGAAATTTCCCATTTTCTGATGCCACGGCAACCAGAGTTTTTCATGGATTTCAATTCTTTTAGCAATTTTTATAAGGGACCACCCAAGGAACATTTCTGCCAAGTTTGGTTGATTTTAACCCAGAAGTTAAGGAGGAGATGTCGTTTAAAGAAATAGTTGAATTTTTTTTAAATTTCCCATTTTTCGATTCCACGGCAACCAGAGTTTTTCATGGATTTCAATTCTTTTAGCAGTTTTTATAAGGGACTACCCAAGGAACATTTCTGCCAAGTTTGGTTGATTTTGACACTGAGTTAGGGAGGAGATGTTGTTTAAAGAAATTGTTGAATTTTTGTGAAATTTCCCATTTTCCGATGCCACGGCAACCAGAGTTTTTCATGGATTTCAATTCTTTTAGCAATTTTTATAAGGGACCACCCAAGGAACACTTCTGCCAAGTTTGGTTGATTTTGACCCAGAAGTTAAGGAGGAGATGTCATTTAAAGAAATTTTTGAGCTTTTGTGAAATTTCCCATTTTCCGATGCCACGGCAACCAGAGTTTTTCATGGATTTCAATTCTTTTAGCAATTTTTATAAGGGACCACCCAAGGAACATTTCTGCCAAGTTTGGTTGATTTTGACCCAGTAGTTTAGGAGGAGATGTCGTTTAAAGAAATTTTTGAGCTTTTGTGAAATTTCCCATTTTCTGATGCCACGGCAACCAGAGTTTTTCATGGATTTCAATTCTTTTAGCAATTTTTATAAGGGACCACCCAAGGAACATTTCTGCCAAGTTTGGTTGATTTTGACCCAGTAGTTTAGGAGGAGATGTCGTTTAAAGAAATTTTTGAGCTTTTGTGAAATTTCCCATTTTCCGATGCCACGGCAACCAGAGTTTTTCATGGATTTCAATTCTTTTAGCAATTTTTATAAGGGACCACCCAAGGAACATTTCTGCCAAGTTTGGTTGATTTTGACCCAGTAGTTTAGGAGGAGATGTCGTTTAAAGAAATTTTTGAGCTTTTGTGAAATTTCCCATTTTCTGATGCCACGGCAACCAGAGTTTTTCATGGATTTCAATTCGTTTAGCAAATTTTATAAGGGACCACCAAAGGAACATTTCTGCCAAGTTTGGTTGATTTTGACCCAGAAGTTAAGGAGGAGATGTCGTTTAAAGAAATTTTTGAGCTTTTGTGAAATTTTCCCATTTTCCGATGCCACGGCAACCAGAGTTTTTCATGGATTTCAATTCTTTTAGCAATTTCTATAAGGGACCACCCAAGGAACATTTCTGCCAAGTTTGGTTGATTTTGACCCAGTAGTTTAGGAGGAGATGTCATTTAAAGAAATTGTTGAGCTTTTGTGAAATTTCCCATTTTCCGATGCCACGGCAACCAGAGTTTTTCATGGATTTCAATTCTTTTAGCAATTTTTATAAGGGACCACCCAAGGAACATTTCTGCCAAGTTTGGTTGATTTTGACCTAGTAGTTTAGGAGGAGATGTCGTTTAAAGAAATTGTTGACGCCGTGACGGACAGACGGACAGACGGACGCCGGACATTGATCGATCACAATACCTCACCTTGAGCACTTCGTGCTCAGGTGAGCTAAAAAAACGACAGAGAATGTGCGTTTAAAGCCGACCATAGTAGAAATTGTAATAGGTGTCGAAGATTCGTTTTCAAGTACATCTATGTATCTGTAAGAGCACTTTGAACATATCCCATCCTTTCAAACAAGACCTACTTTTCGGACGGATGCTTACATTAGTTGTCATTGAACATGATCTTTCATATATTACATAGAGCATAGTCACTATCAAATGAACACATTTATCATGGATTCAGAGCTAGAACCTAATAGTGTAAATTTGAAATAATAAGTTAATATATTGTCAGTGGCATTTAAACCATAGACTCTATGACTACGAATCGTTTCTCATTAGATACAACACCAAAAAAATCCCACTTATTTTGGGCCGAGCAGGAATCTAGCTCAATCGGTATTGTTGGAGTCTGTCAATCCAGGGCCGTGAGTTCGAACCCCGACTCGGCTGCATCCATTCTAATTGTTGACAAGTCATTTGTTGCTCACCAATGGGTGCAAATAATCTTTGTGAGAGAGCAGCCAGAGGTTCGGTTTGGATATTGTGGCATTACTGGTGCGATATTACTGGTGCGAAAAATACTAGGAATCCATGTAAGGTGCTCTTGCTGCCGCTTTATGACTATAACAGTTAAATGAAGCATTAAATCTCAATAAATCAACCCATTTGATTTGATAATTACTTACCGCGTCTGCTAAGCTATGGTCGATTCTATTTTGAAAAAGGTTACACGTATTCACAACAGTTAGTAGAGCAGCTGCGTCGGCCTGTTCTGGTGTATCAGTGCCATTGTTTCCCCGTGGCATGAATACCTTTGCTATTTCCCAGTGGTTGCTAAATACGTTCTGCATTTTGACATTAGTCCAGTACATCTTATCAGGATTTTGATCTACAAACAGACATTTTAACAGACCAAACGCTTCTTTGCATTGATCACAACCCTCAAATACCCACTCCTTTCCTTTTCGTCTGTTTAAGTGGGTTACACCATTGTCATGACAAGGACAGTTTCCTTTATGGTTGCAGAAGTGGTAACCATACCAATAAGGATAATATTCAGAATGATAGCGGTGGGTCTCGCCACACCCTCCACACTCGTACGTAACATGGTGATGAAGCTGGGGACAGTCATCTGTACATCGCCTGAAACAAAACAATGACCGTTATTTCTTTCTTTAAACGACATAGCGTTTCCTTATTTGAAATCTGATCATGCAGACACTTATATGGGTGTTGTGTAATGATCAACATATTTCAGTAAAGGAACAACGCACGTCTTACTTACAAAAAACGTTGAAAATTACAAATAAATAGAAAAATAAGATTTCCTTAAAAATGATATTCAACATAAAACTTTAACACAGAAAACATGCTTTATTCAACGGCCATGGCGCAGTTGGTAGCGCATCGAGCTCGCACGCATGAGATCCCGGGTTCGGTCAACAATCGCGGCAAAATTACTTTTAAACAAATTTTCTCCCTCCAATGGTTTGGTAATGGACAAGAGGACCATGATGGTCCTAAATCGCTCACCTGAACCAAACTGATATGAGCAACACTTTTATTCAAATCAATTGATATTTATGATTTTAAGACTGAAAACTAACTTATGGTCAATAACAATATGAAAATCAAATTCATCAGAGATCTTATGGTCGCCAACATTGTGTCCAAGATTTGTCCAATAATTGTATATTCTACATTGTAAACAAAGTCGAAAACGGCAATTTTGTCAAATTCAAGGGCACATAACACTCACCTTTCTGCTCAGATCAGACTGAAAATCCTACTCATCCAAGATCTTATGGTCCGCAATACTATGTATAAGTTTTGTCTTGATTGATTGATAATTGTAGATTCCAGAGTGTAAACAAGATAAAAAAAAAAGCCAAAAATTGCAATTTTGTCAAATTAAAGGGCACATAACTCTCAACTTTCTGATGGGATCAAACTGAAATCGCAATAACTAAGATCTTAAAGTCCCCAACATTTTGTCCAAGATTTGTCTTGAATGATTAATATAATTGTAGATTCTAGAGTGTAAACAAGGTGGAAAACAGCCGAAAATGGCAATTTTGTCGAATTCAAGGGCACATAACTCTCGACTTTCTAATAATATCAGACTGAAAATCGAACTCATGTGAGATCTTATGGTCCCCAACATTGTGTCCCAGTTTTGTCTTAATTGATTAATAATTGTAATTCTAGAGAGTAAACAAGGTCCAAAACAGCTTAAAATGGCAATTTTGTCAAATTCAAGGGCACGTAACTCTCAACTTTATGATCAGATCAGACTGAATATCCCACTCATCTGAGATCTTATGGTACCCTACATTATGTCCAAGTTTTGTCTTGATTGATTGATATTTGTAGATTCTAGAGTGTAAACAAGGTGGAAAACAGCTGAAATTGGCAATTTTGTCAAATTAAAGGGCACATAAATCTCGTCTTTCTGATCAGATCAGACTGAAAATCAAACACATCCAAGATCTTATGGTCCTCAACATTGTGTCCAGGTTTTGTCTTGATTGAATAATAATTGTAGATTCTAGAGAGTAAACAAGGTCGAAAACAGCCGAAATGGCAATTTCTTCGAATTCAAGGGCACAAAACTCATGACTTTCTGGTCTGATCATAACCAAAATCAAACTCGTCCAAGAACTAATTGTTATATACATTGTGTCCAAGCTTAATCTTGATTGGTAAATATTTGTAGATGCTAGAGTGTTAACAAAGTCAAAAGTAGCTATTTTTCGCATTCAAGGGCAGATAAATCCGGACTTTCTGGTCCCATCAGACCAAAAATCGAACTCATCCGAGAACTTATGGCCAAACATATTTTGGCCAAGTTATGTCAAGATTGACTTATATTTGTGGATGCTAGAGTGTTAACACTAAATTGTTGACAGACAGACGGACGGACGGACGGACGGACAGACGGACGGACAGACGGACGGAAAGACGGACGGACGACGGACACAAAGTGACCACAATAGCTCACCTTGAGCACTTCGTGCTCAGGTGAGCTAATAACCCATCTGGACGAGCAATTGGAGGGTCGGTAAGGATGTGGTAATACTGGTAGTACTAAAAAGTCAGATTACTTAAACCTAATTAAATTCAGAACTGCTAACCACTATTTGCCAGTCGAAACAGGAAGATGGAATGATATAAAAATACACCAGAGTAGAATTATGTAATTTATGCACATTAAATGATACAGGTGATGAGCTACACTATTTATTGAAATGTTCCTTCTTTTCTGATCAAAGATCTATGCTCATAAGACCATACTTCTTTTAAAAACCAAATATCCTAAAATTCAACAATCTAATGAGATTAAATCTCTTAAGGAGCTGAAAATTTTCTCCGCTTTTATCAAACTGATCCTAAATCACTTTAAGAACAACCATTAGCTGTGAGTTTATCTTTCATAACAGCCAATATATCGTCGTTGTTAATGCAAAACCTCGTATCTCGTTTTTGGAAAATTTTAAAGGGGAAGGAAAAGGGTATAATTACTTTTCTCAAATTGAAAGATTTTATAAAAAATAAGGAATGATTTTCGCGGGCTCGTGTGCTAAAAATAGATTTCTGATGGGAAATCCCTCAACAACGTTTGTCGGGTACCAGTCTAATATTTTGTTTATCGGTCATGAATCGGACAATTTTTTCGTAACAGTGTTAGTGAAAAATTATCATTTTCAAGCGAGATATTAGTCGATCGTAGATAATGCAGGCGGGAACTAAAACTACGAAACATTGCGCATATTCAATATGCAACATTGATTCCAGATACGGAGACAGACCAGAAATGACAAACGCTTTTTCTTGAGATTCCTCAGCAGCTTAACCAGAAAAAACATCGAAAAAGGTAAAAGTAAAGTAGCTATGCTCATGAAACTTCGCGGGTTGGTAGATCTCACCAAGGAGAAGTGCAACGTATAAGGAGCGTAACTCTGCCCTGCTTATTTTGTTAGTTATTGCCCTCTGTTGTAGTGAAAGCCTGTGGGGGTATCAAATCACATTCAGCGACAAATTCTAGTTTTTATCTAGATTAATCATTTCCCAAACAAGACCGGTTTTGTCGTCCCTAACAGAAAATTCTCTAGAAATCATTGATGCAAAAGAAGAAAATGATGGTCGATCAGATTAAGAAGACCTGCACAGCAGACAAAATGAGATTGAATAACTTCTTTGGATGTTAATGATCATTTTACTTTTGCCTCGATATTTTCTCTGACATAAAACACTAAAAGTATTCACATCCGTTTTGTCGTCTGCAGACTTTTTTCAATTTGGCCTAACATGACATTTTGTCGTTTTGGAAAGGGTAAGCGAGTAGCACAAGCGACACGACGAAGCTAAGGTAGGACCGTATGTGTAAACATTACTTGTCAACTGCTTATTTCATAGTTACCTATCTTAAAAAGTACACAACAGTGTAGCAACCTTCTCAACTCTGAATTATATTGTTTCTCAACAAATTATTACGGTAATCCAGCTCTTAGAACGTCATCTTCAGCAAGTTGAACGTGGAAAAACTTCGCGAGATTCACAGCCATATTTGTACGATAGAGGATTCCCAATCTATTTTTAGACCAGTGAGGCGTGACGATGACGTATTTGTTTATACGAAAAAACCGAACGCTATTCGGAAATATTGTGCATAAATAATGTGCCATTAATACTGATCAGTAAAAATATCTCAAACCTTGTACGAATTGTATTAACTGGAGACAAAAGATTTTACTTTGAAAATCGCAAAAATCGACATACGAGGTTTTGCATTTACACCGACGATATCCGTTTTTTGTATCTGATTGGCGCAAAATAGTGGTATGTGCTTAATGTACCTCTGCACTATCATTTATGCACACTAAGTACATTGCTGAACTATCACAGTATCTCTATGAGGAAAACTCATCATCCAGTTATGTTTTCAAATATAACTTTCATGTAACATGTAACGAGGTCATATCCTAATACCATGATTATAACATGGGCTGCAGATGGTATGATAAGCTAAACGGATGAAGATGTCTAAAGACAAATTTTGTGTATGATAAAGCATGTGGAATATTGTGACAGAGGCAAAAAAGCTGGTTATCAACACTTTCTTCTTCTTCCTCAATTTTTCCCAAGCTTCACATTTTACATGCATTATTTATGACTACTGCATTATTGCATGTGAAAGAATGAAGTTTAATATATTAAATGTACATATCCAAAATAAGCTAAGTAAGCTTAATATAGTACAAAACTGATGTAAAAGCAAATAAACACAATTTAAATTTGCAACATTTTTGCACTGACTGGGATTTAAGGTTTATAATGTATGATGAAAGAGTTAATTGATTCTTTATATTCAATGTTAATGTTTAGTTCTTTATTTCATGTACATTTCTAAATAGCTAAGTACGTTTTATAAGGTGCAAAACTGGTGTAGATACAAATGAACTCCATTTGATATTACAACAGTTTTGCACTGACTGGGGTATAAGTTCTTTTTTTAAAAAGTTCTTGCAATGCAGACATAATCCGAACTTTACTCCTCCATCCGTCCATGTTTTGCCATTTTGTTTCGGGCAAGAGGGACAGGGTGGATAGGCAGAAGTATAAAATATTAGCCATAATCAAACTCAATAAACCCTTTCCCAACTACATGTATTAGAAAATTAGACTGTTCCAATTTTGCAAATAGTTAAAAATGACAATAAGGAAGACTTATAGTAATGAAGATATATACTCTTGATATAACAAAGAAAATATGCAAGCAATAGGGCAGAAGTCTGATTATCAGCAATTTCTGCTTGAATTGCTTAAATGTTTCCTTTACAGTTAAAGTCCTACTTGGGAAATCAAAACTAGGTCTTGTTTTGGAAAAGCTTATTGAGATGACATTACCTGTCAACTTAAGTTCACTGTTTAGTAACCCCATTTACTTTATGGTTACAGTTGTAAGCAAATACATCAATTGCTATCACATATTACAGCCAGTTCCTAAAATAATGTACAGTATCGTTATGCAGCCTGATTATTGGATTGAACCCAGTCAACGTTTTGCTTCCGGGTCGTTGTACAATAGAAAATAGTTCTAGATTTTTTGTCTCTGCATGCAGATGGCTGTTCGGAGTGTTAAACAATAATTAAAGTACTGTTTTCTTTGATAATTTAGTACTTTTGCATCTGCTCTTTGGCATTACAGCATATTTTTTGCATTATTTGCAGGACTACTTTCTGCGGATTCTTCCCAAAAATGTACATGTAGTTTGGCGGAAAACAGCTATTCTAAAGTGAAAGTAAATAGTGGTCATGTTCTTTGTTGGATATTTTCAGATTTTCCTTCTCAACCTATATTGAAACCACCATAAAAAGAGAGTATAGAGGCAGTAGATGAAGCAACCCAAGTCACGAGTGTCCGCGAGTGTTGTGGAAGGTGCTGTGACAGCGGTAAGTTGACCATTTAACATAGGCTAAAGAAGGGAAAATTTACCCCGGGGTGACCCCTATTGTATTTGTACTGCAAGCGCCGTACAACATGGTATGTTTTGGAGCTTTATCACTGGAGGTGTAAATTGTACAAGGACATGGAGTAACGAAAAGTTCCGCAACTGTTCTTTACTACATTTTGGCCGACTTCGATTGGCGATACTTCGGGCTATAGTGTGGCTGTCCCGTCTATTTCATTCAACATAGTTCTTTGTTTATCTCAACACTGTTTGTTTTCTATGTTTTCATTCGATTTCTTGACTACAAGAGTTCGTCATGTTGCCGGCTGAAAACACGGGATATCTCAAACGTGTAGGGAGTTTCTAAAAATGAAACATCGATGAAAAAACTGAAATATTCTTACTACGTAAAAAAATGGGCTAATTTGATTTCCGGCCTGATCGATATGATACATTTTGGTCAATCAATTTGGCGCCGTACCACCATTTCGTCTTGTTTGTGAATTGGCCTACATGAAAATGAAATACTTACGACAAAGAAATCGATATCCAACAAGTCATCTGTTTGGCACTTAACTTTTTGACACAACATGTACAGTTCTGAAGGAATCATCAATTTAAACAATTAGGCCGCGGCCTTAGCGCAGTTGGTAGCCCATCCGCCTCTCATTCTAGAGGTTTTGGGTTCGATACCCGGCCGCGGCAACTACCTTTCTGACAAAATTGTCACCCGCCAATGGGTTTAAAATCGTTAACCTAAGTGGGCGAGCAGCAGGGGGCTCGGTAAGGGTGTTGTGGTAGTACTGATTTGAGAAACAACAGGAATCCATGGGTATGTGCTCCAGCCGCCGCGATATGACCCTGGCAGTTGAAAACGGCGTAGAATAACAATAATTTCAAACTCAAACTTTAAACAATTATATCCAGATCATTTATATACAGGTCGCTTATAATTCAATCTTTCATTCCTGATATCTCAACAAAATCCACACGTGCTGTTTGGAAACTATATATAAACCTGACCTAGTTTGTCTAGACTAACCACGTGACATGATTAATTACCTGGCCTATAGTCTTTTTCTTTATTCCTTCTGTAGAATGGATGAATTGACTGGAATCCACCAATAATCTAGACTGGTTAGTGGATTGCAGCCCTCTTATACGGTAACATAAAAATGTTAAGAAAACAAAGCTCGATCGTCGCCTCAAGGCATGTTATGATCTATTTTGAATTAATTTGTTATTAATGTTCATGTATTTACTAGTTGTAAATTTGAACAAATAAAGATATTGCCTGGTCTCTCTGGTATGACAAATGACAGGAATTTATGGTTAGATACACCAGTCGCCGCGATATAAACATAGCAGTTGAAAGGGGCGTTGAACCCCAAATCAGCCAATCAACCTCTTTTTTCATTTGGAATAGTTCCGGGATACTGATATTCTATAAATTGTGAAAAACGTCATTCTAGGTCAGCTTGTGATTTTTGACCACCGACAAAAAATTCCTTATCAGTATTTTATCATACTTTATTTTATCACAACACTGTAGTAAAATATTTCAGTTCAACCCGATGTATTTAAACATGGAGCGAGATATAGGAACCTTGGATCATCTGAGGCTGCTACAATGCATATTTCCAGATTATTTGCAGTTGATACAGACTGATCTAGATCAGGATACAACAGATAAACACGGCGGTGATTTGAATCTTAAATTAGCAATAAGTTTGATGGGGGTCAATTTTTTGTAGATAAAATCAGGAGGGGTCGTTATCTTGCAAAGGGGGGTCAGTATTTTATAGAAAGGGGTCATTATTCTGTACGAAATAACGACCAGGGTCATTATTCTAAGGAGGTTATTTTAAAACGTTACACCTGCTCCACAAAAAGTGAACAATCGATGCTAACTTATTTAAGAAAATTGGAGATCTATGTGGTTCAGGAGATATGGTCCGAACAAAAATGTAAAGGTAAAGCAACAAGGGCAATAGCGCAAAAACGTGAGCATGGACGAGTAACGCTTCTTGTAGGTGACACTTCTCCACAACAAGATTTAAATGAAAGCGAAATCACGTGTTGTCCAGGAGATACGGTTCAGACAAAAAAGTAAAGGTTAAAACAACAAATGGGCAATAACGCAAAAAATAGCATGGCAGAGTCACGATTCTTAAAAATCATACTTCAGCACGATGTGATCTTTACTTGTACATGTACAAAGTTTGAAGTTGCTAGCACTTATGACTTATGGAGATATATTCCTGGCAACAAAGTAAAAGTAAAAACAACAAAGGCCAATAGCTCAAATAAACTGACACGATTTAAAATCGCAAAACACATTTTCATTAATCATTCTTTTCCTTTTGCCTCGATCGGTACCACATTTGGGGACTTGTATGAGGCAATGTATACACTTCACTGTCCAGCGATTTTGTCGTATTTTCTGTCAAATATCCGGACATCTGAACCGCCCGTCACTGGATGCTCGACTGTCTCGTGCATTCAGACCACGTGTTAAATCACTATGATTTTTGTGTACAAATTGCCACTTTAATTTACTTATTGAAAATATACGCGAAAAAAGTTAACTTTGTGTACAAAATGCTGAGGCTTATTTTGGGAATAAGGAACCGAGTTTTGGGGCTTATGGTTGGCGGTGTTTCGCAAATGAAGGTAGCTAGACGCTTTAATGTAGACAAATCGACGGTTCCACCGGTACAGTATAATGTCGGTATGTACATCCGCGTGTTTTGATTTATTATTTATGCCAATAGTGTGGAATTGAAAGAGGGAAGCCTGGAGTGAAAGAAACTGCTTGTTGGCATCCATGTACCGGCGTCAGATTTGCGTGACGTCACGGTAAAGAACGCAATTCCTTGGTGAAGTTAAGATACAAAAATCAAATTTAATGATAAAACCCAACGATTGAGTTTTAAATTTTAGCATATCATAAATCCGACAAGATTTTGCACACCACCATATAACTATTGTATGTTTGCTTTTTATTGTAACCGCGCCATACAGAAGGGACGCGAAAACAGTTTTCGGTACGTGTAGCTCGAAATCTGCCTTATTTGTTTTTGTTCAAACTGAATATGAAAGCTGGTTAATTGACAAATAAAAAGCAGAAAAGCCGAACCATTATCTAACAATGCAAATCTTTATGCCAACAACTTAACTCGCCTATACCGGACTTTGTTAGAAAAATAGGTCAAAGTTCAAGGTTAAGGTCACGAGTTCAAACGTGATGGTCGCAAATAAAAGGTTTGAGCAAAAGGTATCCATGGCCGAAATATGAATGTTGTATATCTAATAGTGCGTAAGATATAGCTTATGTAAAAGTGTCAAACTCCAAGGCCAAGGTCACGAATTCAAAAGTCATGGCCCAAAATGAAGGACACTGACAATAGGTATTTATGTATGAAATGTCAAGGCTCTTTGTGTAATATGGGTATTTATTCTGAAAAGGAGGTCAAACTACAAATTCAAAGTCACAAGGTCAAAGGTCATGGGCTCAATAGAAATATCTCACCACTAGCTATCTACGTGTGTAATATTTAGGTTCTATGTCATAATAGTTTATGAGATATAGACCAGTTTAAAGTCTTGCCTACGTGACCAAGGTTTTACGCCAATTCGGAAATTTTTATATAATATACTGGCTCGTCAAAGTAATATTATCAAAGATCCGAATCGAGTGTTAAAGTTTTTGCTTAGTATTTTAGGTTTGGAAAAATACCGAAATTCCTAATGACACATTGGTACGACATATATTCCTGAAAGACTGCTTTTGTAGGAGGGAGTTGGTTCTGACTTAAACTGTTTTCGGCGGAACAACCACCACCATAAAGCATCAAAATGAGAAATATCTGAACCTGGATGATACAGCTGATAAGCGAAACGTTCACTCGCAGCAAGTGTTATTCCACAGAGTGCATGGCCACATGCAATTGCATTGAGCGCTTTTAAGATACCGGTGTCTGCCATTTCAAACGCCTTCCAGAAAAACGTCTAGCCTTTTCCACAATCAAACTCTGCATTATCTGCTGAAGGGTCACAACAGAAGATCACAAAGAATTTCGATACCAGTTATGAAGTCATTTTCGAACAAAAACAGGCCACCCCAATATGAAATTTCCTCAAATGGTAACTTATGCTTTGAGAAACGTAAAACGAAATGAAAGCGCATTAGCGCCAGTTCCGCTACGTAACAACACCACAACGATATAACGCACTTTTAACGTAAGTCCTTGGTGTATTCTCAAAGATTTTCTTACAACTTTTTGAACGGATTTCAGCTAACTGGCCAAAACATTTTAGTGTGGGAAAAGTTATAAAGCTTTTTCCCATCCCCTTTAAAATTTTCCTAAAACGAGATACGAGGTTTTGCATTTACAACGACGATATGACACTTCTCGACATCGTGATTCATAAGACTTTGTGTACAAATTTTAAAGTGCTACCACAAATTGTTTAGGAAATATGTTTCTGACAAAGATATAATGGTAAAAACAACAATGGCCAATAACACAACAAATGGACATGGCAGAGTAACGTTTTTTGTATATTATACTTTTACGCATTGTAATCTATGAGTGTGCAAATTTTTAAGGTGGTAGCACTTATTAAAAGGATAATAATGTTCCGAACAATAATGTAAAGGTAAGACAACAAATGACAAAAATTCTCATAACTGGCAGAGAGATGGTTCTTGTACATTACACTTTTCCGCACTGTAATCTATAAGTGCACAAAATCTGACGTTGCTAGTACTTATGGTTTAGGAGACATGTATTGTAAAGGTAAAAACAACCAAGGACAATAACTCAAAAAGTGGACATGGAAGAGTAACGGTTCTTGTACATTACGTTTTTATGCATTGTAATATATAAGCGTACAAATATCTAATTTGCTAGTACTTATGGTTTAGGAGATTATACTCCTGGTAGCAATGTAAATGTAATAACAAAGGGTCTATAGCTCAAATAGTGGTTGTGTCAGAATAATAATTCTGAATATATTGTGATCTATACGTGTACAAAGTTTGAAATTGCTAGCGCAAATGTCTGGTTTAGGAGATATAATACGAACGAAAATGTAAGGGTAAAAGCAACGAATGGCGATAACCCAAAAATTGGGCGTGTTAGAGTAACGGTACTTGTAAGTGACACTTTTCCATTTTGTGGTCTACAAGTGTACAAAGTTTGAATTTGAAAGCAAGTAAGGTTTTGGTAATATGGTCCGGACAATAGTGTCACAGACGGACGGACCAAATCGAGCAATCCTACAGTCAGTTCCCAACCGGTAACCGATGGGAGACTAACAAAGTCCATTTCGATTGATCAAAATCATGTTTATACGGGATTTAACTTTTTTTACGAGACGCAACTTGTTGCGGACGGAGCCCGCTTATAGGTTACGGGTATTATGATAACAAATATTGACATACCCATGCAACTTTATGGCGGCCATTTTGTTTTTATTTTCATGGGGCTTTCGTGGACTAACTCTCGACAACTAATTCCAGTTGCAGTTTTCCTCGTCCCTAAATCCACTGTTTGATAACCAGTCAACTTTACATTGTCTTATGGGAAAATATACTGAGAGGCAAAATTAAGTATACATCCTAGTTCTTCACGTTTTCGGAGAAACCGATTGATAGATTGTGTACAAGTTTTAAACTCCGCCGGTGGTATTCGTCTATTGATGTACATTGTAACCTTCTCAGCCTATCCGTCAATCTATCTTTTCTTTCGGTGCGACGGTTTTTTCATAGCATACATCGTAATCGAAAAAGGAGACGTAATCGCTAAATTAATACTAGCATATACATTTACACATTCCCTAAATTAATGAATGGATTTTGATAGAATTTTCACAGAAAAATCTAGTCACCTAGGACTATGCGTACATTGTTAGTGCTTTTCCATATTACGGTGCGTCATTGCAAAAAGAGACTTGATGCAAACTGGTTATCTGACATAACCCCTTCTAAAATTATTGACATATTTTGATAAAATTTGCGTAGAATGTTCCTAGTCACCTGGCTAAGTGAATATTGAGTCACGTCTCTTTCATTATCATGCTGCGTCATAAAAATGGGTCTTATTGCAAAAAAGTGGTATATTGATCGATTTCTACCAGCCACTGAGAATTTGGTAAGAATGTTAGAGAAAAGTTAACGTTATGATTTGTTATGATAAAATGAAAGGCACCAAATACGGATTAACGGCAATATTTGATGCTCTGCTAAGTCGCACGTGCACAGTTTGCTAAATCGGCATGTAGCAGGAGTATGGGTATTCAAAGCAATTTCATGTGAAACTTATCAAAATTGATTTATTGGTTTTGGGATAGAAATTAAAAATAAAAAAGTTTGAGTCGATATGATGGAAATTAAGAGAGATATTTAAAGACAAAAAGTGTATACTGTCTTTTGCCTCTGAGTATATATAACAAAAATTGATAAAAACATCACCGACCAAAATTTCACATAAAATTCCGTTTCAATAACAGTGAAATGCGTTTTTGCAACATCAAAATAAAATATGAATAAGAAATAATTCGTTTTGTGTTTTGCGACACAAATGACGTCATATATATATTTGCCTAAAACGTCACGCGCACTCGCGCGGGAGTTTATATACGATGTTATTGTACATTTCAGTCTATGCGCCCCGTTATTTAAACGAACCAGATACACCATCTTAAACCTTTCCCAATAGCGTACAATTTTTGCGCCAATTTGTGCTAAAAATAGATTTCTGATGGGAAAACCCCAAATAACGGGTACCAGTCTTATATTTTGTTTATCGGTCATGAATCGGACATTTTTTGTTCACAACAGTGTTAGCAAAAAATTATTATACCCCCCAAATTCAATTTGTGGGGTATATAGGAGTCAGCTTGTCCGTCTGTCTGTCTGTCTGTTGATCTGTCTGCTGGTCAGTCTGTTGGTTTTTCTTCAAAAATCTTCTCCTCCTCAACCATTGGTCCAATTCTTACCAAATTTTGCAGGAATGTTCCTTGTGTGACCTTTTTCAAAACTTGTTCGTGAATTTTTGATTCGTCAAAAATTGTGGGCGTGGCAGGGCTGGGCTTATCGGACTTAGAGAAATCATGTGAAAAATCTTTAAAAATCAATTATCAGGTCAATTTGAACCAAACTGGGCAGGAATGACCCTTGAGTGATTGTTTTCAATGTATGTTCATGATTTTTTTCATTCGTCAAAAAATGTGGGCGTGGCAGGGCGGGGCTTATGCTACTTCGAGAAATCGTTGGATAATTCTTCAAAAATCTTCTCCTCCTCAACCACTTGGCCAATTCTTACCAAACTTTGCAGGAATGTTCCTTGGGTAACTCTTTTCAAAACTTGTTCGTGAATTTTTGATTCGTCAAAAATTGTGGGCGCGGCAGGGTGGGGCTTATCGGACTTAGAGAAATCATGTGAAAAATCATTAAAAATCAATTATCAGGTCAATTTAAACCAAACTGGGCAGGAATGACCCTTGAGTGATTGTTTTCAATGTATGTTCATGATTTTTTCATTCGTCAAAAAATGTGGGCGTGGCAGGGCGGGGCTTATGCTACTTCGAGAAATCGATAGATAATTCTTCAAAAATCTTCTCCTCCTTAATCTCTGGGCCAATTCTTACCAAACTTGGCAGGAATGTTCCTTGGGTGACTCTTTTCAAAACTTGTTCGTGAATTTTTGATTCGTCAAAAATTGTGGGCGTGGCAGGGCGAGGCTTTTCAGACTGAGAGAAATCATGTGAAAAATCTTTAAAAATCAATTTTCAGGCCAATTTGAATCAAACTGGGCAGGAATGACCCTTGAGTGATTGTTTTCAATGCAAGTTCATGATTTTTTCATTCGCAAAAAAATGTGGGCGTGGCAGGGCGGGGCTGATGCTACTTCGAAAAATCATTAGATAATTCTTCAAAAATCTTCTCCTCCTTAACCACTAGGCCAATCCTTATCAAAATTGGCAGGAATGTTCCGTGGGTGACTCTTTTCAAAACTTGTTCGTGAACTTTTTGATTCCTCAAAAATTGTGGGCGTGGCAGGGCGGGGCTTATCGGACTTAGAGAAATCATGTGAAAAATCTTTAAAAATCAATTATCAGGCCAATTTGAACCAAACTTGGCAGGAATGACCCTTGAGTGATTGTATTCAGTGTATGCTCATGATTTTTTCATTCGCCAAAAAATGTTGGCGTGGCAGGGCGGGGCTTATCCGACTTCGAGAAATCGTTAGATAATTCTTCAAAAATCTTCTTTTCATTAACCACTGGGCCCATTCTTACTAAACCTGGCAGAAATGTTCCTTGGGTGACTCTTTTCAAAACTTGTTCGTGAAATTTTGATTCGTCAAAAATTGTCGGCGTGGCAGGTCGGGGCTTATCGGACTTAGAGAAATCAAGTGAAAAATCTTTAAAAATCAATCATTAGGCCAATTTGAAGCAAACTTGACAGGAATGACCCTTGAGTGATTGTATTCAATGCATATTCATGAATTTTCATTCGCCAAAAAATGTGGGCGTGGCAGGGCGGGGCTTATGCTACTTCGAGAAATCGTTAGATAATTCTTCAAAAATCTTCTCCTCCTTTACCACTAGGCCAATTCTTACAAAACTTGGCAGGAATGTTCCTTTAGAGACACTTTTCAAAACTTGGTCGTGAAATTTTGATTCGTCAAAAATTGTGGGCGTGGCAGGGCGGGGCTTATCGGACTTTGAGAAATCATGTGAAAAATCTTTAAAAATCAATTTTTAGGCCAATTTGAAGCAAACTTGACCGGAATGACCCTTGAGTGATTGTATTCAATGCATATTCATGAATTTTCATTCGCCAAAAAATGTGGGCGTGGCAGGGCGGGGCTTATCCGACTTCGGGAAATCGTTAGATAATTCTTCAAAAATCTTCTCCTCCTTAACCACTGGGCCAATTCTTACAAAACTTGGCAGGAATGTTCCTTTAGACACACTTTTCAAAACTTGTTCGTGAACTTTTTGATTCCTCAAAAATTGTGGACGTGGCAGGGCGGGGCGTATCGGACTTTGAGAAATCATGTGAAAAATCTTTTAAAAATCAATTATTAGGCCAATTTGAAGCAAAATTGACAGGAATGACCCTTGAGTGATTGTATTCAATGCATATTCATGAATTTTTCATTCGCCAAAAAATGTTGGCGTGGCAGGGCGGGGCTTATCCGACTTCGAGAAATCGTTAGATAATTCTTCAAAAAAATTCTTCTCCTTAACCACTGTGCCAATTCTTACTAAACTTGGCAGGAATGTTCCTTGGGTGACCCTTTTCAAAAATTGTTCGTGAATTTCTGATTTGTCAAAAATTGTGGGTGTGGCGGGGCGGGGCTTATTGGACTTAGAGAAATCATGTGAAAATTCTTTAAAAATCAATTATTAGACCATTTTTAACTAAAGTTGGCACTAATGTCTCTTGATCGATTGTATGCAATGTATGTTCATGAATTTTTGATTCGTCAAAAAATGTGGGTGTGGCAGGGCGGGGCTTATCTGACTTCGAGAAATTGTCAGATAATTTTTCAAAAATCTTCTCCTCCTTAACCACTGAGCAAATTCTTACCAAACTTGGCAGGAATGTTCCTTGGGTGACTCTTTTCAAAACTTGTTCGTGAAATTTTGTTTAGGTGTTTTGTTACCATAATTGGCAGGAATGTTCATTTGGTGACTTATTTCAAAATTTGTTCGTGGATTTTTGATTTGCAAAAAATGTGGTAATGGCAGGGCAGGGCTTATCAGACCTAACAAAATCATAAGAGAAAATTCTTTTAAAATCAATTATACAGTAAATTTGAACCTAATCTTACAGGAATGTAGGCCTACCTTTATTGACTGTCTTCAATACATGGTTGTAATTTTTTGGTTTATTGAAAAATATCAGCATGGCAGGGCTGGGCTTGGGGATTGTTAAATGAGCTATGTCCTTTTGTTGAAAATTGGTATTTTTGCAACATTTACACATGTTGTTTGGTCTGTTGATTTTTTGTTAGCTCTATTTTTCAAATTGAACAGCTCCCAGTTTAAATGAAGTTTACTTCTCAAAATGCACAAAAACTGCGCTTTTGGGGGGTATGATCACTTTCAGTGATATTCTAGTTATTTCAAGCGAGATATAAGTCGATCATAGATAATGCAGGCGGGAACTAAAACTACGAAACATTGCGCATATCGTCCATTGATAGCCAAAAGGGCTTATCCGCACTTTTTCTAGTTTTGAGAAAAACAGGTTTTAAAGTTTCGAGCCTTTATATCAAAGCAGCTTTAGTGATCTCATTTACTGAATGTCATTATTTCATTGAAGTTATGTACCAACTATTTGTCCTTCAAATATGGGGTTGATGCGCTAATAATTATTGCCATATTTGACAACTTTTGCTGATAAGCCCTTTTTGCTGCCGAATTTAAGGCACCATTTTAGAGCCAAAAAGGCTTATAAGTAAGTGATAGAATTTGATACGTTGCATTTCAACCGTTTAATTCATTTCAATCACTACTATACAATATACTTTTCATAACTAATCAATGTCTGGTTGTGTTTCTGGGCTCAAGTTGAAGTTTAAATGTTTTCCTTGTCAGTATCGACTTCTTCCTCCAGGGCATCTGCGAATGACAACATGTCCTTAAAGGGGCCCATGCTAGGTGTTTCTGGGATCAGAACAACATCGTAACAGTCACAGTTTGCATTGTTGTGTGGTGCATTGTATTTTCTAGTGCCAAAAGGAAAGGAGTTTTAGCGATGATATGTTTTACTATCTATCAAAGTCCAGCTTGCCATAAATGTTACTATAAATTTAAAAAGCGGGTTAGTCAATTATATACATGTACATGTTTGATGTAAAAGGACTAAATGAACTTCATTTGAAATTTCTTTAGACAGAAATAATCTAGCTACGCAGGTTGACAATTCAATACGATATTTTCTCCAATATATTTTTTTCATCCCAGACAACCAAGCATGGGTCACATTAACCGCATAGTTACTCAAAAGATTT
Organism: Fragum sueziense; assembly: GCA_963680895.1. Classification (NCBI taxonomy): domain Eukaryota; kingdom Metazoa; phylum Mollusca; class Bivalvia; order Cardiida; family Cardiidae; genus Fragum; species Fragum sueziense. The sequence continues at coordinate 41,635,714 of OY804593.1, read as the reverse complement.
TCGTAAAAGGGCCTGTACATTTGCAGATTTATGTGTCCCTTACACAGGTTCAAATGTTGTTGCTTCTTTACCGAAGAAATGATCAGCTTTTAGGTGTACTTAATAGGTAATTTCTCTAATTTCCTCCCCTCAATACCCTCTAAACATTAACGTGCAGTTACTCATCTTCCTGATCAAACTGTTCTTGTAGAAAATCTAATCAGGATGTTTTCTGTCTTCTTTCAACACTTTTACTAGCAGCCAGTTGACCTTTGTCCCATATGTGTCTGTTTGTACATTTTTGAAGTTGCTTTTTTGTATGAGCTTTCAACTATAAATATTAAATCTAATGAATATGACAGTCTAGAGATTGTTGCATCTTGCCATTTGCAAAATAGTATCCTATTGATCTGGTGCAAGTGTTTTCCTTGCATGTTCAATAGCTGAATTCATTGAATCACATCTAATCTGTGTATGACCAAACTCAAGATATTTTTGCCTAATAACGCGTACATGTTGATGTTTGGTGTCTGTATAGAGTAGACCCGAAGCAAGATATGGGTTTCTGTTATGACCGGATAAGCAATCTGAAAAAAATCTGCTGAACAGAGGTGGGCAGTGATTCAATATGAGTAAACTCAGTCCGTCTTTCATCAGATTAAAAGTATTTTGTCATACTTTTCTGAAAACAGTAATTCTTGCTGGTAGAAATTTAATGTAATGTTATTTGTGTACTTTAGGGTGATCAGATCTGAGCTTAGTAACCCTAATGTATAGCTTTACCCAGGGAACCATTACTCGTTAGAATGTTGGTAATTCTAGTCTCTGCCAATGACTTTATCATAGACTTAACAATGTGTTCAGCCTTGTTTTTATTGATTGCATTTCTTAATTTGTCGCTCTGGTTTCTTTTTCTGTTTTCCTTTAAAACTTTGCAGTTGTATGTATTCTTTCTTGACCTATCTTTACTTGCAGGCCTTATTCTTTTGCGTACATATTTTGTTTGTCCTTTTTAGCTCACCTGAGCAACATGCTCAAGGTGAGCTTTTGTGATCACCCTGTGTCCGGCGTGCGTCGTGCGTCGTGCGTTGTGCGTTGTGCGTCGGAAGTCGTCAACAATTTCTTTAAACATCTTCTCCTCCTTAACCACTAGGCCAATCCTAACCAAACTTGGCAGGCATGTTCCCTGGGTGACCCTTTTCAAAACTTGTTTTCAAATTTTTGATTCGTCAAAAAATATGGGCGTGGCAGGGCGGGGCTTATCAGACTTAGAGAAATTGTTAAATAATTCTTCAAAAATCTTCTTCTCTTTAACCATTCAGTCAATTTTTACCAAACTTGGCAGAAATGTTCCTAGGGTAACCCTTTTCAAAACTTGTTTTCAAATTTTTGATTTGTCAAAAAATATGGGCGTGGCAGGGCGGGGCTTATCAGACTTAGAGAAATTGTTAAATAATTCTTCAAAAATCTTCTTCTCTTTAAACATTCAGTCAATTTTTACCAAAATTGGCAGAAATGTTCCTTGGGTAACCCTTTTCAAAACTTGTTTTCAAATTTTTGATTTGTCAAAAAATGTGGGCTTGGCAGGGCGGGGCTTATCGGACTTAGAAAAATTGTTAAATAATTCTTCAAAAATCTTCTTCTCCTTAACCATTCAGTCATTTTTTTACCAAAATAGGCAGAAATGTTCTTTGGGTAATCTTTCAAAACTTGTTTTCAAATTTCTGATTTGTCAAAAAAATGTTTGCGTGGCAGGGCGGGGCTTATCAGAGAGACTTAGAGAAATTATTAAATAATTCTTCAAAAATCTTCTCCTCAACCATTGAGTCAATTTTGACCAAAATTGACTCAAAAGTTCCTTGGGTGACCCATTTCAAAACTTGTTTTCAAATTTCTGATTCGTCAAAAAATGTGGGCGTGGCAGGGTGGGGCTTATTAGACTAAGATAAATCATGAGAGAATTCTTTAAAAATCAACTATTGGCCACATTTGTACCAAACTTGGCAGGGATCTTCCTTGAGTGACTGTCTTCAATGGGTGTTAATAAATTTTTGATTTGGGCAGGGCACTAATTCTTGTACTTGTTTGTTGAATTTTGCTTGTCCTCATTAACTCTTTTCTACATTCATTTACATTCAATATAAATTTGATGTCAAAATGTGATGCTTTATTTTCTCATTTCAGATCCACTTGATGTTTGGTGACTCTTTTGTGGTTTTCATTTAAAAAAAAGGCACAAAAAAGGGAGCAATAGCACATTTGGTAGCATGTCAGACTATCAAACATGAGGTCCTTGAATCAAACCAATGCCTGAGCTAAAGTCAATCATAATGTCTCCCACCAATGGCTGGATAATCCTGCTTTGAGAGCAGCTAAGGGCTTGGAAAGGATATTGGACTAGAACTGTTTATAGAAAAAACTGGAATCCATTGTAACTGTTAAAAGATTTGTTTTACACCATTCAATCAATCATTAATGAGAGAATTCCTGTTTATCATATCTATTGAGGAATGATTAGTAATAACCCATACTACTAGTAAGCCATACTAGTATTGATTCTATTCAAAACAAAAGTCTGGAAAGACTTTGCTTGTTAGGGGCTATTGTAGACGTTAACCCATACCAGGTAAGTGTGCTGGTGACCTATCAAAGTGCAGGGACATTTTTAGTATTCAGGGTTTAGTATTTAAAAGAAAGTCATTAATTGCTTTCTTTGAAATGCATGTACATTTACTTTATCACCAGTTATTTAGAGGGCCTTTTTTTGGACTAACCGCCTTGTTGATCATGAATAAATATTTTATCACTTTCATGGAAAGTGGAAATATTTTCTATCAGTTCTTTGGAAATATATATTTCTTTCAGTGTTTGAAATGCTCTTTAGACAATAAATAAATTTGATATTCTCATTTTTATTAAAGAACAATGTCATGCTAATCTACAATATTTTTAAATTTCAAGCAAATTCAGATTTAAATCTTAAAGCAGACAGTTTCTAACTTTATTTAAACAATTACTTCAAATTTTTCTCCTTTTATGCTAAACACAGCCATTTAAAAACCTAACTAGTTTTCAGCCTATGAAACCTTTTTACAATCAAAATTTTATAACTGTTCTTTCTTATTCCAGGTAATATAATCAATGACTCCAAGAGATTTGAAAGAACTTTGTGAACTATTAGTGTTATTTCCAACGTGAACATTGGGAAATTCATTTTTGTGATTGTTGTGATATTGTGATTGGATTGTGACAATTACTGTGATTTTGATTATTAGGGAGACTAACACTGCTGTGAACATTTATTCCACCCTTTGTGACTTAAGTGTGTCTCTCATTTTGTTTATATATTGTGATATTAATTTTTGCGATTGTTCTGATACTGTGATTGGATTGTGACAATTACTGTGATTTTGATTATTAGGGAGACTAACACTGCTGTAAACATTTATTCCTCCTTATGTGACTTAAGTGTGTCTCTCATTTTGTGTGCATAAATTTTGCTGTTGGATATGGATAGATAGTGTGGCTTCAGTTTAAGGAACAGAATACAGAAGTGAAAGAGACAGTGATTTACTATTGATTTATCCTTTGATGTAAGTATTGGCATAAATTTATATTTTCTTGAATTCTTATGATTTCTGCATCAAAAGGGGGCAATATGTAATTATTATACCCCTCCTCCACCTATGAAGGAGAAGGGGGTATATTGGTTTCACCATGTCTGCCCGTCCAACCATCCGTCTGTTGACTTTTTTGTTTCTGTGCTTTAACTCAAGAAGCGTTTGACCTAGGATCATGAAACTTAACACAGTTTTTGCCCTTGACCCAAGGAGGTGCCCTATTTTTAGGGATTAAAGCGGTCAAGCAATAATCAATTGCAATATGTTTGAAATGTTTCTGTGCTCTAAGTAGAGAACAGTTTGACCTAAGATCATGAAACTTAATATAGTTGTTGCCCTTGACCCAAGGATGTGCCCTGTTGTTAGGGTCAAAGGTCAAACTAACAATTGCAATGTGTTTGAAATATGTTTCTTTGCTCTAAGTAGAGAACAGCTTGACCCAGGATCAAGAAACTTAACATTGTTGACTTCTTGTTGCCCTTGACCCAAGGAGGTGCCCTATTGTTAGGGGTCATGTAGGTCAAAGGTCACCTACAGTACTTTTTCTGTGACAAGAGGCTAGTGGGTGGTAATTGTCCGCTTTGCTACAGTTTTAGTTTTATTGAGAGTCTTTCTGCCCATTAATCTGTGTTTATCATATCTATAAGCTTTAAAAAAGTGAGATAAAAACTTGGCAATAAATACTGTCATTATAGTATGAATTATTCAATATACTTATCAAGGTCAATGTTATAAAATAATGGGAATTCAGGTACGGTAAATCATGTCATTCTTGTATTATCCTGTTGTGCTCTTAATTTAACCTTTCCCAAATGATAGAAAATGGGACTTATGCAATTTGAAAGATATTTCAAGCATCAAAGTACATGTTAATAAAGATGATAAACTAAAAGATATGATTTATTTCAAACATAATTAAACTAATTATGCCCCTTTTCGAAGAAAATGGGGGTATATTGTTTTGCAAGTGTCGGTCGGTCGGTTAGTCGGTAGGTTGGTCGGTCGGTCCGTAGACTAAACCTTGTCCGGTGCATAACTCAAAAAGTATTAAAGGTAGAATCATGAAACTTCATAGGTGGATAGATCTCATTATGGAGACATGCAGTGCACATGAACTGTAACTCTGCCAATCAAATTTTTGGAGTTATTGTCCTTTGTTGATTTTCACTCTTAATTCTTAACCTGGCATATATCTCATGTCCTTTTACACATACAGTCTTGATATCTCACACATGGATACCTCCTATCAACATCATTCACATTTGAACATGACCTTGAACCTTGTGACCTTGACCTTGGTGTTTGACCTACTTAAAAAAATAAATAGGGCCTATATTTCATGACCTATTAAACATGCAGCCTTGATATTTCACACATAGACACCTCCTACCAAGACCTATCACATTTGACCATGACCTTGGTCCTTGTGACCTTGACCATTAAGTTTGACTTACTTTAAAAAAAACTTGAACATGGCGGATATATCATTTCCTTTTACACATACAGCCTTGATATTTGACACATGGACACCTCCGACCAAGACCTTTCACATATGACCTTGGACCTTGTGACCTTGACATTGGAGTTTGACCTACTTTTAAAAAATCAAACTGGGCCTATATCTCATGTCCTATTACATATACAGCCTTGATATTTGACTCATGAATACCTACAACAAAGACCTTTCACATTTGACCATGACCTTGGCCCATTTGACCTTGACCTTGGAGCTTGACCTACTTTTAAAAATCTTTAACCTGGCCTATATCTCATGTCCTTTTACACCTACTGCCTTGATATTTCACACATAGACACCTACCAAGACCTTTCACATTTGACCATGACCTTGGACCTTGTGAACTTGACCTCGGAGTTTGACCTACATCAAAGATAGGCCCTTGAGGGGGCATATACAAACATCTCTTGTTAATGATAATGAGACAAATGCAAAAAATGCTGGTTATCAGGATTTTTTTTTATTTTGTTTCACTGTATTCATAAGCATTTACTTTTGTAACCATCAAAACCAGTTTTTTTTGGGGGGAAAGGGTTAAGAAACTTTCCAAAATGTCCCAATTCTATGACAATGTACACTTTCTATTTTCAGGAATTGAAGATGCCAAGAAAAAAGAATTGGAAGAAAGCTGAGGTTATGAAGAAGAAGTGGAAGACTGAAGATACTTCGGATGAAACTGGAATACCAGGTGGGAATCCTTCGGGAGTCCCATCTGTGTCATTAGAAATTGAACTTGGAAATGAACTTGGAATTGAACTTGGAAATGAACTTGGAAATGAACTTGGAATTGAACTTGGAAATGAACTTGGAAATGAACTTGGAAATGAACTTGGAAATGAACTTGGAAATGAACTTGGAAATGAACTTGGAATTGAACTTGGAAATGAACATGGAAATGAACTTGAAAATGAACTTGGAAATGAACTTGGAAATGAACAGGGAAATGAACCGGGAATTGAACTTGGAAATGAGCTTGGAAGTGAACCACTTGTAAATGAACCGCTTGGAAATGAGTCATTTGGAATTGAGCCACTTGGAAATGAGTCACTGGGAATTGAGCCACTTGGAATTGAACCACTTGGAATTGAGCCACTTGGAATTGAGCCACTTGGAATTGAGCCACTTGGAGATGAAGTTGAATCTGTAGTTGGGTCATCTATGTTGGAACAATCACGTAAATCTTCACTTGAATCAAAGAAAGAAGGTGCAGATGATGATTCTAGCACAATAGAATGTTGTAATGAGAATTTGTCTGAAACTGAATCAAATCCAACAAGTACAATTTTTGGATCTTTTCATCAAGGTGATAATATGTTTTCATCATTTTCTAGAGGCAATCAGTGTGTTGCAAATTATGTTTGTTACTTATTGAATGCAAGAAATGTCTCAAGTTCAGGAGCATTAGATCAGATATTGAAGGATGGAGATAATTTGTATGTTAAGATCATGAGCCAAATAAGTTCAAAGGGGTCAATAAAAAGTAAGTTATTGAGCTTTGATGACATACCATCTACTATTGATATTTCCGGCAAATCATACATTGTGCACAAGTCTAGCATTATAACTGGTATAGCTGTTCAACAAATAGGAAATTCCCCTTTTCCAACATTGCAGGAAGCACTTCAAAGGTCTTTGCAATTATCAATGAATATTCTGGTAATGGCCGGTGCAATTTGTTCTGCAATATTTTTTTCCAATGGAATTTATCACTTTTTCGACTCTCATGCACATGGAAAAGATGGCTTGTCAGAATTAGATGGAAGATCAATTTTGGTATCATTCAGTAGCATTGATGATATTGTTGCATATATGTATGCATTTTATGAAAGTTTGTCCATTGATCTTTCAAGTCTGTTTGAAATTCTCCCTATAACAATTCCACAAAGCAATATTCAAACTGAAACATCTCTCATTAGAAATGCACATTTTTCAAAGGAAGATGAAAGTTTTGAAAATTCAATAAACTCATTTAGCTTGCAAAGTGAAACAACACATGACCGTACAGAAGAATTGATGGAAAACTATTTTATAGATCAAAAAAAGAAGGCAAAAACAAAAAGTAAGCATGTGCTTGATAGTGATAGAAAACTTTATTTGCGTGAATACAAAAGAAACCAAAGACTTTCTAGATCATTTAAAGAAAGAGAAATGCTCCTAACAAGTACAAGAAGGCAGATTCAGAGTCTCAAAGATAAAGATCGTTTGAAGGTAAAGATGTATAAAAGGAATGCTAGAAATGCACTGGAATACAGAAAAATGGAACTAGAAGTTAAGAGAAAATGCAGACAGAATGATATTCAGAAACAGAAAGATAGATTTAGCACAAAGAAATGTATGGACAAAGTAAGAAAATCAGAGGATTTCAAAGAGAAAGAACTGCAGGAGAGAAAAAAGTCAAGATGTAGTGATAGTCAGAAACAGAAAGATAGATTTAGCACAAAGAAATGTATGGACAAAGTAAGACAATCAGAGAATTTCAAAGAGAAAGAACTGCAGGAGAGAAAAAAGTCAAGATGTAGTGATAGTCAGAAACAGAAAGATAGATTTAGCACAAAGAAATGTATGGACAAAGTAAGACAATCAGAGAATTTCAAAGAGAAAGAACTTCGAGAGAAAAAAAAGTCAAGATGCAGTGATAGTCAGAAAGAGAAAGATAAATCTAGCACAAAGAAATGTATGGACAAAGTAAGACAATCAGAGGATTTCAAAAAGAAAGAACTTCAAGAGAAAAAAAAGTCAAGATGCATCGATAGTCAGAAAGAGAAAGATAGATCTAGCACAAAGAAATGTATGAACAAAGTAAGACAATCAGATGATTTCAAAGAGAAAGAACTGCAGGAGAAAAAAAAGTCAAGATGCAGTGATAGTCAGAAACGGAAAGATAGATCTAGCACAAAGAAATGTATGAGAGAGAAGAGACAGAAACCTCTACAGCAAGAAATAGAACGAGTTCAAAAGAAAGAAAGGAGATCTTGTCAAAGAAACAAAGATCTGGAAAATCAGATTGATAAAGATAGAAAGGCATTGAAAAGGAAGAGTATTTCATTTAGTGAGACAGAGAAAACCTCACGTAAAAGGGGCAAATTTGGTACAGATATAAATAGCTGCATAGAACTGTTTCATGAATCTATATCTAGTGGTCCATCATATGTTTGCAGCTGTTGTCATCAAACTTGGTTTAGAAAAAGTGTGTCAGATGCCAGTAATTTATCAGATGACCATCGTCACAAATTTTTAACTGATTTTGCTTCAGTTGACAATAAGGAATGGATTTGCTTCACCTGCAAAGATGCAATAAATGATGGAAGAGTACCTAAATTGTCTGTAAAAAATGGAATGACATGGCCTTTGAAACCAAAGAAATTAGAATTGTTTCCATTGGAAGAACGATTAATTGCCTTGCGTATACCATTTATGCAAATCAGGGAATTACCAAGAGGTCGCCAATTTTCAGTTAAAGGAAATGTTGTAAATGTGCCTGTAGATATTCAACCAGTTGTAAACTCCTTACCTAGACCATTGGATGAAAACGTAACTGTTGCCGTGAAACTTAAAAAGAAGATTTCATATAAATCATCAGTTTTCTCTGAAAATGTTAGACCCGCACGGGTGCATCTTGCATTAAATTGGTTGATGAAAAATAGTGAATTGTACAAAACTTCTAATGTAAGAATTGATCAGGAATGGACAAAGGTAGTAAACGAAAACAACAATGACTTGTCAAAAGAATTTGTTGACACATCAAATGGATTAGAAGCTAACACTTTTGAGCAAGACATTACCCACGAAAGAAATGAAAAGTTCATTGAGCAATGCAATGAGCAAAGTGAAGAGAATAAAGTGAATGATAATGTAGATCTTTATGACTCTGATGCAGAAGAAATGAGTGGGGAAAATGTTGGGAATATAGATACTTTAGTAGATGATGCAAATGTTGAAAACAGAAACTCTACATTAACATTTGCCCCAGGAGAAGGTCAAAAACCGATAAGTATATATCAAGATGCAGATTCGGAATACTTGTGCTTTCCTTCTATTTTTTGTGGTCAAAGGCGAAAGAGATATGAGGATAGAATTATTCCTGTCCATTACAGTGATATTGCCAAGTGGGAACTGAGAAGTGTAGACAGAAGGGCTGCAAACAGCACTCCAAATATTTTCTATAAATTAAAGAAAATACAAATGAAACAATTGAATGACAAAGTCAATCTTGCTGTAAGGAGGTGTCAAATTGATAGTGTTAGCATGACTGCTGCTGATGCAAGAAATTCTGACTTTCTCAATAGCATGGTTAGAAAAGATGAAGGTTATTACATTTTCAAACAGTTAAGGAATTCACCTGCTTATTTAGAGACCAAAAAGAAGGACGTGTTTGCTATGATTCGTCAGTTAGGGTTGCCTACATGGTTCATGTCATTGTCTTCTGCTGATACCAGGTGGACAGATCTTTTGAAAATTTTGGCCAATTTAGACAAAGATACTAATTACAGTGATGATGAATTAGAAAATCTTTCCTGGGAACAAAAAGTGAAGTTGATACAGAAGGATCCTGTGACCTGTTCCAGGTATTTTGATAGAAGAGTTCAAGAATTCATACATCTCGTTTTAAAAAGTGACCATGAGCCTATAGGAAAATTGACTGACTTCTACAGAGTTGAAATCCAGCAGAGAGGGTCACCTCACATTCACATGCTTGTTTGGATTGAAAATTCGCCAAAGCTGAATGTAAACACAAATCAAGAAATTACTGAATATGTAGATAGGTTTTTACAGTGTTCAAACAATGAAGATGAAATGAAGTATTTGACTGATTTACAAACCCACAAACACTCAAGAACATGTAGGAAAAAGAAAGACAGAATTTGTAGGTTTGGATATCCATTACCTCCACTTCCCAATACAATGATTCTAGAGCCTTTGATTGAGGACAAAGATAAATACCTGAAGAAGTACAATGAGTTACAATCAAAAATGAATGATGAGAAAGATGGTTTTGATCTTACATACACAGAGTTTCTACAAACAGTTGCTCAAATGTCTGAAGAAGAATACCTGAAATGTGTCAGAAGTTCTTTGACATCTTCAAAGGTCTTTCTAAAGAGAAGTCCAAAGGAGATTCGTGTCAATTTGTATAACAAGACCATATTGAAGGCCTGGAGAGCAAATATTGACATACAGTTTGTTCTAGATCCCTATGCATGTGCAATGTATATTGTTTCATACATCAGTAAATCCCAAAGAGGAATGAGCAACTTATTGTATGCAGCTGCAAAAGAGGCTAGAGATGGAAATCTTGATATCAAACGGCAAGTTCGACACATAGGTAATGTTTTTTCGAACAGTGTTGAAGTTAGTGCTCAAGAAGCTGTATATTTAGTGCTGCAAATGCCTTTAACAAAAAGTACACGTGATGTTGTTTTCATTAATACATCAAGCCCAGAGAAACGTATCCAACTATTGAAAACAAAAGAAGCCCTTGATGAATTGCCTGATAATTCAAGAGACCTAATGTCTGATAACACCATGAAAAGGTATGCCAAACGACCCAATGCATTGAGTAATTGGTGTTTAGCCGACTATGTATCTCAGCTAGATGTGATCTATCCAAAAACAGGCACAGAATTAAATGCAAATGATGAGGAATTAGATGTAAATGAAGATGATATTGCTGATGAGATATTCACGGAGGAAGATTCTCTCTTGACATTGCGGAATGGCATAAAGATTAAACGCCGTAGAACTCAAAAAGTGATTCGTTATGTAAGGTTCAACAAGAAAAGTGATGAAGAAAATCATTATAGAGAAAAAATCCTACTATATCATCCATGGCGTAATGAAGAATCTGACCTTATTGGCAAATATTCAACATACAAGGAAAGTTATGAATCAATGAAACACATGATAATTCATAAATGCAATGAATATGAGCATTATGTAGAGGAACTGGACTTAGCCAGAGAACTTGTGGAAGCAGAGTACAACGCTTATGATGAATTAGCTCCTACTACTCAGCAAATAGAGGCTGAAACTGCTGAAGAGGAATCAACTGAATCAGAGGCATTTATTTACTTCAATCCTGATAGGATAGTTGAGCACAGACAATATGATATTGGCAATTAAATTGGTTGTTTTGTTTCTGAACCACAGGTGATCATGAATGAGAAAATCCTTCCTGATGTAGAGTATAGAAAGCTGCTGCGCTGCTTGAATACAAAACAGAGACATTTCTATAACCATGTCATTCATTGGGTCAGAACTAGAGATACCCCTTGTATACCTTTCTATCTGGAGGAGCTGGGGTTGGAAAAAGTGTTGTCATAAGGGCCTTATACCAAACATTGTACAGAATTCTGAACCTCAAAGAAGGTGAAAATCCTGATGATATAAGAGTACTTCTGTGTGCTTTTACTGGTAAAGCAGCTTTCAATATTGGTGGATCTACTATTTCTTCAGCATTTAAGCAAAAGTTCAAACAATCTAATCAAACTCTGACTTGCGATAATCTCAATACGTTTAGAACAAAATACAAGAATTTGACAATGGTGATCATTGATGAAATATCTATGGTTAGTAATTCTATGTTGTCTTTCATCGATCAGAGACTTCAAGAACTGAGAGGTACAAGAATACCTTTTGGAGGTGTCAGCATTATTGCTGTTGGTGATTTATATCAGCTCAAACCTGTAAGTGGTGACTGGATATTTAATGATATGAGTCATGGTGCCTGTTCCTTATCAATGAACATGTGGAAGGAGTATTTTAAACACTTTGAGCTAACACAGATAATGAGACAAAAAGATGATATTGAATTCTCAGAAATACTCAACAGGTTGAGAATAAATGAAGTCACAGAAGAAGACAAGATAAAGCTTAAACAATGTGAAATCACACCTGATACTGAAGGATATCAAAGAACTGCTCCACATTTGTTTGCAGAAAACTATTTCATGCACATGTTTAATGAGTCACTCATTACATCAATGAACACAGAAAAGGTTATTATTTCATGCCATGATGACGTAATTTCACCAAAACTTTCAAAAGAAAGGCAAGAGCAAGCTATAAGTAGGTTACCAACTGACTCAAACAAAACTGCAAATTTGCAAACTTCATTGACTGTTGTTGTAGACATGCTCTATGATCTTACTGTGAATATAAATACAGAAGATGGTTTAGCTAATGGTGCATCATGTGTGGTGAAATTCATTGAATACAAACAACAGGGAGTTGCACGTCCTAGTATCATATGGGTCAAGTTTGATGAAGCAAACGCAGGTGCTGAATCAAGAAATAAATTCAGACAAAGGGGCTTTTATCATAATGCAATTCATGACAATTGGACACCTGTTTTTGACATTGAAAGGACGTTCCTTTACAACAAGAAAACATTTCAAAGAATTCAATTCCCCTTACAACCGTCTTCTGGGCGTTCTGTGCACCGGGCTCAAGGCAGTACATTGAATAGTGTAGTCATTGATTTATCCCAACGGAAAACCAGAAAAGTTCCACATTTGCATTATGTTGCTTTAAGTAGGGTAAAATCAATGCAAAAACTTCAAATTATAAACTTCAATGAACAAGCCTACACAATTGATAATCAAGTTAAAACCGAAATGGAAAGATTAGATAGAGAAGCGTCTCTTGAATTGTGCTTTTCTCAGTTTGATATGGTTAATCAACATGATCAATTCAAAATTACTTTCAACAATTGCAGATCCATGCATTTGCATTTTGAAGATATTAGTAATGATCCAAACTTGATATCCTCTCATTTACTTGGATTAGCAGAGACAAGACTGTGCAAACAAGATAAAAGTGAAGAATATGCCATTGAAGGGTATGACTTACTCAGGAATGACCAAGATCAATCATCAGGGAAGAGACCATCACATGGGATATGTGTTTATGTGAAGAAAGACTTGCACTTGAAAAGCCATATTAATTACAGCAGTAAGACTGTTGAATTCATCTTGGTAAAGGTAGAACATCATTTAAAATGCTTCCAGATTGTGTTTCTATATAAATCTCCAACATCATCAAATCAGGACTTACTAAGTTGTCTTCAAAATAACCTTTTGCCTCATTTATGTCTGTCTGAATGTGTTATAGTTATTGGTGACTTCAATATCAACCTCTCAGAAGAGAACAAAAACAAACTCAAGAAGATAGAGAACATGTTGTCATGTAAAATTTTAAACACTGAACCTACTACAGACTATATGTCAGTTATTGATTTTGTACTGTCTAACTACAATGGGAATGTAGGAACTGTTGAAGCATATTGGTCAGATCATAAAATCCTATTCTTTCATACTGGTTTAGATGATTGAAAAATCTAAATCAGAACCAACCATAATTGATTATGGATTTTTGAAATAGTTGATTGAAATCAGAAGCCTGTTTTTTTGCATTATTATCAATCATATATTGAATATGGATTTTTGAAATAGTTGATTATAATCAGAAGCCTGATTTTTTGCATTATTATCAATCATTTTCCCATCCCTAGTTCTAACATATATTCCAATATACCTTTGTTATACTTGCAGGAAAAGAAGAAAATACTGATAACCATTTCCATATCTTTAAGGCTTTCTTAAAATAGAATTGTATGTATGTGTTCACTTTCATATGATATTGGTCCTACATTTTTAGATCTATAAGAGGTTGTATTTGTACCTTTTTTGGTAACCAATTTTGAAAAAATCATTGCTCATTACCAGAGCATCATGTAGTTCTTCTTTCTCCAACTTGCAAAATAGTATGGTGGTTCAATTTTGAAAGCTACAGATTGCAAAATTGATTGTAATGAAAAGTGTTTTTTTTTTTTTCAAATTTTTATTTCATTGGATGCCAAATCATGTCTTAGTTTCGAAAAGGTTAAACTGGGGTAAATTAATTCTACTTTTTATAGCTTTTTGGCCCTATACTGTATCTTGGGGGTACTCATTTTAATTGTCTCAAGAAAATGATTGAAATCAGTGCCAACATTATAGGGTTTGTTGAACAAAAAAACTAATTTTTGTGTTTTAAATCTATGGCACTTATAGCGGACGAGAATTGACCTGGCAGAGCTTTCCATTCCATTAGCATGGGCTGCTCTGCCAGGTCATTTATCGTGAAGTATACCTTTTCTTATTTATACAGTACATCTGCTCTTTTTTAAACCAAACATGGTCAGGCTTTCATATTTCATTCAGCCTCAAAATTGTTGGTGTTTCTTCAGTTACATCTAATACTGTTGCCATTCAAACTGCTATTTTGTCAATATTTCACTTCTTAACCCATTGCCAAACAACAAAATTTTGGACTCTTCCAAACTCTAAGGTGTTGCAGATGACAATTTCCATAGAACAAAATTTAACACTTTTTGGTCTTTCTTTGTACAAAACATTGTTGGAAATGATAAAATTGCTTGTCATAAGCAATTTCTTCATTTTCCATAATGTTTTTGAAAGCGTTTATTTTGTGGGGCGTCCAAAAGTGTCAATGTGTGGGAAAAGGTTTGGCGTCTAAATTGTAGTCCACACAATATTTGAAATATGCTTATACACTATACAGACAAAAAAAATGGATGACAATATAAATAGTATTTGTATACAATATAGCATAGATATATAAAACTGTTGAGATAAAAGGATAAAATGCTGGTTCTCAGGATTTTCTTCTTTTGCTTCAACATTAATTTTCCTAATCCTTTTTTTGTAAGGGGCATCAAAACCAGGAATTGCCTCATCTTAAAAATTTCACTTTAATTAATTTAAGGTTAGTGTCTTTGATTACACACTTAGATCTACTCCAAAATGATTCCTGGACCCTTTCTAAGTCAATCTCTGATTATGTTATCCTTAACCCTTTCCCAAACGACAAAATTTTAGGGTGATCCACTTCAAGAACTGTCACAAATGACAAAATAGATGTCTTTAAAGACAGGATTTGTGTAAAATATGGCATAGAAAATATTGAGACAAAAGGAGAAACTGCTGGTTATCAGCAGTTTCTTCTTTTGTTTCAGTGTTTTCCCAAGCCTTTTCTATTAGGGATGTCAAAACCAGGTCTTGTTTGGGAAAGGGTTAAGGTAGAAAGTTTTGGAAAGTGTGGAAGGAAAGGAAGAAAATGTAGGAAGTCAATCATGTTCTATTTTTCCTCCATTACATATGAAGCATACACATTCAGTTGCATTAGATATTATATATAGTTTGTCCTTTCAATGAATTTTGATTAGTTAATAAACCCATTCTGAAACAATGACTCCTTTTGATGTCCCAAAATGAAGGCGTTAGAAAACACTGTAGAATATGAAGAATTTGCTTGTGACAAACAATTTCTTCATTTCTCACATTTTCCACCAGGAATGACCAAACGATGTAAAGTTTATTCATTAATTTTGAAATTGTTTTCTGCAATATCTTTGAATTCAGATCAGTCTAAAATGTTGTTGTCTGGTAATGGTTTGACAATTTTATTTTTTTAATCCTTTATAGCAAAAGAGGGCAAAAAGAAGCAAATGCTGATAACTAGGGTTTCATTCTATTGACTCAATATTTTTTTGGCTGTTAATGCATAATTTCTACTTTTAACATCAATTTCGTCATTTGCAACTCCTTTCAATTTAGACTAGTGTACCTTTTTTATCATATTCATTTTTTTGCTAATATATGTTGCATTTGTCTTGTTTTTTTACCATTTCCCACACACCAAATTTCAGGGTGATCCCTGTACGAAAAAAAGAGGCGGATTCCGCTTGGAAAACAGGCGTAAATGGGGCGTAAATGAGGCGTAAATGGCAATTTACGCTTGTAACAGTGGCGGAGTTATACTTTACGCCTAAGTCACTGTGCAAAGTAGTGGCGTAAATTAGAGGCGTAAAATGAAATGGAGGCGAAATTTTATCATAACAGGCATAATTTAAAACTTTAATTTTTCAACAGGCGTAATTTTTGGACTTAGCCATTTTAACAAGGCGGAATGGCTGTTTCTTAAAGCAGAAAATAACTTAAACTTTCCAGGGAGACGGAATTTTTGGACTTAGCAATTTTATAATGACGCGATTCCAATATACTAGCCATTTTCATTTTGCACTGCATAAGATATAGGCAAAGAAAAGGCTTTTGTTAAGAAGGTCAAACTCCAAATTCAAGGTCACAATGTCAAGTTCAAGGTTGATGGTCTTGGTAGGAGGTATGCAAGAGTAAATTATCAAGACTCCATCTGTAATAGTGATTGAAATATAGGCCAAGTTAAAGTTCTTGTAAAGTAGATACCTTATGGTAAAGGACCTAATGCCAAAGATCATGATCCCAAATGAAAGGTCTTAACAAGTTCTATCCATATGTGAAATATCAAAGCTCTATATCTCACAGTGTATGAGATGTAGGCCAGGTTAAACAGTAGGTCAAACTTCATGGTCAAGGTCACAAGGTCTTATTCCTGAATGAAAGTAAATGTCAGGTAGTATCTTTGTGTGAATTATCAAGGCTCTATCTAAACAAGAAATATTTGTAAAGCATATATGCCCCCTCAAGGCCTACCTTTAATGTAGGTCAAAGTTGAGGTCAAGGTCACAAGGTCCAAGGTCATGATCAAATGTGAAAGGTCTTGGTAGGAGGTGTCCATGTGTGAAATATCAAGTCTGTATGTGTAAAAGCACATGAAATATAGGCCAGGTTAAAGTTCTTTAAAGTAGGTCAAACACCAAGGTCATGGTCAAATGCAAAAGATCTTGGTAGGAGGTGTCCATGTGTGAGATATCAAGGCTGTACATGTAAAAGGACATGAGATAGAGGCCAGGTTAAAGTTTTTACAAAGTAGGTCAAAGGTCAAGGGCACAAGGTCCAAGGTCATGGTCAAATGTGAATAGTCTTGGTGGGAGGTGTCCATGTGTGCAATATCAAGAATGTATGTGTAAAAGGACATGAGATAGAGGCTGGGTTAAAATTTTAAAAAAGTAGGTCAAATGCCAAGGTCAAGGTCATGGTCAAATATGAAAGGTGTTGGTAGGAGGTGTCTATGTGAGAAATATCAAGGCTGTATGTGTAAAAAGGCATGATATATAGGCCAGGTTAAGAAAACTTATAAGTAGGTCAAACTTCAAGGTCAAGGTCACAAGACCCAATGTCATGATTTCAAATGAAAGGTTTTGGCAGGAGGTATCCATGTGTGAAAAATCAAGGCTCTATCAAAAAAAGTGCATGAGATATAGGCCAGGTTAAAGTTTTTTAAAAGTAGGTCAAATTCCAAGGTCAAGGTCGCTAGGCCAAAGGTCATGGTCCCAAATGAAAGGTACTGGCAGGAAGTATCCATGTGTGAAATATTATGGCTGTATCTCAAATAGTGCCTGAGATATATAGTTCATAAGATATAGAATTAACTTTGTGAAAATAAAGCCTCCCAGTCTATTTTCTCCCAGTCTATGACCATTTCCTACTTCCTGTTTAGAAAATTGGAGGGAATTTTGCTTCTCTGACTTTTTGCAAAGTTAATGTTTGAGGTATGAATTCAAACATTGATATTGATCCAGTACAATCCAGTACATTAATTAAGGGGCTCACTAAATGGTAAGACCAATTGAGGCAACATTGGTGAGTGTTCTTTTGACTAAAATTAACAAATTCAAATGTTCATTTTTACCATTCCCCACCCACATATTATGTAGTAAATATGTAGGAGGCGGGATTATGAGGCGGATTCCGCCCGTAATTTCTTAAAAAATCCAAGCGGAATCCGCCTCCTAGCAATTACGCCTGTAAAAAAATCCGCTTCATTTGCATATTCCGTCTCTAAAAATTCCGGTTAATTAACATTTTACGCCTCTAAATTACGCTTGGTTTACGCTTGGTTTCCGTCTCATTCTTATATTTCTTTAAACAAGCTTACTAGCGGAAAATGAGACGGATTCCGTCTCATAATTCCGTCTCCTTTACGCCTGTTTTACGGGCGTAATTTTTCGTACAGGTCCACTTAAAACTTAACAGAAAAAATGACAAAATTGAAGTTATTAAAGATAGAATTTGCGTAAAATATGGTAAAGAAAATATTGAGACCAAAAGAGAAACTGCTGGTTATCAGCAAATTCTTCTTTTGTTTCAATGTTTTCCTAAGCCTTTTCTATAAGGGACGTCAAAACCAGGTCTTGTTTGGGAAAGGGTTAAACTAATTTTGTATTCCTTGTTGTACATGTATTTTTCTCTTGTTTTTTTCTGTATATTAAACCAAGTTGGTAATAATTATAGTCCAGGGAATCATAGTCTGCAACATCTTTCAATTTCTAAAGATCTGTATAGAATTAAAGATGGTTAATATGGTTATCACATAAGTATATGATATATCTACCTTTGCATTTGTCAACAAGCATACAGTATTCATTTTTATATGTTATTCTCCATATTGAAAGACCTACCAGTACCTGCTTTACTCTCTGATTCATTTGATACCGAGATATTCTTCCAGTTCTGTGTCAAAGCTAAGTACATTCAAGAAAAGTTCATCACTTTTCACACCTGATCTCAGCTTAAACAAAAATTTTAGGGAAGCTGTGTTATAAATATAAATTGAAGAGAATAATGGCAAATGATTTTAGGAATATCACAATTTTTAAATGAAAATTTAAGAGAAACTATTGTTGACAGAAGTAATGGGAAATACATCATGACAAAGTCATGTGATTACCACCTTAGTAAACCAAAATGCTAAATTGCAATTTATCTTGTAGTATTACACTCAATTTGATTAAAATATTGTGTTAATTTATAGTAAAATCTGACAGGGACCAGTTAGGAGTCATCTTCCATGACTCAACGAATTTTTCACAAAAAGATTATTTTTACCCTAATCAAACAAATCTCTTGTTATGTATAATTTTCCATGACAAATACATGCAAACACATGGTTCTGCACTGAAATGTGATGTCCTTGTGGCCTTATTTAGGGTTTCAGAATCTTGTTTGTATTTATTTGATTGGTCAGAAGATAAGGTCATTGAAAATGACACATTACTGGTGCATGTCATGAAGTTAACTCTGTATTTTAAATCCACCCCAATATCATAAAAGCAATAAGTTTTGTAAACAGACATTCATTTTACATGCTATGGCTATAGAAGGACAAATTAGAGTGTCCGATTTTTACATGTGTTTACTATGTAAAACTTGGCGACTCCCGTTTGTCCGACTATATATTAATTTACCCATTCCAAAACAAAGCCTTTTGACACATACCATATAGCACTTTATTTTTTTTTCGGGGTCCAAATTCTGCGGGTTTTCCTGAAATAGGCGGGGTTAAACGTCTGCTACTTACATAGAGAAAGTCTATCTTTATTCAAATCCATTTTGTCGCTTGCAGCAGCTTTCAAACTGAACACCCTTAAAATCCTGTTGTTTTGGAATGTGCTTAAGTTAAATTACAATTAAAAAAAAATGCTGTAAAATAATATTTTCATGTTAACATTTTTTGACTTTGTGCTTGTAACTTTGAAAATTTCTTAAACCCTTTTCCATAAGATATGTTGTTTTGTGTCCCAACATTTTCTCCTTTTGCCTCAATATTCTAAGTGTTCATCGCACAGAAAATCAAGTATTCTTCAACACATATTTTGTCCAGCGCAGCAACTTTATTTTTGAACAGTCTAAATTTTTGTTATGTTTGGAAGGGTTCATGTACATGTTTATGATAATTACCTGTAATTCTTCTTGGATGTGACATAAGCATAATTATTAATACACTTGTATTCCATTCTGCTATTTCAAAATTTGATTGAAAAAGTTATTTTTTAACCCTTTCCCAAACAAGACCTGGTTTTGACGTCCCTAATAGAAAAGGCTTGGGAAAA
This sequence comes from Fragum sueziense, assembly GCA_963680895.1. Classification (NCBI taxonomy): domain Eukaryota; kingdom Metazoa; phylum Mollusca; class Bivalvia; order Cardiida; family Cardiidae; genus Fragum; species Fragum sueziense. The sequence continues at coordinate 41,615,769 of OY804593.1, read as the reverse complement.
ATATTGAGTCAAAAGAAGAAACTGCTGATAACCAGCAGTTTCTCCTTTTGCCTCAATATTTTCTATGCCATATTTTACACATATTCTACCTTTGATAATGCCAATTTTGTAATTTGTGTCAGTTTTTGAAGTGGATTGCCCTAAAATTTTGCTGTTTGGGAAAGGGTTAATTATATATGTACACCAAACTAGGGACATCCCATGATAGGGAATAATAAATATTATGTAATCAAATGCTCCTTCATGCTGTATGATTGAATGCTAATGAGACTTATTTTCATTCATTGCAAATTATGAAAACCTTATTTACAATAATTTAATGTAGCATAATGATTTTTTTACACCAACCTTTATATTACACACTATTCGAACATGACTGTATACTCTTACAAGATGGAAAAGTCTGTGATGTCAGCTTGGTGGATCTTTTGGTACATTAATCCCTATTTAGAAAAAACCCATACAGCCCTCACACTGTCCATGTCAACAAAAGGATCAAGTCATCAAATGATATTCTGGTAAGATTAAAAACTTGTCCTTTTTCATGTCCCTGTGTTGAAAAACTCAGGTGAGCGATATCAGTGCCTTCAGGCACTCTTGTTTCCACTAGGGCTCGGAAAAGCGTTACAAAATCTTCTGACGTGGGTAGTTTGTAACTTTCATCCATGTCACTAACCTCGCATGCAGATGAATCGATATTATTTTCATTGTCATAATCAGGAGATATAGTTTCAACCTTCTCATTTTTCTTTTCTTGGGAGACTTTGATTCCATCTCCTCATAATTGGTTTCGCATATCATAGGTGTAAATGTAAAACACTGTATGTCTTTTTGTGATTTTCTAAAGTAAAGCCTTGTATGTCCATTCTATATTTTTTTTTATTTTTACTAATCAATATCAATGTCTCATCATTAATCATGTGAACAATATGTCCCAATTTCAAGTAAAACCCTTCAGTTTCGGAAAAGTTATTAAATCATATTCTCCCCTTTAAAACCTTCCAAAAATTGAGATACGAGCTATTGCATTAACACCGTCGAAATGTTTGGCCCTCGAAGTGTCTTTTTAGCATTCGAAGACCCACCTTGCACATTGTTAAGCGCACTGGTGCTTCCTTGGCTTCTGATCCTAATGAAAGATAAGACTGTTTTTGTTTTGTTCTTGTTTTTACAGCTTGTTCATCAATCAATGAATGACCCGCAGATAAAACAAAATATGCTATACAATGCTATTGTCAATTTACAAAGTTAATAAGACAATTAAAGTTGGCAATGAAATTATATGTAGGGACCCTAGAAGATATTGATAAAACATTTGGGTCCATATTCAATCAATACCTTTTCAGAGCTAAGAAGAATAGTATGCATTGGCATTATTATTGTTAGAATGTCACCTAAACTATCGAATAATGTTAGTACTATGATACATTAATGAAATAAAAGTGCACTTCGTATTATACATCTCTTCATCTGAGACGATAAGTGTAATGGTAAAAAAGTGTATAAACATTGCGACCAAAAGGGCTTATCAGCACATTTAACATTCAAGGAATCAATTATACGGCATATTTTACAGCACTGATTGTTACTTATGATATCATTTGGTCAATCTAATACTCTTCAATTAACCAAACAAATGATCGTACAGTTAGAAATCCTTTAGTTATTGTGCTTTATATTTTACTGCCAAAAGGGCTCAAAATGAGCAAAGCGCATGCACCTTATTGAATTTATTTCTCGTTGCTAAAATCAAAGTTTTTCTTCCATTTATCTTGTAAATAATCAGTTTGGATATTAAACAATTCATAGAATAAAACAAAATGTTATTTAATGTCCAGTATAATATAACTCCGCCAAAGAAACATCTCCTTTATCATGTTTGGAATAATTGTCAATAAATCACTTGACCTTTATTGTACTGACCAGTGTTACGAAAACTAGTGTTATTTTGTGCTACAACATGTACTGAATATGAATTCAATTGATTATTAGATCATTTGGATTAAATGGTGTAGCTCTTTACCTGTAAACATCTCCGACTAAAAGGGCTTATCAGCATGCATTTTTACTGATGAGCCCTTTTGGCAAAATCCATGCTGAGGATAAGCCCTTTTGGCAGGAGTTGAAATTACAAATTGTCTAACAAGAATTTTTTACACATTTTTCATAGGAACAGAAGATCAATATTTTTTTTGACAGCTAGATAGCATTTAAACAGAGTGATTTGTGACAAAAAGTCATTTTTGGCCAAAATGTCGGATAAGCCCTTTTGGCTATCAATAGCCGATATGCAACATGCAAGATTGCTTCCAAAGACAGAGACAGACCAGAAATGACAAACGTTTTTTCTTGAGATTCCTCAGTAGCTTAACCAGAAAAAACATCGAAAAGTCTGAAAGTAAAGTAGCTATGATCATGAAACTTCTCGGGTACATAGATCTCACCAAGGAGAAGTGCAACGCACAAGGAGCATAACCCTACCTTGCTTATTTTGTGAGATATTGCCCTTTGTTGATATAAGTCGATCATAGATAATGCAGGCGGGAACTAAAACTACGAAACATTGCGCATATGCAACATGCAAGATTGCTTCCAAAGACAGAGACAGACTAGAAATGACAAACGTTTTTTCTTGAGATTCCTCAGTAGCTTAACCAGAAAAAAACATCGAAAAGTCTGAAAGTAAAGTAGCTATGATCATTAAACTTCTCGGGTAGATAGATCTCACCAAGGAGAAGTGCAACGCACAAGGAGCATACATGTATCCCTACCTTGCTTATTTTGTGAGATATTGCCCTTTGTTGTAGTGAAAGCCTTTGGGGATATCAAATCACATTCAGTGACAAATTCTTGTTTTTTCTATATTAACCATTTCCCAAACAAGACCGGTTTTGACGTCCCCAACAGAAAATTCTCGGGAAAACATTGAGGCAAAAGAAGAAAATGATGATCGACCAAATTGAAGAGGCCTGCTCAGCAGACAAAAAGAGTGTAAACAACTTCTTAAGATATTGATGATCATTCTTCTTTTGTCTCAATATTTTCTCTGAGATAAAACACTAAAAGTATTCACATCCGTTTTGTCATCTGCAGACTTTTTTTTCAATTTGGCCTAACATGACATTTTGTCGTTCTGAAAAGGCTAAGCGAGTACGCACGAGCGACACGACGAAGCCAAGGCATGACCGTGTGTGTAAACATTAGGCTCCTACTTGTCAACTGCTTATTTCATACGGACGAAGTCCGGGGCCGAAGGCCCCGGCGAAGGCCGACTATATGTTACGCATAAAATTAAAAAAAAAAACTAGAATCATTGAAAGCAACAGATTCAATCATTCAAATCAATATACCGTTCAACGAAAAATACGCCATCTTTGTTTATTTTTTTATGGAGCATTCGGAACGCCTCTGACAGTCGACTGTGAGGGTCTTTTATCTACTTCCGTTTGCCTTTTACCGGTCCCGAATTCAGAGGTTTGATAACCAGTCTAACTAGTAGTAAATACGTCACGCGCACTGACTGACATAGTAACACGATTTCCTATGACGGCCATCTTGTTTCGTCTGCACTCAAAAAATGCAGCGGCGACCACTGTTATCAGTCTTGAATGCAACTCAGAGTAAGTGAACTTCCTATCCTATGCAGTTAAATATGTTTTAAATACTATTTCAACAACATAGAAAAGGATTAAGTAGAATTTGACTTTCGTCCCAAATAAATATCGACCCAGCAAAAAATATCATTCAACTTTCCAAACAGCTGAATTTAAATCTAGACTCATGGACTGTTCCCATTTGAACTTTGTTGAAGATGAGAAAAGAAAATCAATGTCAACAGGTGAACAGGATGTAGAATTCGTAAATGGCATGGAAATAGAAGATCTATTGCTGAGTGCTGACCACCGGGATTTTCTTCTTTTCGTTTAATTTTTTCCGATACTATTTCTGAAAAGGAGGTCAAAATCGTATCTTGGTGGGGTTAAATTATCACTTAATGATTGATTTTATTTTAGATGTAGGCATAATTTGTGTTTTGAAAATAAGAATAAAACGTTTTGAGAAAAGAAGAAATAATTTTGGATGTGAGCTTAATATTCATAAGAATAAAACATTCTGTGAAAAGAAGAAATTTACATTTTTTTATAATTCCGCAGCTTTGTCACAATGTTGTCACAATGTTGTTCTTATACAAAAAATAACTCATTATCAATCATAGCAGTGCTTTTTGTCAGTATGTGTATCAACCCATTCCCAAATGGCACAACATCTTGGTGGTCCAATCTGAATCTGAAAGATGCTGGATGCAGACAATAAAATGGAGGTTTATACGAAGAAGTGTGATATGAGAAATGTGAAAAGGCTGTATATATACATGTAGCATTTTCTTATTTTGATTCAATCAATGTTGCAAGCCTTTTCTTCATTGACTGTCAAAACCAGATCTGTATTGGAAAGGGTAGATTTTTTATCTAGATAATATTATGAATTTATATTATGAATGATATGAATTACATTATCTTTTCAGAAATGCAGAAAACAAACCAAGGTGAATGACCCGACTTAAATTCTGGTGAACATTAACAATGGTCATTGATGCATAACTTTTGGGATAGAAAGTCAGGTGAGGCTAGGCATTTGCAACAATTTGGCTTCGGCTGCATCATGTTAAATTAAAAAAGAGTTTTAAATTAAAAATGTTCAGAATTTCTAGATAACAAAACAAGAGGAAAATAAAATTCTGATTATTAAAAGGGACAAGCTCTCTTTTTTCCTCCAATGTAAGTTTTAGCTCTACACACAAATTGCCTGTGTCATTCTAGAATTTTGATGGCTGAGCCCTGATAGCTCAGTCAGTAATGTTGGCGTCTGTCAATCTAGGGGTCGTGAGTTCAAACCCTGGCTCAGTCCGTATTCACTCTGACATTTGACAAAGTCATTTGTCACTCACCAATTACGGATGTGAATCATCTATGTAAGAGAGCAGCTGGAGGCTCTGTTTGGATATTGTGGTTGTATTAGTGAGAGAAATACCAGGAATCCATGGTTATGTGCTCCATCTGCCACAATATGACCATTACAGCAATTTAAAATGGTGTTAAACCCCAATAAATCTAATCTAAAATCTCAGCACCATGACCAACAGTGTCATATGAACATCATGTGATACAGTAATACACTGTACAGTATCTTTTTGATTTAACCCTTTCTTAACCCCAGTGATTTTGTTACAAATTTATGCGGGAGAGTCCTGGGACCCACTTGTTCCCAAAACTATGAGTCCAAAATTGAAACATAGGAGTCTTTGTAAGACAACGTTGCTTACACATTGAAAATGTTAGCATCCTGGGACTCACTAAATAATTTATCAATGAGTCCTGAGAAAAAAATGTGAGTCAGGGACTCGGGACTCGCAGGTAACAAAACCCCTGAACCCTTTACCAGATGGCAAATTGTTATATTGGCCCTAATTCAAAGATGTTGCAAATGACAATTTCAAGTGAATGAAATTGTATCTTTTGGTAAATAACATTATGGAAAATGAAGAAATTGCTTGTAACCAGCAATTTCTTTTTTTCCTCAATGTTTTCCAAAGCTGCTATTTTGTAGGGTGTCAAAAGGTATCATTATGTGATAATGGGTTAAACAAGACCTGAAGTTGATGTCCCTGGTAGAAAAAAAAGTTTGTAACAACATTGAGAAAAAAGAAGGAATTGCTTATCTGCATTATTTCCTTTTTTCTCAGTATTTTGTTCTAAAATTTGGTTGTTTGGGAAAGAGTTAAAACCATTTTCAAAAATGTTCAAGTCACCTAGGGCTCAGGGCAAAGTAGGAAAAGGATTTTTATAGTTCCCTTTTTAACATGGATAATGTTTCCAAAAGCAGCAGGAGGATGCTGTATATACTTTCATTTGTTACTTTTGTATCATTGCAGGTTGATCAATGAGGTGTACAGATGAATGAAGATTATGAGCACAATGATGATTGCCAACTCAATGACTGGTGTTTAAAAAGATGTTCAAACTTTGGCTAATTGACTTGATTGTGCTATTTGTGGATTATTTTAGGCCCATACAGTGTTGTTTACAATATTCAAGCATAGACATTCAAGTAAAATGATTGGGAAAACAGTTTGGTAAATGAAGAAATTGCTTGTTACTTTTTTTTTCATTTTCCACAATGTTTTCTACCCTAAGAGTTGTACATGTAAATTAAAAAATTCATAACATTGAATATTTCGTCTGCAACTTCTTTCAATTTGGAAAAGCTTAGAATCTTATAGTTCGGTTATGGGTTAAGTGAGATATTGTGCAGACACCCAAAAACATTATGTAACAATGTATGTTATCATAATAGATGGCGTCCCTCATAGAAAAGTCCCTCATAGAAAAGGCGTGGGAAAACATTGAGGCAAAAGAAAAAATGCTGATAATCAGCACTTTCTCCTTTTGCCTCAATATCTTCAAAGCTATAATACACACACATTCCATATGGATTTAAACCAATTTGTATTCTGCAACAGCTTTTAAATCTGAAAAGTCTAAATTTTGTCGACAGCTTTTAAATTCGAAAAGTCTAAATTTTGTCATTTGGGAAAGGGTTAAAATTCTTAAAGTTACCAGCTAAAATGGCATTCTTGTTTATGAAAATTAAAATGAATTTTTGAATATTAAAATTTTATTTGATTTGTTCTTCTTATACTATCAGTTGAGTTTGACATGTGTTTGGTAAACACATTAACCACCTCCCAAACAAAACCTGGTTTTGATTTCCGTGATAGAAATTGCTAAGGAAAATATTAAGACAAAAGAAGAAATTGCTGATAACCACAATTTTTTTTCTTTTTGACTCAATATTTATTATTCTATAGTGTTCACGAATCCTGTTTTTATGAACATTTGTTTGACACCTGCCACCTATTTCCAATTGGACCACCAGCAGACATGGTGAAGAACCTGAAATCTTTGTCAGACAATTGGTCTGACAGTGCTGCTTAATCTGTCAGACTGAATAAAATTTTGACAGACCGAACTATAATCCACTATCTTACAAATCAAAATTTGTGTCAGACAGTGGGACTGACAGTAGCCAAAAAATCATTAGACCGGGGCAATTTTCATCAGACATGTCTGCCGGTCCGACGGTCTTCGCCATGACTGCCACCAGTAAAATTTTAGTTTGGGGAAGGGTTGAATCAAAATTATTTAAATTGGTAAAACCCAGTCAGTGTGGGGATTTGAGTTTTAGGACCGTCCACAGTCTTTTATCTGTCCTCTTATTCCAAGCTGTATTCCAGTCCGTGAGTAAATGTTCCTTCCAAAATCTAGCATCATGTGAAGACGTTATTATAAAAGAAGAAAATGCCGATAAAAATTCCCCTTTGCCTCAATATTTTCTTTGTTACATTTCAACCCTTTCCCAAGCAAGACCTGGTTTTGACTTCTCCAATAGAAAAGGCTTGGGAAAATATTGAAACAAAAGAAGAAACTGCTGATAACCAGCAGTTTCTCCTTTGGTCTCAATATTTTCTATGTCATATTTTACACAAATTTTATCTTTGATATCTTCTATTTTGTCATTTGTGGCAGTTTTTGAAAAGGATCACCCCAAAATCTTGCTGTTTGGGAAAGGGTTAAACAAATCCTATTTTCATTTAATTGCGTTTTGTCGTCTGCAATCAAATTGGAACAGTAAATATTTTTTGAAAGAGTGAAAGATGTTACAGGTCATACTGCTAGGCAGCTTAAATTATTGTCCATTGAAGGCAATGCTGAAAATCATTGAGGTGAAAAGCGAAATGATAGTGTAGGTCTACTTCTCCATGCCTCTTTACTCCCCGAAAACATTTGAGCCAGGACCTGAAAAAACGTTCCTTAAGGCTTTTGAGCCCAACATAGATCCAGATCAGCCTGTGCATACGCAGAGTCTGATCAGGATCCATTTTGTTCTCCAATAGCTTCTTCATGACTTGTAGTAACTTAAAGAGAGCAGCATTGAAGCAAATTTGACTCCATTTGACAACATGCCGATCTTGAAACTCAATTTTGAAAAATGCTATGAAGGACGTTTTTCCAGATCCCCGCTCATTTAATTTCTATATTTCATTTTTGCGTATAGTCGCTGCGATGTGAACCTTCGAAAATCATAGACATGGTGGGAGAAAATGTTGAAATCAGCAGGATGGTTACCTACTGTCTGCCCGCCTGTTAGCTAACCCAATGTTCAATCCTTTCCAAAACGACCAAAAGTTTAGACCAGATTTTCATTTGAACTACACAACCGGTGTTGATAAAGAATTACAGTACTTTGTGTCAATATTGCACAAAACATTAGGCAAAATGATGAAATGCTGGAAAACATGTTCTTGTTTTGTTTCAATTTTTTCCTACGCAATTTGGAACGTCCCTAAAGCTAAGTCTTGTTTGGATAAACTACATGGTCCTTATTTAAAAAGACGCAAAACATTCATTTTAGACCAGTCAAAGTTTGGATCTACCTAATATGTTCAAAACGGTGCGTGTAGGAATGTGACTAAATTAGATAGATCTCGTTTTCCGGAAAAGGTTTCGGCGAGAAAAGAGATAGAGATTTCTGTTTGCTTCGTCCGTATTTAGGCCATGCCTATTTTCATATTAGTTATCGATCTTAAAAAGTACACGACAGTGCAGCAACCTTCTTAACTCTGAATTAGAATGTTTCTCAACAAATGATTACAGCAATCCAGCTCTTAAAACGTCATCTTCGGCAAGTTGAACGTGAAAAACTTCGCGAGATTCACACAGCCATATTTGTACAGGGTGTCCCAAAAGTAAGGTTACACTTAAAAAGCATCATAGCTCTGTTAATTTCTGGCCGATTCTCTTCAGAAAAACATCATTATTTGCACAATTCATTGAAATTACGTTTCTCGCACTTTTCAACGTTATGCACGTGTTAAAATGACGTCATTGTTGACGTCATTTGTACCCTATCAAAATTGCGTCTCGGCTTACCTACGCACAGCGTATGTTTGTGGTAAAAACAGTCTACGAATCTCCAGTATTTGTACAAAGAAAATTTCAACAAGAATTTAAAACAAGGTATGCACCTAGCAGAAACACATCCACTCGATAGTTTAGAAGTTTGAACGATCTGGGGCAATTTATGATGAACACAGAAGTGGAAGACCGAAAACATCCTGCAGCGCGGAAAACATCTCGGCATTGAGTGAGACTTTTATTGACAGTCCAGCAAAGTCGGTCAGAAGAGTTTCATCGGAGCAAGAGTTATCAAAATCGTCAGTATATCGTATTTTGAGATTTGATTTAAAACTTTTTCCGTACAAGATCCAAATAATGCAATCACTGTCTTTGAGCGATCAAGTCGAACGTTTAGATTTTTGTCAGTGGGCATCCAGAAAACTTGAAGAAAATTCTAATGCATTTTTCAACGTTTGGTTCTCCGATGAATGTCATTTCCAACTATCTGGCCACGTGAACAAACAAAACATGCGTTTTTGGTCTCATGAATAACTACATGAATTTACCGAACGTCCCCTGCATAGTGAGAAAGTTACTGTTTGGTGTGCGATGTCATCGGTTGGAATCATAGGGCCGTATGTTTTCAACAACACTGTAAATAGTGGGCGTTACCTGTCTCTGCTGAGGTCAAAGTTTATGCCTGCGCTTTGAAGAATTGGGTGCAACATTAATGAACAGTGGTTCATGCAAAACAGAGCCACGCCCCATACAGCGAATATTGTGCTTGACTTTCTATTTGAAAACTTCGGTGAACATGTGATCTCAAGGAATTACCCCAGGAAGAAGGACTGTGGAGTTACATGGCCTGCACACAGCCCGAACACTTGAAATCTAAAGTGTATTGTCCAAAACCAGAAAACATTGCAATGTTCCTATCAAACATTAGAACTGACTGTAGGAAGATATCTAGGGACACATGTGAGGCAGTCATTGAAAACTTTAGCGTGAGAGTAAATGAAGGAAGGCGACAAAAGGGACGTTATCTAGAAAACGTCATTAACTATTGAAATGACGTAATTTTTAAAAATCTGTGTCTTTGGTAAATTGTTGATAGAGTAAGTAAATTATAGGACATTTTGATGAAATTTGTTTTATTTATTTCTCCACATAACCTTCTGTAGTAATATCGATATTGCGAAAATAGAATTTATGTATAAACGAAGATATATGGATTTTTCAGTGTAACCTTACTTTTGGGACACCCTGTACGATAGAAGATTCCCAATCTATTTTTAGACCAGTGAGGCGTGACAATGACGTATTTGTTTAACAAAAAAACCGAACGCTATTGGCTAAAATTTAGAACAGCACGCTTTAAAAATGATTCAAAACTCATAATAACTGATGTCGATGTACGGGCAAGAAGAAATTCTACTAGATCTAGTAATTAGAATCTATCAGCAAAATATGTTCTCTCAAAACATTTCCCTAGCTCTTGGAGTTTTGACAAAACGGACATCAAAACACTGAAAGAGTTAGGTCTAAGTCCAAATATTGATTTTCCATCAAGCCCTATCCATTCCCAATCTAATGAAAATCTGGTGTTTACTTATCAGTAATATCTGCGGTGCAGCTGTTAGGGGTCATCTTCGGTGACCTGGAAAACCTCAAATCTGTTATCCCTTTCGCTAAACAACATGATTTTAGGGTATTTAAAATTGAAAGCTGCTACAGGTGACACAGCGGATATAAGAATTTAGGATTTGTTTGAAATTTGGAATTCTTCTTTAACCAAAAACATTCGTAAATATACCCTCTCATCACTTAACCCCGTTTCACTCTTTTACTTAAGGACAGATACGCGTCTGCTCAGAAGTTACTCCATTTGATTGTGTAAAAAAATAGTATGTATGTCATCTAGATAGATTTCTGTTTGCTTCGTCCGTATTTAGGCCTTGCCTATTTTCATATTATATTTAAATTAGACTAACGCCAAGTCAAAACCCAGCATAGTGTCGGTCAGGCGCAAGAACGTCGTACCTACTCCTTATACAAGCTGTAGTAAGGACATTTTAGAATGTGAAAAACAATATAGGATTAATTCACGTTTTTGAGGTCGTTAACATTCTCAGAGGCCCAAAAAATGCGTTATCGCCTGAGACCGGAGGTCGAAGGCGATAACCCATTTTGTGGGCCTCTGAGAATGTTAACGACCGAAAAAAAGTGAATTGACGCTTAAATTGCATAAAATATGAATGATTTGCAAAGAAATGTAATATAATAAGACGAATAACTAAAAACAGTTGTGAAAATTTAGCCACATTTACACCGACAGATACCAGAGTTTTCCGGCATTCGACTCGACATATATAGAGTACGATATCCACTAGATGGGCCGTTAGATTTTCATCGTGTAGCTATGTAACGTTAGTCAAGTTTCATCTTATTTTTACTGACATAATCTTCATTTGGGTTGGCAAAATCGTAACAATATTCGACTTAGTTTTTTTTTGGAAACATACTCTGGATTATGTTCTAACGTTCATTTCAGTACGAGTAATAAATTAAAAGGTCGGAATTTCCGAGGTAGATCTCTGGACCGTTTGGTTCGTATCAGATATTCATTCATTTCAATAAAAACAAAGTTGTAAAACCAAAATTGCAGTAACTAAAAGAAGAACAAGAAACACATAGGCTGTTACCACCACATTTGACATAGACGACAACCACTCAATTCTAATTTCTATCCTTCAATGTCCACGAGATCCACTTTTAGTTTAAAATCTGTCAGCTGCCCGTTTGTTTACTTTGTGATTCCAAGAATTAAACCTACGCCACTTTATTACGTCATCAGATATGGCTACACTGGGAGACCTAGTTTACTATTTATTGGGACTTAAACTGAAAATGGGGTCTTACAAGAATTTACATCGCGGAAAAGGGAAATGACAAAATTTCGGCTTTATTTTCAAATTTCTGAAGCACTCACAACAAATCCCCGATCGAGGATATTGAGTGCAAAACCGGTCCGATATCGCACGTGAATCTGCCGATTAATGCACGATTTCTCTGGATATCCGCCCGGTTTCTGCCCGTTATACAATTCCAATAACAGACTGAAAACACACATTTTAGGCAATAATATTTGTTATATACTTTGATATTATCCCCTATGAACAGTCAAGGGACATAATTATTCGCCACCCTGCTGAGTTTTGCATAAATTTTACGCATAATTCTAGACTAAAACTGATGTTTAATCATTTTTTACACAGCACACAATATTTGATATCATTTAAAAGTACAACTAGTAGCAGAAAAACTTTTTACAAATGGTTCAGAGACATGGTTGCTAGGCAACTTAAGAAAATTGGTGAAAATTTCTGACCAGTCTCCATAACATCGTTGCCTTGGTAAAATACGTTTCACTAAAATTATTATGTATTGATGAATCCATCTACAATAGATAAATCATTTAAGTATTATGTTTGCTGCAATATCCATTAAGTTTCTTTTGAGAATCAAATGTTTAAATTTTATTTTCGTTGCAAAAATACCAAAAATGCAAAATTAAGATAGGAGTGAATGGAACATTGCATTTTTCTGTGCTAACTTGGTCAAATAGAATTTTAGTACTTTGTAAGTAGCCATCCAATCTCATGATCAATTTGTCACTTTTATATCCAGTATGTTGTGCATATTTTCATTTACTTAGTAATAAAAAAACCGCTATCTGTTGCCATGGCAACAGTTAAACGGAGGATTGACAGAAATTTTCACTGTTTTTCTTATGTTGCCTAGCAACCGTGTCTTTGAGACATTCCAAAAGCAATTTCGTGCAGACTTTATTGGGTAGGGTTTATACTTTGAAGTCATACCTAGTATGTTTATCTGCTAAGTGAAAGAATAAAGATTCTGTGACAGTTCTAGTCCAGAAAATCACTCAATTTTTTAATGAAAAATAGGTGGGTGGCGAATAATTATGTCCCATTAGTGTATTTGAACGGGAGGAAAGTATGTTATATTTTTTTGATATTGCATACTTTGATATTGCCCGGGAACTTTAACACGCACAGTCGCCAAGGACGGAACTGTAATTCCAGGCATATCTCCCGCTTCTTAACTTTCAAACCTTATATAATTCACTTAGAAATCCACATTGTCCACTACAAACGCTAAGAGAGCTCAACAAAATTTCATTGCAGACCAAAAAAGATAATTTTGCTGTCAAAATATCACAGATATTTACTTTGTGAATCAAGTCAAATCTGATTGCAAATATGTAAAATTAACAAATTTCAACCAATGCAAATGTAGAAAACGGCAAATGTACACTTAAGGTTTACGAACTGAGAATGAAATGCAGAGCCAGAGGCGAAATTTGAAAAGTGCCCGTAATTCCTAAACTGTGTTAAATTTCCATTCCAAATACAAGCATAAGCATTTTGTATGGTTTAGAATTTTGAATTAATGCATACTTGGAAATATTGACAAAAATGTTCAAAATTACCTCCCTTGCATATGAACAAAGAGTAAAATGATATTTGTAAATTATTTTCTTCTTGAAGCATAATCTTGAAATCCGGCCTGGTGAATCAACTTATGTGAAGTGTATTTACAAGTGTGTGTAATTTGGTGCATTTCGTATGGCTAGAAAGTGGTGTTTTCATTCTCAGTTCGTAAACCTTAAAGACACTTCCAACGCAAGACTTGCATTTTTCATTATAATTAGATAAACAATGCAGTTTGTTTTATGAAATTTTCAGCAAATATTAATCACCTATGTTTACATGTTTTCTGTAAATTTCATCAAATTCGACTGATCCGAACACAAAAAATATTTATGTCTTTCACTAAGACTCAAACATGAAAAGTCACAAAACCCAAGTCAATTGACCAAACGCCAATCGATAGATCGCTCCGCCCCCAATATCACGTGACGTATCGATTCGGAATCTAGGACAACGAACACATGGCGGATGTAAACAAGCTGAAGGATTTACCGGCCGGTATCGGTACATGTCAGCTATTTGTGCTAATATCGACGATGCTTCGACAACGCTGATAGGGAAGGAAGTTTTCAAAAGAAAACTACGTTGATGGGGTTAAATTTCGAAGAAAAAATAGCAACAACATCGCTATAAAGGCGAGTGTTTGTCGAAGCAAGATACGGAATGCAGGTCAACACAAAGTTGGTTGACACACAAAAGAAAGCTGTTGCAGAAGCTTTCTTTGGCTGCAAGGGTTGTTATTTTTCATTTCAAATAAATGAAAAATTTCCCTGAGCTTCGTCCCAACATTAAGGACGTTTACCACGCATACATTTGTTTTGCAAGTGTACCTTTGTTCGGCAGTAAAGAAATTCGGACATCAATATCTTCTTCCTCCATGTAGACTCTACACGTAGTTGTGTAAGGAATCAGTGAAGCGTAAACGTCCTATTACAGGCCCGTAGGAAGCAATTTCGTATTTGGGGGGAGGGGGGCTAAAGCCCTTGTCCTGAATATTGGAGGGCTAATTTGGATTTTCCCAAAATTTTGAACAGTGTAAAATTAAGAAAATTTGGCATTTTTGGCAAACTTGGGGGGGGGGGGGCTTAGCCCCCTTCCCTGTTCCTACGGGCCTGTATTATATTATAAACTAAGCATGTCATTTAGTTCTTTCGCAAACAATGACGCATTTTGACACTCTTAACAAGATTTGTGAAAACATTCAGACAAAAGAAGAAAATCCTTTCCTCAAAAGCAAAACTTTTGGATGTGCCAGTATGATAAGTTGCTCATTATCAACAGTTTCTTCATCAGTATATTTTTCCCAATCCTGTTGTATTGTTGGTCATGTTTGGGAAATGGTTAAAAAGTACAGCCCCATTCATCTTCACAGCAATTTCCAGAACTATCTTTTGGCCTGGTTGGGGGTGAAGGGGTAGGGTAACTGGTACAAATGTTTTTATTGCCCAAATAGAAAAGATCTAGGAAAACAATGAGGCAAAAGAAAATGCTGGTAACCAGCAATTTCTACATTTGTCTTAATGCATTTTACTTTTATTGAATGATTATAAATATATTGTCACATGCAACAATTTTCAAATTGAACCAGTCTGAAATTTTAACTTTTGAGAAAGGTTTAATTCACTTGACCCACAAAGTCCTGTCACAGAAAACAACTCATGCACAAAGTCCTTCACATTGAGTGACAACAGTGAGATAAACCAAGGGGGTCAAGGATCAAACCAGAACCCGTTTCAACAATGGTAATTGCAAAACCTGGTACCCTGAGGCCTGAACAGGAAGAGGTTTTGTTGGAAATGAAACTTTTTATTCAATACTGTTGCAACTAATTCAATATAAACAAAACAAGCAATATTTTTTTCATTTTTAATACATGTAGGTTTTGACAGTAACAAACAGACAACATAGACACTATGAGGATTTTCTTCTGTTGGCGCCATTCTGTTCAGACTGTTCTTTATCTGTACTCCTGGCATCCTTATTATCCCAGTTTTTGTAGAGCCAATTTCTCCTTTCATATGCTGTTTTAGACATCAGGACCAGAAATTCCTGTAGTGATACAGCTGAAAGTACACAAATTATTTTATACAAATTCTTGATATCATTCATTCTTGTAGGCATTCCATTTTTAGAAGGCTTCATAAAACTTTGGAGCAAAAGAAAATTATGCTGATAATTAGCATTTAAATTTTGGGAAACCATGATATTGTTTACTTATTTTTTTAGTTAGCCCTTTCTGAAACAAGACATGGTTTTGAGATCCCTTATAAAAATCGTTTACGGGAAACATTGAGAGAAAAGAAAAAAATGCTCATAACCCACATTTTCTACTTTTGCCTGGACGTTGTCTGTGTTTTAAGGTAGAATATCCGTAATGCGGCCATTTTGAGATTCATAAAATATCAGCTTTTTTCGAGTGTCATCTTTTCGTGTCTGAGCCTATTCGGACACTATCTTAAACATTCGGCGGTGGAAAGTTTCAACTGCCGAATGCTTTCGACCGGGTCCGAATAATTCAGACGTTGCGCGAATCACATTATGGGTGGACTACCTTAATGCATTTTGTTCTCTGCATCAGCTTTTAAATCTGAACAGTCCAACATCTTTACATCCCTATAATGTTTTAGTTATGTTAAGGTAGTCCATCCGAATGTTTATGACACAGCCCGAATGATTTGATGTCGCTTAAATCTCATTGGGGTTGACTACCTTAATACGTGGCTTCTTTGAAATTTGTTACTTATTTACATATAAACCAAAAATCAATCCATTGCTAAGACACAACATAGCTGTCTGTAGTGTCTGAACAAAAGAATAAAAAGTGTATAGCTTTATATTTTGTTGTGTTTTTTTTTTTTCCTTGAAAACATGTGAACAAATGATAAAAATGTGTGTGTATGTATGTGACTGGGTTTTGTCCTAGTGTGTACCTTGCAATTTCTTCAAGCCAAAGCATCTTTTATTTTGTCGGTTCTGATAGGGCTGGTTTCTTCGCAGGAGGCCTTTTCGCAAAATTATCTTGTCAAATCTGCTGAAATTGGATCTGGAACAGGGTAATAATTGTCTATTGGACTGCCCTCTGGGAAATGCTGAAGGTAGAAAGAAGGAAAACCTGTTGTAAAAACTCCTTATAATGCTTTCCCAAACAGTGACGTTTTAGATGGTTCTGTCTTGAAAGCTTAAGCTTAAGTCGGAAAACAAAAAGATGATGTTGATGATTGAAGACGAAATTAAGGTGTGGCAGAGCACAGATAGTAATGAAAAATGATAAAACGCTAGTTATAATAAGCATTTCTTGTCTTGTCACAATGTTTTCCCCTGCCTTTTCTATTGTTGACATCAAAATGTAGTCTTGTTTGAGAAAGGTTTAACTCCGGTGAAGAATAATTGGCTGAGAATGGGTGTCCTGTTTTTCTGATGAATTGAATTTTACGATAAATTTCCTTTTCGAACAATATTTCGAAGATTTGCTTATATACTAAACGAAACTCAACACTTTTCGTCATTTTGTTATTTGACGAATTGTCATGCAACTTCTGAAAACATTAACAAAAAAGAATTAGCTGAATAACAGCAATTTCTCTCATTTCCTTAATATTATCATGCATGGCATGTAGATTTAATACTTTTGACAATAAATATTTGTTGTCCACAACTGGTTTCAAATAGGAATCAGTAAATTGTGACATCATGTTCATTTTGCTATTTCATCGGTGTAATTCTAAAACCTCGTAACTACATCTAATTCTTGATCGAGGCTATAGTTATGCGATGTTGCATAGCATCAATGATTCATCAATCTACATAGGTAAAATAAGCCGTTTACTTTTAGCCCATTGTATTGATCAGTCCAAAACTGCTCAGTTTGGGAAATGGTTTACCATTTCTAGTTTCACAACAAAATGTTTAGATACAAATTAGTAGTTGTCACACAATTCTAGACAAATCTACTTGAGGGGACTGACGGGAGACGAACTTGAACCGACACGGGGGGGGGGGGGGGTAAATCAGTCGACGATAACTCTGCTCACCTTCGTGCAAACAAACAGCAATGTGATTCTCCTGAACAGTTTTCACATTTAGCATGTCACGAGGGCGTCCGTATATTTAAATCCATCCGATTCTAATGCATTTTTCGAGATTTTCCCCGGAATCTCGGAACGACACACCTTGAGTACGATCCGTTTAACGACAGTCTGGTTACAAATGCACCATCGGATTCGCTTCACAATTTTCCCTCGTCGAATTTACAACATAATAAACAATATGTCCACACAAATAACAGTATATTACTTTCTTTGCTTTAAAAATGCAGAATATCTATATGGGTCGTAAAATGCTCGTTGTCCTTAAGCGTGGTTTGTTTATTTTACGCTGAGGTCGTGACCCGGTCGTGACCTATTTCCTGGTCATTCATTGGCTAATCGATTTTTTAGACTGGGAGTTGGCGTTTGGTCAATTGCAGAATTCAATAGCACCAAAGCAGCGTCACCAAATCATGCTCATATCTCATACCACGACTTCATAACAGTTGATAACATTTTTTCACGTGCGAAGCAATACCAGAATTCAGTTGCACCTATTTTGTTTAAGAAATAATGTTTTGTACGTGTCAGCATTGAACAAAATCATCGAATTGTTACCAGACATTAGTTTTTCGCCCTTTTGCTCCAAGAAATATCCAACTGCTGGAACAGGAACTTAAAATGGACGAGTTAAGAATGATCCTGCAAAGATTCATTATCAATAATGCTTTATCAATGAGAAGGGGATGTCCTTGTGTCACATAGGTCCATGAAGGACACACAGAATGTCATAAACTGTACTGTTGTAACATCAATAACATGAATTTGTGTTATCGGCTCGCCCAGTTTTTTGCGACTTTTTGTTTTCTAGTCATATTATATGAACTGCAAATTTAATCATTTCTACTCAATGTTTCTTGATGAAAATTACAGATATATTGCAATTGTGAATGAATTAAATTTGTTGAAAATTTGATGAAAAATGGTTCATTAAATTTCAAGTTATTGCCAAAAAGGTAAGTGTTGCGTTAGAAGTGTCTTTAAGTGTACATATTTTTAGGAAGATTGATACCAAAATTCTGTAACAAATATTTCTAATTCAATACCTTTTACTACAATTCCAGTCCGAGTCGAAAATAATGGCCGCCGCCATTCAAAGTTGTTTATACTTCCCTAGTGACGTCGAAGTAATCAAACGCTGACGTTACTTTTCCTGCGTAATTTACGTTCAACCGCAAAACGTTTTTAAAACATTTCCGATTTTAAGTACATGTAATTTCTACCCGATAGAAAAAACACCCATTTTTATTAATTTGGTGTATGATAACTTTTCTAAAACAATATCAAAGTATACTGACATCAAATAGAAACGCCTCAGCCCTAATAAATGTCCGATTATTCAGAAAATCTGATTTGAAATTACAAATGCGGATATCCATCTGTAAATTTGATTATCTGTTGTTGAAAAATGATGATAAAGAAATTATCAATTTGTTACAGTTTACAAAAACAGCACATTTAAACAGAGCGGTATCGGAATTTCCATTTGAAAAGCAGTAGCACGTGGTTCAAAAATTACTTGCGACGACAAAAGATACCGTAAAACGTTTTATTTTGTGACCACAGTTAGTGAATACTAAAATCGACGTTGATTTCAACGTCTCAAGTCTGAAACGCATATGACGTTAACCTAAGACAGCTCCTCGTATAACAGGCGTTACATGAGGTCTATCTGACTTTGGCCGATTGGTAAATGTTTCTGTAACTCTTACTCGTCGACCAAGATGCCTAATCATACAGTGCAAGACGTCAAACCGCCAGGCGGATTGTTCTTGATTTTCCCGTATTCGAAAATGGCTAATCTACGAGATCTTTTTTCCAAGCAGTGCGTCTATTTCAAACGTGACTTGCAACAACAACAGTTGCCAGAAAAACACTTATTTGGCCACCACATTTACCGACTATGCGACAGAACGTCGATCAAAACGTAACAAACCTGAAACGTACATGACGTTAACGTGGGGAATTATCTTGCTTTACAGGCGTTACGCGAGGTTTAGTTGAGCGTGGCCGATCAATAAACGTTCGCAGAATTTTAACGCGTCGATCAAGATACTGAATCGAGAAACACAATATGTTAAACTGTCTCGCGACTTGTTTGTGCACTCGTCGTTTTCAAAAATTGCTATATTACGAGCTCTATTTTTAGAATTTAGTCTTGGAATCCTTCAATTCTGATGTTTCATAAGAAAATCTTTAAATTCGTGGTTGCCTATCTACTAACACATGCTATTGTGTAAAATTTAACAAATTTCATCACGTGATGTACATACACGGAGCGCACGTAGAAAACGTGACCAGTCACTGGAAATGGACATATTGATGGATAGAAACGCATATTTTTTTCATTTGCCGTAATTGTCGGTCAAAATGATTATTTATAGTATACATTTCAAAAACATTGTAATATGCATAAGGAAAATAACGACATTTTTCATTGGAGCGTTTCTATTTGACGTCAGTATATATTATAAAAAGGTTATCGCAAGCTCGGCCTACTCTGCCAAAAGAACTTGTCCGACACAATATATTCCCATATAAATGCAATAAGGTATATATAGTACATGCCAAGGCTTTCAGTAGCACACTTAGTTGATTAAAACAGGGCTGGCGTAATTTCTTCGTATTTGTTCTGCTCCTTCCTTAAAATCAAAACTCGGTCTTACCAGGAATGGTCACATTGTTCTGTGAATAGGGCTTGACTTTGGTGATAGTCCCTAAATGTTTTGTCCACAAATGGCCTCAGAGCATCTGCCAATATCTGAAGAGCAATTGTACATTTGATCCAGTAGCGCTTCGTCTCTCGTCGAAGTCGATAACCCACGGGTGGTCCTCCTGGTTCCATTTGTATAACTATGGTTTAATCGATATTGTTTTGGAACCTGCAAAGATATGAACGATACAACAAGTGACTATTTAGACGTGAGGTATGAATATGTAATGAAATGTTTAATGACATGGCAGAACAACATCGAACCATTGATAAATAATTGCAATACTAACGAAAATGGTATAAAAAGTAATATCTTGAAAGAGTCTTTGGTGTTTCAACCAGCAATAAACATCGGTTTTAAAAACGTTTTAATGATTTCAACATGGATGTCACAATACAAATTTGTGCTGTTTTTCTTCATAAACTTCGATATGTGGTTGTCTTAAGTGGCATATCAATTAATGGCTGGCCTATGTAAGTCCAAACGGCGTGATTCGTCAATTTCCGGTCATCTAAATTCCATTCTCTCCGCCTATATTCCTTGTAAATGGCTGGAAAGATTCACGTAAAACATTACATGAATGATCAACATGACATGGAGATTTGTAAAAAGCGATTTCTTTGCTCTTTGAGGTCATGCAAGGGAGATAATTTGACTTAAATTTTGCCCTCCCATATCTGTCGTATGCGCATACTGCTCTCAAGCAGCTGGATGTATTTTGAAAAAGAAATCGCATGCAAGAAGAATTTTCTTTGCTCTTCGAGATCATCCAAGGAGATGATTTGATTTAAGTTTTGTTTCTCAAACAAAGCGTTGCAACGGGAATGTTAGTACGCTCATCAACGTTCTAGTTGGCTCTACCAATCACAGACAAGAAACAAAGTTTTTTGACAGGTATACATACGAAATGATGTTACCAAGAATAATGTTAAATAATCTAGTTCTTATCAAGAAAGCAGTCGTACAAAATTGAACAAAGTCTTGAATTGCTGTAAACATAAGCCTTTATTATATCAAATTATATTTTTATTTATTCTTAATACAAAATCTGCTAAATGCTTATTCCATTTACAGCAGCTGAACATCAGAAGGTAATGGCGATTGTCAGGTCCCTCAGTCCTTTATTTTGTAATTATTATACGCCCGAAGGGTCGTATCATGTTAGGGCCCGCTCGTCCGTCTGTCCGTCTGTCCGTCTGTCCGTCTGTCTGTCCGTCCGTTACCAATGTATTGTGTGCTCCTACAGTTTTGATCAGAATTTGATCAAACTTGCCACAATGATTTTCCATAGTGTTTAGTTGTGAACACCGCTTACAGAATTTATATAACTGTTTACTTTCGTGAATTATCTGCCCTTGAATTTAAGGGAAAATGCCCATTTTCTCAAAAATGCCCATTTTCTCCTGTGCTCTACTTCTACAGTTTCAACCAGAATTTAATCAATGTAGCCACAATGAATCTCTATGGTGTCTTGTTTTGCAAACAAAATTTTGATAACCTTTCATGTTTGAATTATCTGCCCTTGAATTAAAAAAAATGGCCAATTTTACTGACAAGCCCCTCTCGGCCGTATATGCGCCGCTCTGCGAAGCTCTTGTTACAATACGTACGGACGGACAGACAGACGAGCAGACGGACCCCGCACATTGATCGATCACAGTACCACTACGTGCTTAGGCTAGCTAAAAACAAAGTTTGATACAGGCATATATACTCAGCAAAAGAGCTAACGCATCACT
Organism: Fragum sueziense; assembly: GCA_963680895.1. Classification (NCBI taxonomy): domain Eukaryota; kingdom Metazoa; phylum Mollusca; class Bivalvia; order Cardiida; family Cardiidae; genus Fragum; species Fragum sueziense. Next base: position 41,593,763 of record OY804593.1, on the reverse strand, counting down.
TTTTAAATTTGCATAACTTCTTTATTGTCAAAGATTTAGATTTATAATTTTGCACATGTTTATCCTACCAATTTCTGCATTCATCCATAAAACTATTTCTAGGTTTTCTTTTTTACGTGACCGCGTCATACGAAAAGGGGACCAAAACAGTTTTTCGGCTCGTGTAACTTGTGATCTTTTTCAATCATTTTTTGTTTTAATTGATTTTGAAAGCTGGTTTATTGTTGGATTGAAGTCTGAAAAATTCAATTCTTTATCTAACGTAACAAGGGCTGTTCCCGGACAACGTAGCTCTCTCCTACGCACCTTTCTAAAAGAAAATGTCAATTTTTCAAGGTCAAGGTCACAAGGTCAAATTTTATGGTCTAAAGGTGAAAGGTCTTGGTGTGACCTATCTATGTGTGAAATATCAAGACTGCATCTCACACAGTTCATAAGATATAGACCGATACGTTTTTGTCTACGTAGCCGACGTCGCCGTCGACGCCAACAATGACACTTACGACACCAGTGATGTAAGATTACTTCTGCGGGAATAAATTACGCGCCAACTAAAGTGTTAAAGTCGTCGGTTTGTTTAACGAAGGTTAACTTTTCTACACATGAACTCTTTCAGCAATTACAAAAGGTTTGAAAGTTATGCGCGAATTTCCCATTTTAATCAAATTTCGGACTTTATGAATTTTCGAATTAAGGGTGTCCTTATTAAAAGTTCATCATTTCAGACCATGCTGTAGCATTTACTATGAAATTGCATAGGATTCTTATCAAGTGGCGGTAGTCGGAATATGCATATTTTGAACGCATTCTGTAGATTCGTTAAATAAACATTAACAAAGATCTGAGTGATGCGTTAGCAGTTTTGTTGAGTATATATTGTATCACAACCTGGTATTCTTAATTATACAAATTTAAAATCACTAGTTCACTTCCCGCATTAGATAGTCTGTGATGGTATGTCCGGAAATCACGTCCCGTTTGCATTAGAGTATTAAGCATGCCAACAACTGCAGTTGTGTGCTCCAATATCTTAACTTTCATGATCCTCTTGTTGGCATTTCTAGAAACGCGTCATTACGCCGTATTCCGCCGATTACGTAACGTTGTCAATTTGCTTAATTGCCAACCGAGTTTAGTGAAACATATGAAAATGATGTTGTTTTTGTTTATGTTTGTTTCTATAAATAGTTATCTGGATATAGATATTACTTTGAAATGAACACCCCATATGATACATAGATAAGACGCCGTTATCAATTTTGAGACAAATACTGACGTATTCAACGTTCTTTACTTTTGCACTACTTGGCATCTCTCTTTACATTTAAAGGCCCGGTCACATACGATATCGCGGCTGTTCCACGGTCGTATCACGGCTAAAATAAACCACCCGTGGAATGGACGCTGTTGGACGCGTTGCGGCAGTGATACGGCCGTGCTATGGCAGTGGTATGGACGTGGTAGGACGCGGAATGAAATCGAAATTATTTTGGACGTGGTAAAATTTTTTGAACTGCACAAAAATGTTATCGCGGCCAAACCACGGCTGACAGACGCGATGAGGCAGTGGAACGGACGCGGAATGGCCGTGGAATGGCCGCGGAATGGACGCGATAAGCAGTGCTCCGGCAGTGCTATGGACGCGGACAGACGCGGTAAGACTAGTTAAAATGTATTGACAGACGCTAGAATCAGCTACTCTCGCATCTCTTTGCGGGAAAATATCTAAACCCATAACCAAACGACAAATTTTGGACTGGTCCAAATTCAAAGATGTTGCAGACGACAATTTAAAGTTAAGGAAATTTAAAATCTTTTGGTCTTTTTTGTAGAAAACGTTGTGGGAAAAGAAGACATTACTTGTCACAAGCCATTTCTTCATTTTCCACAATATTTTCCAAGCCATTTGTGTTAGGGTCAAAAAGAGTCACTGTGTGGTAATGGGTTAACTGGGAGCAGCAGTAACAGGAAAATGGGCCCCTCCTTGTACTGACGTGGTATATTTTTTAAAGTGACATTTCACCTTTTTTCCCGTAAATTTTACTTATATGAACAAATTTTCTTATGAAAATTTTTAAAGTTTCAAGCCAAAATATTGAACCGTTTACGAGAAATAAATATTTTTGTGTTGAAATTAAACAAATTGATGTGGACAACAGTTTGTCATTTCTTTCTCAACTTTAAAGGAGAATTTTTCGCTAATAAATAACAACTTCAAAAATCTGATAACATTTCTATGCATTAGAATAACCAGTCTTTGTACCAAGACATACTTTTAAAAAAATGAAATTATAATATTATGTTCCTTTACGATCCCTACACCTTTTTTGCTAGTTTGTTTGACAACTTTTCTGTTTTAGCATGATAAGCTTTGGTTCGATATCTGAGTTTTCTGTAACCTGTAAAGGCTAGTCGTGTTCGACTGCCTTGGTGCTAGTTTCCCACTAGCAATCAGATCAACCGAGTGGCGTATGCGAGGTTCCCTCTGCCGATCAATGTAACTCGATGAAACCCGACAAATTGATCGATTACATATCGAGTTTGGTCGATATGGGTAATAACAATTGGTCGGGGTTATCGAGCGTGATCTGCACCGCTAAGGCCTCTTACTTGGTTGTTTGCATATCAAAATATTCGTTGGAGATCGCGTAGAAAATTGATCGGGAAGCGATTTTTAGTCGGATAGAAGATTTAGCTGATCGATAATCAATCGTGTATGGATCCTGCACTGCTCAGGTGTCATCCTCGTATTTCGCATTTCAAAATATTCGTGAGCGATCGCGTAGAAAATTGATCGGGATGCGATCTTTGATCGGGTAGAAGATATATCGGATCAAGAATTAATCATGTCTGGAGATTGAGTTTGATGGAGTTAATATATTTTACACGACCTGTACCAAACCTGCAGTCGATCTCCTCGACTTAACTGCACCCTTAACTGCATCCCAATTAGCTCGACTTAGTTGATCTGATCGGCAGTGTTTCTAGAATTAAGTTCACCCGACAAAACCCAATTGATTCTAGTTACCACTGCCGATCAAATCAACTCGATTGCTTTAATTCCCCGACCAATCCCGACCAAAAAACTTTTTCTCAATCTCTAGCGGATCAACCCGACTTCAACAGTCGATTTGATCGGATTGACAGGTGAAGTAGAGGACGAATTAATCGAAATAGTGTCTGAATTCACTCGAATATAAGTCGAGGTAGTCTAGTTTAGGTTGGGTGCTGGTCGAGTGAAAGATATTAGCCCGACCACACTCGATTCCCAGACACTATCATTTCCTGATTGGGTCGATTTTCTACCCGATCAATACAAAGCCGCTTTCCGATCGATTTTATACTCCATCGCACGCCATTTTTTTACAATTAAAGAAATCCGAGAAAAAGCCGTGGCGATTCAGATCAAACTTTATTACCAGATAACCTATGCCGCTCGATATCGATCTGAACTCGATCGCTTGATTTGGCTTGATCGAGTTGATCTGGTCGGCAGTGGGAACCTAGGATTCTGGATCTTTAGACAATCAAAACATAACCTCTACAGTCGTTTTGAGAGGGTGAATCGAGAACAAGTCGGGGTGACCGAATGCAGGTTGGGTACAGGCCGGGTAAAAATTATCAATCCGAACACACTTGACCTTTAGACACGACTGACTCTCGAGTAGATCCATCTTCTAAGCGACCAATGCACAGTCGTTTCCAGATCAATCTCCTACTCGATCACACACCATAATTTTTGACATGTCAAAATATTCGTGTTGAAGGTCCGAGTGATGTAGATAAAGGTCGATCATCCAAACTACTCCCCATCACCCATACCGACCGAACTACAGAACGCTTAATATGGTTTGTTTAATTTGATCTGATCTGCAGTGGGACAATAGCATTATATGCATTTCGGACGGTTTAGCCGCGATTAGGAAGTGGAATGACAGTGCTACGGCCGTGCTTGAACCCTTCTGCCTTGGCATGATCAGCCTCAGTTTGATATATATGACTGAGAAGAATGTTGATAGTCAACCATTATCCTTATATTATTTTGTCACAATGTTTAAATTTGTCGCATTCGATAGCATTGCATTAACCGCCCGTTATCGTTCGAATTTGGGCAAGTCTTAAAATGTTTGAAATCATAGTAAGGGTATTCTATATTTGTTTTCCGAAGGCCTTATTGTAAATAAACTAACCATTAAACTGTTATTGTGTGGTGATGTCTTTATAAGTTACCTTCGATAAATATGGATTTTATTATTATTATTATTATTATTATTATTATTATTATTATTATTATTATTATTATTATTATTATTATTATTATTATTATTATTATCATTATTATTATTATTATTATTATTATTATTATTATTATTATTATTATTATTATTATTATTATTATTATTATTATTATATAACTTTTCAGAGTGCTTTTAAGAAAAGTCTTGTTGCAATGTCTCTATATACGCGTCGGATGATGTTTAGCCGCGATTAGGCAGTGGAATGGCAGTGCTATGGCCGTGGAATGGCAGTGCTATGGCCGTGCTATGGCAGTGATTCAGACGCGATGTGGACGCGGTATCTTGTTGCGCGTTTTAACACTAGAGGCGGTTGGAAGTTGTAGGCCGTGATACGGCAGTGCTTCGGCAGTGGAACAGCCGTCGGCGGCCGTACCACGTCCATTCCGCGTCCATAGCACGGCTAAAACAAAATTGACCCAAAGTTACCGCGTCCAACCACGTCCAAAATATTTTGAGATTTTTTAGCCGTGGTATGGCCTCGGAACGGCCGCGATATCGTATGTGACCGGGCCTTAAGTTTTAATCGTGCGGTGCTGTAGTGAATATAACCTTATTGATCGGACGTCTTCGACGTTATACCGGGTAGATAAAAATCGATTTCATAGATTCGTGCACTTGACGCACGTGTGTGTGCTGTACTGATCGAAAGTTCTAAAGCGCCACATTACAAATGACTATAACTATTTAAATAATTATCATATCTTTATAAAATTTTATATGTGAATTAATAAGCACCAATTTGATTAATTTGCACGATTTGTTGTCAGTTATCATTGAATGTCAGGGTGTTTTATGAGTAAAGCTTAAAAAGTTCTAAATCGTCGTAGAGCTTCAGATAATGCATTTAGTTACATTGATGTTTAGCAGAACCCAATCAATGGAGAAAGACAAAAAATGAATGACACGTTGGTATTGCTGATGAGTACAGAAAAAATAGAAAAGTGGTGAGTCGGGTAAATCATGGTGTTTTAATTTTCCAAACAATCTTCTTTTTATTGACAATTGTCACATTCCTTTTTTCGCAATGAATTAACACAATCAAAAGAATTTTGAACATATTGTGTAATTTTGTGTCTCGGGAATCACGAGGGCATATTTCAATCATTTTCTGATAAGACCAGTATATGTGGTTATTTTATCAGTCGAAACTGTCCTCATACGAGCGTACATGTATGTATTAAATCCCATTTATTGCACATATCAAGTTTATATTTTTGTACGTTTGGTATTCAATTACATAAGTATTTAGTTCTTATATACAAAATAATTTACAACTACATGGTTGTTGTACAAAGATGTGTGTTGCGTACATTATTGTGGGTGATATTTATACCCGTGTGCAATAGTTTATTTGTATTGTAAATATAGTGCCGAGGAGATTATCCGTCGAAGAAGCCAAGGATATCTACCCAATTGAGCCATTGTATCATGTCAAGTTCTAGATCGAACTCAAGTCAGAGAACCAACAAAAGATTCCTGTGGAATTTTACTTCAAGGCGTAGGTATCATGTCCCAGTATGGGGACAAACCCTGAAATTGCTCAACGTTTCATCATGTTTGATGACAGCTATTTATGTAAAAAATAAAGCTTCTTGATACAGACAGTAATACAGTGCATGGTGCTACAAAAAAACTGTGAAAGAACTAGCAAAGAAACGCCATGAACACTACTCACGGCCATACTCAGAGAAAAGGCAATATCAAGCATGGCACATGTGTCTTTTAGACATTGAAACATAAAAATTACAGTTCTTGATGCAATTATTTTGTTTCAGTGCCTTCAAAAATCTAGTATCATTAATCCTTTCCCAAACAAGGCCCGGTTTTGCCGTCCCTAATAGAAAAGGCTTGGGAAAACATTGAGACAAAAGAAGAAACTGCTGATAACCAGCAGTTTCTCCTTTTGCCTCAATATTTTCTGTGCAATATTTCACGCAAATCTTATTGTTATCAACATTCAGTTTGTCATTTGTGAAAGATATTGAATTGGACTATCCTAAAATTTTGTCGATTGGGAAAGGGTTAAATCAAGCAGAGATCAACCTTAGCACTTTGTATCTGTAACGCAATCGGAATTTGAAGGTTACATATAAGTGAAACGGGCTGGTCTGTACTGGTAAAAAGGAGCGGACAAAAATGCTTGTTTGAATCCAGAACAATTTACTGATTAATAAATGTTTTCAGTCTTCTACCGTACTTCAGCTAATTATGGTGTGCCTTTATATGTAGAGATCTATTTTTTTTTTGATTTTGTACACAATATATTTTATCATACTTTGATTTCTTATAAGAGTCGTTGTGTAATCTCTTCTTACTCGATGAGTTTTCTGTTTTTATTCACAGTTATACGCCACAATTCATTTATGCCAGAAAACTTAACGATCAACCTTGACATAATCGAAATCTACTAGACTAGTATGTAGTTTTAGGATAGTTCTTTTTTTGAAAAGCAAAATAGAGATACGGCTCTTGAAATAAAGAACATTTCATTTTCCCGCACAACTTTAAACTTATAAAGGAAAATCAAATAAAGAAAATGAAATAGTGGTAAGTGGAACAAATATTCTACATTACGGTAAATACCTAAATCAAACTTGAAAAGTGAACAACAAGCCGTATAAGTTTAAACTTTTAAATGTTCATGTACTGGTTTCACATATTAATAATCAGGATGTTTCGATGTAAATTTTATGATTACTAGCAATTTTACCCGTCTCGAAATTTGACCTTTGACCTCGATGACCTTGACCTATCCGGGGCTGACCTTTGACCTCGATGACCTTGACCTATCCGGGGCTGCACTCCACCTAATCCCGTCCCGTAACCCGTAAGCAATCCCGTCCCGTAACTAAGCAATCCCGTCCCGTAACCCGTAAAAACGATAAATTTGACCTTTGACCTTGATGACCTTGACCTTTCAAAAAATGAACCCCTCAAGCTAATATCCGGGGCCGCCCTCCACCTTCCCTCCAAGTTTGGTGAAGATCGGCCCAAGGACCTGGGAGGAGTAGGGGAACAAACAGACAAACAGACAAACAGACAAACAGACAAACGTTGCTCAAATTATAGTATGATAAGTAACGACGTTACAATGCGTCAGAGCAAAAATATCGAAGGAAAATCACATAATGGAACATTAAAAGTTAAAGTGTAAGGACTTTTGAGTTTGCAAACGTAATACAGTGGATATATGTATTGAATAAAATTGACGTATCATTGACGTTATTTATCTTTTGACGTAATCATTAGTTGTGCCTCTTGATATAATATTTTCATGATGTTACCTTAATTGTGTGTGATCGTGAACAAAAAATTGCTAAAACCATTCATGTAAGCTTATTGTAAGTATGTATGCTTGTAATTTAACGTCAGTGTGACGTCTGAATACTAAAACGGATTTAACAGGTTTTACAAAATGATGCGTTTTCTCTAAAAGAATCATATCAAAGGATTTGAGTTATTTTCTTGTACTCTTTCTGTACAATATCCCTGTAATCTCAATTTTGTTGTTTATTATTGTTGTCTTTGACGTGACGTTACAGGAATACAACGCGTCTACAGATATGCCAACAAGCAGTTTCATCATTACCAATGGGCATTCTTAATACTCAAATGCAAACGCATTACCGATTATCACAGACTAAGATATAGATCTCTTGGTATAAATATAAAAAAAACACCAATTTCCTCCACTTCACGAACAGCCATTTTCATCTATTTTCATGTCGATTCGTCGAACTATAGCCCTCGCTATATTCTCGTTTTTGTAACATTGAGTCTTGAAATTTTACTAAGTATCTGCTATGATGTCCTTCTACTAGTAGATAAAATTTCGGAAACTATGCTTGAGTACGTTATGAAAAACAAGAGGGCCGTTGGCCCTAGGTCGCTCACCTGAGATGGGGTTTTATAACAGATCAGATTTCTTACAGGTAATGCAATAAAGGGTCAAAGATCATATGAACGCCGCTATGCGATTTCAAACCATAGAAAACCAAGAAAACTACCTTAGTTCAATATCAAATGTAATTTAAATATGAAGTTTCATCCAATTCGGCTATGTGGTTATGGAGAAATTGCTTTGGACAGATGGAATTTAAATAAAACATACAGACTGACAAACAAACAGAAATACAAATTGACCTAGATCTATGACCTTGAACCTACCTAAGTATATATTTCAAATAGAACATCTACTCATGATAAAGAACACATTTACCCATTCATTTTTTTAAATCCATGCATAAATGTAGATGCTATGCCCCTGATAAGCAGATTTTTACAAGAAGTCCCCTTTTTCTGTGACAAGGTTTCATATTGAAAAGCAAAGAAAAGTACCTCTAAGCAATATCATAAGCAATGCAAATATTAAGTTTTGTCACATTTGGCTCTGTGGTTATTGAGAAATTGCTTCTGATAGATTTCGTGTAATTTCTCTTTTTCTGTTGCCATGGCAACCAGAGTTGTTTTTTTACAAATTGCAATTCTGTTAGCATTTTTTTTTAAATGTGACCTCCAAAGAAATATTTCTGCCTAGTTTGGTGGAAATTAGCCTGTTAGTTTAGGAGGAGATATCTTTCAATGATGTCATTGAGATCTCATTTTCTGTTCCAATGGCTACCAGAGCTTTTAAAGGATTTCAATTCTTTTAGCAACCTTTAAAAGGAACCTCCTAAGAAATATTTCTGCCAAGTTTGGTTGAAATTGGCCAAGTAGTTTAGGAGGAGATGTTGTTCAAAAAAATTATTGAGAATTAGTCAAATTTCTCCTTTTCTGGTGCCATGGCAACCAGAGTTTTTTATGGATTTCAATTTTTTTAGCTATTCTTAAAGAGGACCTCCTAAGGAATATTTTTGACAAGTTTGGTTGGGATTGGCCTGGTAGTTTGGAGAAGATGTCGTTCAAAGATAGTATTGAGATTCAGTCAAATTTCTCCGTTTCTGTTGCCATGGCAACCAGAGTTTTTATGGATTTCAATTGTTTTAGCAATTCTGAAAGGAATTCACCTAAGGAACATTCCTGCCAAGTTTGGTTGAAATTGGCCAAGTAGTTTAGGAGGAGATGTCGTTCAAAGATAGTATTGAGATTCATCCAAATTTCTCCTTTTCTGTTGCCATGTCAACCAGAGTTTTCTATGGATTTCAATTGTTTTAGCAATTCTGAAAGGGATTCACCTAAGGAACATTCCTGCCAATACGTTTGGTTGAAATTGGCCAAGTAGTTAAGGAGGAGATGTCGTTCAAAGATAGTATTGAGATTCAGTCAAATTTCTCCTTTTCTGTTGCCATGGCAACCAGAATTTTTCGTGGATTTCAATTCTTTTAGCAATTTTGAAAGGGGGTCACCTAAGGAACAGTCCTGTCAAGTTAAGTTGAAATTGGCCAAGTAGTTTCGGAGGAGATGTCATTCAATGATAGTATTGAGATTCGGTCAAATTTCTCCTTTTCTGTTGCCATGGCAACCAGAGTTTTTTTTATGGATTTCAATTCTTTTACCAATTCTGAAAGGGGGTCACCTTAGGAACATTCCTGCAAAGTTTGGTTGAAATTGGCCTATTAGTTTAGGAGGAGATGTCATTTAAAGAAATTGTTGACGGACGACGCACGTACGCACGGACGCCGGACAAAAGGGGATCACAATAGCTCACTTGAGCACCTTGTGCTCAGGTGAGCTAATAATCGTTTTGTGGACCTATACAACTACGATTTTACGTCGTGCTCCGGTGTAGGTTTTCTTTACCTTTAGACAAAGATAAAAAATATCGTTTTCATGATTATATTGAGACTTATGATATTTTATCAGAAAGTCATTAATATGATAAAATTGTGATTAAAACAAATACAATTTGATGTAATGCTAGGTACCCACTGCCGATCTGATCAACTCGATCAACATGACTACCTTACTTCCACGATTAACCCTGATCAAATGGATGTACACGAATTCTTCTCGATCTCTAGTCGATCCAACTAGACCCCCGCCCGAGCACTCCCGATCATTTACCAATTGAAGCCCGACCATCTTTCTGATTTCTACCCGATTTCCCCGTCCTTAGTTCGAGGCCTACACGATCAAGACCCGACCATCTCGATATATACACGACCAGATCGAGCTGATTCTACTCTAGGTGTTCTGAATTAAAATCTTTTTGACGCGTATATCACATCTTGATAATAACTTCATAATATTGTCGGTTTAAACATAAACATAATTTAAATGTGACGTAAATGTACCTTTAGATATTGACTCGTCCTTGATCTGATTAAATAACGATTAATGCATTTGTTAGGGCATTAAATACCATTACTTCAATCGAACGTATTATGTCTCAGAGCGGGGAATCACATGGAACACCATTTCATATGATTTTCAATATTTCTGTTAATATAATCTGCGCGGGATCTCGTGCTGTTTGTACACATTTATAGGCATACGACCTAGTGTTGCAACTGCCGATCAGATCAACTCGATCGAGCGATCGAATACAGATTTAGCTCAGTCTGCAAGGGTGGTCGGGAGCGGTCGGGGTGATCTAAATTTATCTGCACCGCTCGGGCTTCCTACTCGAGTTTTTTAGACATGCAAAAATAGTCGAGTGCGATCGAGTACAAAAATGATCGAGAAGCGATTGTGTATTGATCGGGTAGAAGATCGACCATATCTAGAATCAATAGGGTCTGGAGATCGAGTGTGATCGGTTGATAATCTGTATTCCGACCTGCACCAAATGTGCACTCGATTACATCAATTTGTACTCGGGTAATTTCCGACCACACTTCGATCAACTCGACCGCTGGTTTATCTGTTCACCCGATCAAATCGGGAGAAGAGGTCGGATTTGATCGACAAGAGATCGAAAAGAAGTCATATGGTCGAGTGTGATCGAGGGCATTTAAGCGATCGAGTAGATCGAGTTGGTCCAATGCCATAGAGCAGTTGGAAGCACTCGATCACCTCGACTTCTACGAGTAATTCCCGAACTCATTCCCGATCAACTTGACTTCTGCCCCATCTGTTCATCCAATCAAATTCCTGTAAAAGAAATCGACTCGATCACACACAATCTCTAAACGATTGATTGTCCATCAGCTCGATCTGCTATACGATCCAATCGTTATTTTACACAGAGGTTTAGTATTTTATAGAAAAGGTCATTTTTCTATATAAAATAAAGAATTCGGTCATTTTTCTATGATGGTCATTTTACAACGTTACACATTCATGTACATGTAGACATTCCTAATATTTCGCCTTGAAACGCAAAAAAGTAGATAACACATTTCAAAATTTATCTCTTTTTTTGTGTCTAAAAACCATGACCCAGGAGTCAGCGCCACATATGGTTGGAAGTTCCCAAGAAGATGTTGTTTGTGGAGCCATTGGCTCTGTCTCCGTAGTGGTCATATTGTGTTGTTATTGAGTTTCTTAGTTATCGATCAGAAATTAAAAAAACAAAAACTGGCTAAGGATTATATTTAACGTTATACTATTTCACACCTTTGTATATTCATTCCTTATATGCATTGTGTCATGTTATACATGTATTTGTAAGTTAACCCTAGTTTCATATTTAATACAAGGAAACTTATATGTTTTTCAACAATGAATAAGAAGCATTGTTCAATAAACAATGCATATATCAAAACAAAAGCGAATGCGTGGCGAGTTAGTCCATAACGATCCTTTACCAGTTATTTAAGTGTTTTTTGGGGTTTTTTTTAATATTTCCACTGTATGTATATGAGCAGATGTGCAAGATTTCATCAAGGTAGAAGGATAATGGTGGGGCAATTCAATCAAGCGTAGGTCTGCATTTTGAAAAAAGAAAACAATCATTGCGCATGTAAATAGGTTATCGAGAAACAGCTTGTCATAAAGGGTACAATAGTCCCAGCCGAAAATTACAGTGACGTAGGCTGATGTTTACTGCTGCAAAACCAATCAATTCGTCTTATTTGCACCGTTACAAATACAATCAGAGTTGATTGGTTGTCAAGTAGTAAACATCAGCCTACGTCACTGTCATTTTCGGCTGGGACTATTGTACCTTATTGAAAATTACAATGCTGGGTATTTCAAATAGATACTGTTTTGATTTAGAAGGACTAAATTAATTTGGCGTCAGGTTTTATACATAGGCAACAACGACATACATATCTTACAGAGCTAGATTTTATAACCTTTCAAATGTTCACCAAGTTGTTATACACCTGGGTCTGGCATGTGCTGTTATAGGGAAAAAATAATCGAAACAGTCTCTTTGAACTACTCATTTTCTTAATTTTTAGTAACATAGCCTATATAGAAAACTGAATCTCGACAACCGGGCTATGTATATTACTTTATAACGCACATTGAGTTTTATAAGGAAATTTAACCAAAACAGGTATTTAACCATTTGATAATTTAAGCTTAACATAGTTTATACAATCGGTACCATGTTGACAATTTCCTTCGGTATTTAAATGTGTCTTCTTTCTTTTTTATATTTCAAGGTCTTTTAATGCAACGAGGAAGCGCCGCGGTCATGCCACAGTTGGTCCTTTCTAACATTCATCTTCCACCAATAGGTGATAATCGTAAACCTAAGTGAGTTGAGCAGCTGTAGACTGTGAGAGGATGTTGCACTGTACTATCTAACTAGTACTTGTGAAGGAGACGACGGAAATGTAGGGTTATGTACCCTGGCATCAATGAGATAACTAAAACGCCATAGAAATAAAATTGTCCAAATTGACAGAATATAAAACTTGTTTGACAGAACAGGTCGCTTTCACAAAAATTGTGTTGGTGCACGAAAGCAACGAGATTAATCCCATCCCTAAACAGTGAAGCCTTTTGACGCCCTTTAGGATAGAGACATAGGGAAACATTGTGGAAAAGGAGCAAATTGATTGTGACAAGCAAATTCTTCATTTCAAACTATGATTTCTTGTTTGCTTGCTAGCTTGATTGATTCGTTCATTGGCTGATTTATTGTTTTTTACATTCACTCATTAATTCACTCATTGATTGGTTGGTTGATTGATTGATCACACCCTATGACCTGCTATCACTCGGGCGTTGCAATCCTCGGGCTGTTTCGTCGATAAATGACTGGTGCTCGGGGTAAGTAATACCTTCTCCGTTTTTGTTTTGTTTTTAAGCGCTTCGTAGCTTTAATTTTGTGGGGTCTCGAGTTCACCATATATTTGAGTACATAAATGTCAAATATTAGTCCAAAGATTCCTCAAATAACAAAATGCTTAAAAACAATGTCGTAACTCGCCGATTTTTTATTTGAAATCAACCTTTCAATGCAAATTTTAAAAACAACGCTCAAATAAATGTAAGAAATTTAATTACAAAATGAAAATCTAGTATATTATTGTATAAAATTTCTGTTTTGGTGCCGTTATCAACATTGAATAACGAGGATAAACCGGGCTGATATCCAGAGAAATCGTGCATCAATCGGCAGATTCACGTGCGACATCGGACCGGTTTTGCACTCAAATATCCTCGATTTGACCTTTCAACATAAATAATGTCTCTTTTCCCGCAAAATTATCAACGTCTTACATTAAATAAGCGTCGTTCGCCTTTTAGTGCCAAGTTATGACGCAACGTCGTTTTACCGACGTCACGCATAACAAAAAATTCTCGGAAGATTTATCAGAACAAAACAACAATGGCGGACATTTTTTATCTCACATCCGTTCCTTTTTTAGCTCCACTGGCCGAAGGCCAGCGAGCTATTGTCGTGACGTTGTGTCTGTCGTGCGTGCGTGCGTGCGTCCGTTATTTTTTTCTTTAAAAATCTTCTCCTCTCAAACCAGTGGACCAATTTTGACGAAACTTTGCAGGAATGTTTCTTGGGTGACCCTTTACATAAATTGTTCAAAGAATTTTGACTGGTCCATAAACGTGGGCGTGGCAGAGCGGGGCTTTTCGGACTTATTGAAATCACAAAATAATTCTTTAAAAAATCTTCTCCTCTCATACCAGTGGGCCAATTTTGACCAAAGTTTGCAGGAATGTTCCTTGGGTGACCCTTTACTTAAATTGTTCAAAGAATTTTGATTGGTTGATAAATGTGGGCGTGGCAGAGCGGGGTTTATCAGACTTAGAGAAATCACAAAATAATTCTTAAAAAAAATCAAACATTCAGCCAATTCTGTCCAAATTAGGCAGAAATGTACCTTGGGTGACTCTTTACTTAAATTGTCTGTTAAATTTTGATTGGTCCATAAATGTTGGCGTTGCAGGGCGGGGCTTATCAGAATTGGAGAAATCACAAAAAAATCTTTAAAAATATTCTCCTCTCAAACCAGTGGGCCAATTTCGACCAAACTTTGCTGGAATGTTCCTCGGGTGACCCTTTACTTAAATTGTTCAAAGAATTTTGATTGGTTCATAAATGTGGGCGTTGCAGGGCGGGGCTCATCAGACTTAGAGAAATCTTGAAATAATTCTTTAAAAATCAACCATTCAGCCAGTTTTGAACAAATTTGGCAGAAATGTACCTTGGGTGACGCTTTACTTAAATTGTCTGTTAAATTTTGATTGTTCGATAAATGTTGGCGTGGCAGGGCGGGGCTTATCAGAATTGGAGAAATCACAAAATGATTCTTTAAAAATCTTCTCCTCTCAAACCAATGGGCCAATTTTGACAAAACTTTGCTGGAATGTTCCTTGGGTGACCCTTTACTTAAATTGTTCAAAGAATTTTGATTGGTTCATAAATGTGGGCGTTGCAGGGCGGGGCTCATCAGACTTAGAGAAATCACAAAATAATTCTTTAAAAATCAATCATTAGGCCAATTTTGATCAAACTTGGCAGAAATGTACCTTGGGGCACTCTTTACTTAAATAGCCGATGGAATTTTGATTGATCCATAAATGTGGGCGTGGCAGGGAGGGGCTTATCAGAATTGGAGAAATCATAAAATATTTCTTTATAAATCAACCAATGGGCCAAAGGAGACCAATTTTGGCAGTAATGTTACTTGGATGGCTTTTATTTACTTTGTTTGTGAAGTTCTGATTTGTCCATTAGTAAAGGCGTGGCGTGGCGGGGCATATCAGAATGGGAGAAATCGCGAAATAATCCTTTAAAAACAGCCATCGGATCAATTTAGTGCAGACTTGGCAGAAATGTTCAATGGGTGGTTGACAGTGTTTGTGAACTTTGATTGGTCTATAAATGTGGGTGTGGCAGGGCAGGTCTTATCAGAATTGGATAAACCATGAAATAATTCTTAAAAAATAAACCAATGGTCCAATTCAGACCAAACTTGGCAGAAATGTTCCTTGTGTGACCATTTTGGCAGTGTGAGGCTTACAAGACATCATCAGGTAATTCTTTTACTTAAGCCAGTTGAGCGATACAGGCCCTCTTGGGCCTCTTGTTCGCACATTTCAAGGGCTTCGGGGTAAGTTAACATTTGAATTTAATGCTTTTTATGCAATAATTGCGTCAATTCACGTATTTTTCGGCAGTAAACATTCGCAGTGGCCCGCAAATTACGAAGACGACCCTCGTGCTTCGCACTCGGGCGTTAACGTATTTTTGAGGCCTCTGCGAATGTTAACGACCTCAAAAACGTGAATTAACCCTATATTATCTACCAACTAATCGTTTGTGAAGACAATAAACCATACTCTTACATCGCTATATAGTCAAACAAAAAATTGGTGAGCAACAAATTTATACTATCGTAGACAGCACATATGCAAATCGGTACCAGTATTTTAAATTTTAATCGGTCAGTCTGAAGTTTATTCAATTCAAACAGTTTCCTCCATTTGTGCAATAGAAAAAAATGGATTGATTTTTTGAATGGTTATATCAATTCTAACGATCACCTTATCAGTGTCTCATTATATTGACCGAAAGTTGGATTTTTTTGATGAATGATTTTGTTGTTTGAAGAGTATGTGGGCTAGTATTTTACAAATTGTTACTCAGATATATGGTCAACCCATGACATCACAAAATATAGCCGAGAAGCGCTTTAAAACGCAACAAAAAAAAAGTATGACTTATTCAGTAACAACCGACATTTATCGATGATACTGCCCGAGGATTGCAACGGCCCGAGTGATAGCAGGTAATAGGTTGTGTTGATTGGGGCCATCCTTTTCTTAACATTTTGTCGACTGCAACATCTTTAGTTTGCCGTTTTAAATACTGGGTGGTGAGGTGTCGAACAAGTGAGTCATGAGATTTAGGTATAAAGAAATGAAACATAAAGAACAGTAAATGCGGTAGATACGAACGATCACTGTCTCCCCCCCCCCCCCCCCCCAAAAAAAAAAAAAGACCAGGGGCGCGTTCTTTAGAGCGATATTTCTTAACCCTCTCCCAAACAAGATCTGATTTTGACGTCCCTAATAGAAAAGGCTTGGAAAAACATTGAAGCAAAAGTAGAAAATGCTGATAATCAGCATTTTCTCCTTTTACCTCAATATTTTCCGTGCTTTATTGTACACAAATAATGTCTTTACCAACATCCATTTTATTGTCTTCAGCAGCTTTTGAGTAGAACCATCTTAGAAGTTTGCTGTTTTGGAAAGTGTTAAGACATCTCTAGATTTCTTAAGATATCTCTAGATTTCTTAAAGTGACATTAATATCCCTCGGCGTAAATCCCTTATGTCCACAGAAGTTGGCTTTTAGAATGTTGTCGCACCGTTTATAGACTTTATAAGACAGAATTACAAGATTCATACAGCAAATGACATAAATCGATAATCATGCAGCGGTGTAAAACTATGTAAAATATTCGAATGGCTTGAAAGTGTTAACGAAATGATGTGATATTGGGTTTTAAATCCGTCGTAATCTAAGCCAATACAGATCAGACAGAGCTGAAATTTGGCACAGAGAAAAAATAAAGGTCATATTTTAATATTGTACAGTTAATATTACAGCAAATTATGCAGAAAATAAGTAAGTAACAGTAAATATGTATCTTTAAGATAATTAAAGATTATACGTTCTTTATAGCAAGATTTTAAGCCACTGAATGAGATGCGCCATTACCTTATAAACTGACGTCCAAAAGAAACGCTCCAATGAAATTTCTCGTTTTTTTCCTTATGCCTATTACAATGTGAGTGAAATGTATACTGTAAATTATAATTTTGACCGACAATTACGGCAAATGAAAAAGTGTGCGTTTCTATCCATTAACATGTCCATTTCCGGTGACTGGTCACGTTTCCTACGCGCGCTTCGTGTATGTACATCACGTGATGAAATTGGTCACATTTTACACAATAACATGTGTTAGTGGATAAGCAACAATGAATTCAAAGATTTTCTTATGAAACATCCGAATTGAAGGATTCCAAGAAAAAATTCTGAAAAAGGACCTCGTAATAAAGCCATTCTTGAATGCGACGAATACACAAACAAGTCGTAAGACAGTTTAACATATTGTGTTTCTCGACTCGGTGTCTTGATCGACGTGTTAGAATTCTGCGAACGTTTATTGATCGACCACGCTCAACTAGACCCCACGTAACGCCTGTAAAACAAGATGATTCTCTACGTTAACGTCGTGTACGTTTCAGGTTTTTGACGTTGGGATCGACGTTCTGTCGAATAGTCAATAAATATGGTGGCCAAATAAGTGTTTTTCTGGCGACTGCTGTTGGTGCAAGTAACGTTTGAAATAGACACAGTGCTTGGGAAAATCAAGAACAAGCCGCCTGACGTTTTGACGTCTTGCATTGCTCGATTAGGCATCTTGGTCGACGAGTAAGAGTTACAGAAACATTTGCTAATCGGCCCAAGCCAGATAGACCTCATGTAACGCCTGTTATAAAGTAGCTGTTTTACGTTGACGTCATATGCGTTTAGGTTTGAGACGTTGAAATCGACGTCGGGTTTAGTATTCACTAAATGTGGTCACCAAATAAGACGTTTTACGATATCTTTTGTCGTCGCAAGTAAAGTTTGAACGACGCGCTACTGATTTTCAAATGGAAATTCTGATACCGCTCTGTTTGAATGTACCGTTTTTACTAAACTGTAACAATTTGATAATTTCTTTATCGTCATTTTTCAACTACAGATAATCAAATTTACAGATGGAAATAAGTATTCGTAATTTCAAATCAGATTTACTGAAAAATCGGACATTTATTAGGACTGAGGCGTTTCTTTTGGACGTCAGTATATTTCTTTCGGAACCACTCGGTCAACTCTGTAGAATCTATATATATATATAGTTTATTCATAATAAAAGTAACAACATAGTTTGTATACATTCACAATAAAAAAGTTATGTGTCTAAATACATGAACAAGTAGATAAATTTTAAAGATTTCTAGATCCGTTAAAACTGTATAATAATAATAATAATCTAATAAGATTTTTTACTTAAAACTATGTTTATACATCCATTATAAGGATGACACAAAAAAGATGAGAAATCTTATTTCCATTGTGGTCCTTTAATGGGAGTATAAGCATAGAAAGGCATCATCTTACATAGTTATCACATAGTAATTACATGTATATAGGAAATGAAAGACTGTAGGAAAATTAATAAATGACTAGACATGACACACAATGTGACGACAAACAATAAAACGTAAATTTCATTTCATTTCATTAAGAAAAGTTTTACCTTAGACTTAAAAGAGTTAAGATTAGAAACATCCTTTAGAGAACTTGGTAAAGAATTCCATAATTTAGAACCACTGAAAGCGAAAGTTTTCTTACCATTAGAGCCAACCTTGGGTAAAATAAAATTGCCCGTGGAATGAGAGCGTGTATTGTAAGAGTGAACTGCATTAAAAGAGACAAAATTATCATTCATGTATTCAGGACTTAAGCCATTCTTTATTTTGAAAACATTGCATAAAATAATCTGTTCGACTCTTTTTTCTACAGGAAGCCAATTCAACATTTTAAAATGTTCAATACAAATATGTGCATTGTGCTCTAAGTTTAAAATAAAACGGATTAACTTGTTTTGAGTAGTTTGAAGTTTAGTTTTCAAGGATTTGCTGAGACCATTATACCAAAATGAACACGCATAGTCATAATGACATTGTATAAGAGATGTAGCAATAAGTTTTTTAGTCTGTTCGGTTAGGAAGTTACGTTTTCTATACAAAAACTTAAAGCGTGCGTTAGCTTTCTTCAATACGGAACTAGCAATATCGTCACCAGACAAGGACTGATCAATTGTAACCCCTAAGTATTTAACTGAGGATGAAGATTGTATTTCAACACCATTACAAGAAACATTTAAAGATGAATTTGATTTCAATTTATGTTTTGAACCGAAAAGAATTGTTTCTGTTTTTCCAAGATGAAGTGATAGTTTGTTGTCTAATAGCCACTCACTTATTGATTTCAAATCTTCACTAAGCTGACTTTCAATTGAAGCCCTTGATTTATTTGCAGCTAAAATAGCAGAGTCATCAGCATACAACAAAAGTTTATTTTTGATAACAGCTGGCATATCATTCACATATAAAAGAAAAAGGAGTGGGCCCAAGATTTATCGAGTCGGTGCGAATGCTCCATAATTAATAAACCGATGTGTTCCAAAGTATCTATATTCTATACAAATGACGTCATAAATGAATATCGAGCATTTAGAACACCTCCGTCAGAATCTCTGTCTTAAAAACGCTTAATCTAAAACATCTTTAAAAATCTTAAAAAATCTCGCTCTAGAAAAGAACGCGTCCCTGATTTTGAAGTCCCTAAAAATAGAGTGTATTTTCCGTGCAATAGTGTATACAATTTTTCATAATCTGTTATCAGTCTCAATCAATAAGGTTTGGGAAAGGGGTAGCATTAAAGACAAAATTGCTGATTATCAGAAGAAAGCTTTAGATATAAATGTAATAATACGTACCTGACAAAAAGCTGTCCGCAGGCATTCACGGACAAATATATCGGATTGCTACAACAATTGTCTTCTATACCCGCACTCTGCCGACTGTCAACGTGGTTGGGAAATCTTCCAAATACTAATGCGGAAGTAAAACATACACTCTTTTTGGCCAATCTTTTTCCATATTTCTTACTTCATTCGATAATATATAGTTTAAACTTTAGAGCGAGTCCAAATTAGAAGGCGGAATGTAGCAATACAGACGACAAGCTCAATTTTATGGGAAAGTGATTGGAAAGTATGGAGAGAAAATGCCATAATCCGGATTATCAGTATAGTCTTCTCTCTCAATGATTGCTTTGTAATTCTTGGTGAGGGACCTGAACAAAGTCAGTTTAGGTCAAAAAGTTAATCAATTCGTTAGGATTTGTGAGTTGTAATTTGCATTACACTTGCTGTTGTCATGATATATTCTCCTTCATTTCGTTAACACACATACTCGGTTTTATAAGAATAATAATAACGTTCGTACTTTTTATTCAAATACTGTCTTTCCAATATTGAATGGAAGTATCAGTCGTTCTCTTTTTGAATGCCGAAATCATTCGTGACAATTAATATTTTAAAATCATGTGCTTATACCGGGTATGTTTTATTACTTTTCACGATGTTTATAGCCTTGACAAATGATTTATGGAAGATCTTACTGATAGACCTGCCAAAATAAAGAGATTTGGATCGGGTACTTTGGTATGTCAAGCACAATGGGGAATGAAGTTTTTCAACGAAATATTAAGAAAACATGAAAAATGCATTATTACGCAGCGTATATATTGACACAAGTAAGGAAAATATATCATAATAAAATTGCGTGATTACCGCTCGTGTCATTGCTATGTGAAACTTTTTTTTAACAAACAGCACAATGTTTTGGTGCTTCTATGAAAAAGGCTGCAAACATCGCAAACATCGCAAAAAAACTTGACAATGTAATGGCCAGCATTTTCCCATTTATCTCGAGATATTCCATGCTTAAGTAGGCGGTGTTTTTTGTAGATATTGAAACGAGTTTTATTTTACCTTGACCGAGTACCATGTGCGTCTTACGTATACAATTTCCTAACAATCCTTCAATTTTCTAACAATGCATGTAAAGGTAGTGTGAAAATGCTGTAAAACGCTTCTGCCAAGTTTGGTAAAAAATGACTCAGTGGTTAAGGAGAAGATTTTTGAAGAATTTAACAATTTCTCTAAGTTTGAAAGGCCCCGCCCTGCCACGCCCACATTTTTGACAGATCAAAAATTCATGAAAAAACTTTGTTTACAGTCACTCAAGGAATATTCCTGTCAAGTTTGGTACACATTGGACAAAAAGTTTATTTTTAAAGAATTTCTCATGGTTTCGCTAAGTCTGCCGTTCTGCCACGCCCACATTTTTGACGCATCAAAACATTTGAAAACAAGTTTGGAAAAGGGTCACCCAATGAACATTTCTGCCAAGTTTTGTAAAAATTGATACAGTGGTTAAGGAGAAGAAGATTGTTGAAGAATTATTTAAGAATTTCTCTTAGTCTTATAAGCCCCGCCCGGCCACGCCCATATTTTTTAACAAATCAAAAATTATTAAAGGGCATTGAAGACAGTCACTATAGGAACATTCCTGCCAAGTGTGGTACAAATTGAACCAATAGTTGATTTTAAAGGAATTTTCTCATGATTTTTGTAAGTCTGATAAGCCCCAGCATGCCACGACCACATTTTTTTGAAGAATCAAATAAATGAAAATAAGTTTTGAAAAGGGTCACTAAAGAAACATTTCTGCGAAATTTAGTAAAAACTTACCCAGTGGTTAAGGAGGAGAAGAAGTTGTTGACGTCACACGTCGCAGGCCGGACACAGGGTGATCACAAAAGCTATTCTTGAGCATGTTGCTCAGGTGAGCTAAAAAGTTGTCAGAAACTCGTTGAGAATACACCATGGACTTACGTCATAAGTGCGTTATATAGACTTACGTCATAAGTGCGTTATATTCCTGTCGTGGTCCTACGTGGCGGAACCGGCGATAATGTGCTTTCACTTTGTTTGACGTTTCTACAAGCATAAGTAACCATTTGAGGAAACTTTATGAGACATTTCTGTGCTGGGAAATGCATGGAGGCCCGGTGGTCAAGGACATCCAAGAAAAGACGCTACCACACGATAGCCGTCATAATTTCGCAACATCACAACAAAATCGTTCCATATCGACACCAGCATTTGTGGGTGACTTTTTCGTGAATTTCAACATAGAGAATCCACAAAAATCACCAATAATCGTCTGCACAGACGGGTGGTTGTTGGACGTTGACCGTACGTTGTACACAGTGCCTTTCACGCCACACAAAGCACAAGCCAGACTTTAATGGGCTTAAGTCCAGGATATTCTACGTGAGAACAACGTTTATATTCTCTCGCTGCTCTGATTTGTCACCTAAAGAGCAAATGATTGGATATTTGGAGGAAGACGTGTACGCAATTGTAATTAATTGAAAATTTTTTATGCATTTTAGAAATCGTTTCACAGCTGTTCTTGTTCGAAAACGACTTCATGACCGGTATCGAAATTCCTTGTGATCTTCTATCGTGACCCTTCAGCTACCTAGAGACATTATTGAACGTTACTAAAAAGCGACATTTGAATGGTGTGCGTAAATGTAATTGGCTGCAATGTTGATAAAGTTCTCCCAGCTGTACATGTATTTTTCAGTGCAGATAATGCAGAGTCCGATTGTGGAAGGCGTTTGAAATGACACACACTGGTATCTTAACGCATTAAATGCAATTGCATGTGGCCAGAAACTCAGTGAAATAGCATTCGCTGCAAGGAACGTCTCGCATGTCAGCTGTATCATCTAGGTTTAGATATTTCTTGATACTTTGAGATAGTGGTTGTCCCGCGGAAAAAAAGTTTGGGTTAGAACCAACTCCCTCCTACAAAAGCAGTCTTTCAGGAATCTGTGTCATACCTATGCATCATTTGGAATTTCGACTTAGCCTTAGATCTTTGATAATATTCTTTTGGCGAACCAGTATATTATATTCATTTTTTTCGCATTGTCGTCAACATTTGTCACGCAGGCAAGACGTCAACCTGGTCGATATCTCATAAGGTATATTAATTAATTAGATAGAACCTAAATATGACCCACGTTGACCCACGTTGATAGCTCCTGATGAGATTTTTCTTTTGAACCACTGACCTTTGACCTTGTGACATTGATCTTGATCTTGTAGTATGACCTCCTTTTCAGAATAAAACCCATATTACACAAAGGGTCTTGATATTTAATACCTAAATTCCTAATGTCAGTGTCTTCCATTTTGGACCATTACTTTTGAATTCGTGACCTTGACCTTTGAGTTTTACCCACTTTTCAGACACTTAAACATAACCTATATCTTACGCACTATTAGAAATACAACATTCATTTTTCGTGAATGGATACCTCTTGCTAACAACTTTCGTTTGCGACCATACAGTTTGACCACGTGATCTTGACCTTGAAGTTTGACCTATTTTTCTGACAAAGTCCGGTATAGTCGCATTAAGGTGCTCACGTAAGCACTTTTCTTGTTAAATAATTGTTCGGCTTTTTCTCCCTTTCATTTGTCGATTAACCAGCTTTTTAATTCAGCTCAAACACAAACAAATAAGGCAGATCTGGAGCTATACGTGCTGAAAAATTGTTTTTGCACCCTTTTGGTATGGCGCGGTTACAATAGAAAGCAAACATACAGCAGTTATATCAATTGTGTGCAGAATTCTGTCGGGAAAATGATATGCTGAAAAATACAAACAAGAGGGCCAAGACGGCCCTGTATCGCTCCACTGGCTTTTAGACATTTAGAATACAAACTTCAAGGAATACAATAGAGGTCTATCCAAAGAAGATTCATGCTACACCAGAATGAAATCCAATAAGTAATTAAGGAGCAGAAATGTTTTTAAATAAGCCTAGCCCACAGCGGCCAAGCTTTTCATCCGATCGTGAAGGAATTTGGGATAGATTCATGCAAGGAAGATTCCTGTGAAGTTTGGTTGAAATTGGTCATGTAGTTTTGGAGAAGAAGATTGTTTAACAATTATTCGAAAATTCAATTTAATAAAATTTATTAAAATTTAAGTTCTACACGGAAATTATTTTTCTTAAGGAATTTAAAGGAGATTCATGCAAGGAAGATTCGTGTGAAGTTTGGTTAACCCTTTCCCAAACAAGACCTGGTTTTGACGTCCTCAATAGAATAGACTTGTCAAAACATTGAAACAAAAGGAAGAAACTGCTGATAACCAGCAGTTTCTTCTTTTGTCTCAATATTTTCTATGCCATATTTTACACAAATTCTATCTTTAATAACTTCTATTTTGTCATTTGTGGCAGTTTTCGAAATGGATCACCCAAAAATTTTGCCGCTTGGAAAAGGGTTAAAATTGGTCCAATAGTTTTGGAAAAGAAGATTTTTCAAAAAAAATAATCTAACTTAAAATTATCAAAATTTAAGTTTTACACAGATTTATTTTTTTTTTTTTTTGAAAGAATTAAGAAGGGATTCATGCAAGGAACATTTCTGTAAAGTTTGGTTGAAATTGGTCCAGTTGTTTTGGAGAAGAAGAATTTTTAAAGATTTTTCGAAAATTCAAATCAATTAAATTATTAAAATTCAAGTTCTGCGCGGATTTTATTCTTTTGAAGGAATTTGGTAGAGATTTATGCAAGGAAGATTTCTGTGAAGTTTGCTTGAAATTGGTCCAGTAGTTTGGGAGAAGAATTTTTAAAGATTTTTCGAAAATTTAATTCAATTAAATTAATTAAAATTCAAGTTATACACAGAATTTATCTTTTTGAAAGAATTAAGAAGAAATTCATACAAGGAAGATTTCTGTGAAGTTTGGTTGAAATTGGTCCAGTAGTTTTGGAGAAGATTGATTTTTAAAGATTTTTCGAAAATTTAATTCAATTAAATTAATTTAAATTCAAGTTCTGCGTGGATTTTATTCTTTTGAAGGAATTTGGTAGAGATTCATGCAAGGAAGATTTCTGTGAAGTTTGGTTGAATTGGTCCAGTAGTTTTGGAGAAGAAGATTTTTTTAAAGTTTTTTCAAAAATTTAAATCAATTAAATTAATCAAACTTCAAGTTCTGCACCGATTTTATTCTTTTGAAGAAATTTGGTACAGATTCACGCAAAGAAGATTTCTGTGAAGTTTGGTTGAAATTGGTCAATTAGTTTTGGAGAAGCAGAATTTTTAAAGTTTTTTTCAAAAATTTAAATCAATTAAATTAATCAAAATTCAAGTTCTGCACCGATTTTATTCTTTTGAAGGAATTTGGTAAAGATTCATGCAAGGAAGATTTCCGTGAAGTTTGGTTGAAATCGGTCCAGTAATTTTGGAGAAGAAGAATTTTTAAAGATTTTTCGAAAATTAATTCAATTGAATTAATTTAAATTCAAGTTCTGCACAGATTTTATTCTTTTGAAGGAATTTGGTAGAGATTCATACAAGGATGATTTGTGTGCAGTTTGGTTGAACTTGGTCCAATAGTTTTGGAGAAGAAGATGTTTAAAAATTGTTTACGCACGCACGGACGCACGCACGCACGACGAACACAGGGCCATGACATAAGCCCCGCTGGCCTTCGGCCAGTGGGGCTAAAAAGGGATTTCCATCCCAATGAAAAATAAAATTGCAAACCAAATTAATTGCTCAATATGATATACTATAACAAATAATATCTAAAAAAAGGTAGGCATTTGTCGGGAGTCGAACCCAGGACTGCATCTTCAAACAGCACGAGAGTCAGGTACCTTAACCTCTCGGCCAATACACGGCTTTTAATTCCGTTTTTATTCACCTGACAGGGTGTGGCTAAGTAAAGAGGTTATTCGACGAGGTTACTTCTCGATACCTTGGTTGATAGAAGAGAAAAAACGTGCGGCACGAGCATGAACATATTTCGAAATTGAAAGAATACGCGATTGAAAAATGTATTGTCATAAAACCTCGTAACTACAGATTGATTCACGCTGTAGTTATAATGTTTTGCAACAATACCGACGATTTACCGCTAATCGAGAAAGCTGTTTCTCCCCAAGCTTAAATGTAATGAACCGTTTACTAGGCTCCGCCCTGTCTCCCGAATAAAAACAGAATATAAATCCTCTATATAAACTGAGATATGTAAACATGTTATGGAAACAAAATAAGTTCGGATCATCGAAATTCTACAACCTGATTGGTCAATATCCTTCCGAACTCTAATGAGCGCACGGTAACTTTGGTTCAACAATACACCTATACTTGTGATCAAGTTTGAAAAAGCACGTGTACGTGTAATAACTGGTGTGTTCATTAATTTATCCGTGATCAACTATTCATATAAAATATCGGTCGAAAAGGCTGATTTTTCACTGAAGATGGTGTTTATCCTCGAGCGTAAACCTCTAATAGGGAACGATTTTATCAAGAAAACAGTGAAGTAATTTCAGACAAACAATAGTATTTCGTATAGTCGTTGTTATAAAATCTCGTCACCACGGCTTGTAACGAGATTTTATACACGGTACGGAAACTACAGAGACAGAGCCATTGGCTCTGCCGCTTAAATCCTCTGGGGCGCTTCCGGCCATGTGTGGCTCTGTCTCTGGGGTCGCGATTTTTTGACAAAAACAGGTGAGTGTTCAACTTTGTTGTTCATTTATTTTCTTCTGGTGCTTAAAATCGAAAAACCGGGAATGTCATGCTCCCCTAAGACCATTTATCTGCCTGTTCTAATTCTGCGGGCTTCAAAGTCGGCAGGGTTTTCACAGGATCATTGTCGTCGTGGGTCGACCCTTTGTGATTTTTTCTTGTTTACATCATGTATTCATGTACATTTCAACGGTAAATAGCCAATTGCTGCAGCCAAAACATGTGATATACTAATCGAGGGATAAACTCGATCAGACATTGCTTTCCCATGTAACAAAACCTTAGAAATGATTGTCAAACGTAAAGTTTGAGCAATTTCTATCGATGGCTCTGTCTCTGGCGGCTGGCTCTGTCTCTGGCGGCTGGCTCCGCTTTGAACTGTCGGTTAACTTTAGTTTTTAGCCCGTTGTGCAATATATGATGACTTATATATGCCTAGGGTGTATCTTTTAAGGAGATTTCGCTTCATTACACACGCACTCAAATAAAACCATGTGACGCATTCGCTTTATGTACTGTTAGCCTAGTGACCACGTCCTCATTTTTAGCAATATTTAGTGTTTATATTGTACCACCCCACGAAGCAAAGGCTGAAAAATTTGCTAGTCGTTTCGGTTTATGCTTCGCAAATATTCTTTGTCGTTTTCTTAAACATAGTATACATTAGATTGATTGAGGAGTTTGTGTCAACATTAGAATAATGATTCACAAAGTGCAAACTTCTTACAAGTTTCAAGTGCAAACTTTTAAATAGAACAGGCATATCAGCCTATTGTTTAGTGCGTTGGAGTAGTTGAGAGATTCTGTGCGAACTAGCACGCCCGATGATGAACGAATCGACGATGATGATGATGGTGGTGGTGGTGTGGCTGGCTGCAGATTAGAAATGTTTTAAGAAATAACCGCGTTTATATGATTGATATGCACTTTCTCACGAAAGCTTGGCATTAAGTATGCAAAAGAAGCAAGTGAAACTATATATCGGATCCGGGATTTCTATGATGGGGTTCGAACATACAAAATGTGTATTCGTTTTCCTCTATTACGCGTTTTTTTTACTGAAATGCTTTATCATCCCAACCCCATGCCCCCGTTTACATTTTATTTAGGACTGCTCCAATTCGAAATGACGTTCAGACATGCAAGGATCAGATGCCCCCCCTCATGAGAGAGAAATGTATTTATCTGCGCATAGCTTCGAAGTATCAAATATGTAATAGTTATCATTGAAATCTGTGAGAAAAAAATATGAAAATGCTGGTTATGAGCCATTTTCTTTTCTCGCAATGCACCAGAAAAATGTCTTGCTTGGGAAGGATTAAATGGAAAGATGTCGGATATATTGGTGCAAAATAAAAAAAAAGGACCAGTTTCATTTTTAAGACGTATTTTTGTCTTACCGATGACTTACGACAAGTTTAGGACAATAAAAGCGTATCGCCAATTTATCAAGACCTGGGGCCCGTATAGTCCATTCGAAATTTTCGGAACCTTGCAATGTCGAGTACAATGAAGTTTTATTTTTTCTTTGCATTGTATAGGTGCTCTAGAGCAGATCTAGCTTTGTTGCCAGAATGGCAACCTTGGGGAACTCCCACAATCCGCAAAAATCCAAGATGGCCGCCAAACGCAACTGAAAAAATCAACTTTTTCTCAAATTGTCCGAAATTGACGCGAAAAATGTGTAAATAGGGATTCTTCGGTACGCTGAATCCAAATCTGATGATAAATATCGAATTTGAATATCAGAAATATACTAAACTGGAGATGGCCGCCGGAAGCCATCCTGAACATTACAATTTTATGTAATCTTTCTAAAAATGACCTACAAAATACATACTTATGAATCCAAGTTCAATCTAATTTCTTCATCTGGCATTTGAATCAACCTGATGTATATTAAATTTCGACATGGCCGCCACATGCCATTTTTAAAATGATTTCGAGTTGAATAATGGTACAAAATGTGGCTAGATTTTGATATTTTTCTGCATTTTGTTGCTTTTATATTTATTCGAACGCAAAATATTATATTTAATGTAGACGCTACACATTTCCCGAATGTAGAAATAAAAATATAGAATATGTAAACTAGTTGCCATCTTGAAAAAGAGGGGGAAATATGGGATCATTTTAAGCAGAACATACCGAGATTAATATCTTAATAAACTTAATGTTATTTCAACATATTCTATCAAAATGCTATTGACATTTCGTTTCAAAGAGCGCTAACTGAAATATTTCCAGTGAGTTATCGTATATTTTTATTGTGCATGTAAGATTAATTTGAAGCTTTTGTCCTGGAAAAATATAAACTTGTGTATACAAAATAACTAGTTAATTGCGAGTAACGGTACTTTTTATTTTTGCTAGCACTAAATGCATATCTAAACTATAGTTAACATGCCACCAGTTGCCATACCGTGAAATGAAAATAAAATCTGCGCTGTAGTCTTCAGATATGTCTGTGTGTCACTTTGCTTATAGCATTATGGCCACCAGTTGCCATGTTGAAATATGACAAAATTGATTCTGTAGACATAATAAGTTGCATTAAATTTCTTTGTCGGCATTATCCTTAGCATTCCAATAAATTTCAATATGTTCATCCAAGGATTTCAGATTTAACTAAAATACGACGATGTTATCCATGGCAAGAAAAAAAAATAATAAAATGGTCCTTCTGTCTATATCTATTTCATGAATCATTTTCACATTTGAACTTCCCTGTGAGTTTTAATATGATAATAATGATTAAAACTCAATTCATCTTTTGAGGCTGATCGTTTTAACAATTATGCCCTTACTTTAGTAGTTAAAGGGGGTGATCTTTATATCCCTTAAATGGGACTGATTTATGTAAAGATTAATCTTGCCATACTTGTATTAATGAATGGTTCTGAAACATCATTATATGCACCACTTGCAAGATCCAGACATTTTTCCCAAGGGAATTGGGTTTCCAGGGGAACCCGACTGCATTGGCGAATGAGAGATTCCTTACAAAATCACTTTGATAAGCCATTTGTTTTAACAAATTCGAGAGGGATCCCGGATCCCAGGGCTTTCTGACTAAAATTGGTGTACTAGACTCTAAAAAGGTATTATGACAATAATCAATTGTTTCTATATGTAGATACCGTTTGATTGGTCAGTAGCATGGAATAACTACAAGAAACATAATAAGCATACTTGTGTCTGTATGGATGAGTCAAATCTACATGTAGTTCCATTTCAAATTGCATAATAAATCTCAACAGTATCGTGCTATCTTGTCACTAGTTACTCAGTATGTGCAATGAATGTATGGACATTTTGCATGAGTGTGCTAGATCCTTCTTATCTAAAGATTCACCAAGAGATATTAAAAAAAAACTTGACGGCTGTTAGAAGACTAAATATTTCAAAATAAAAATTGAAAATATGGACTTATAATCATAATGAAATTATAGTTTGATTTCACTTCAGTTTATAGATTATAGGACATTTGATATGCTATGAATGAAAAACTGAAAAATAAAACAACACACTAATAATTTATTAATTGAGTCCTGGAAACAAACGACAATGCATTTGAGGAATTGTTGAACGGTTATAATTCAGAAAAAATCTAGTAAATAGGACGAGCCCATTTTATAAGGCTCGATCTATATCAAGTAATCAGGTGTTAGTGGTTGTTCAAAAATTGCATGCTTGTAAACGATTGTAACATTTCATAAAATCATCCAGTTTGCCATTCCTTTATTCAAAATTAAGAAGCTGCCACATGTATATAAGGTATTCAGATACAGTTAAAATGAATCTAAATGATCTTTTAACAAAACATTTATGCAATTGATGTTGGTACTTGAATGTAGGGAAACATTGGCATATATCTTCACAATTATCAATGTAATTATGGTACCTTATTGAAGCTGTTTAATAATAAATTTTGACCTACCTAATAATTATTCTTTATTGTTTCAATCTATTTGACCAAAAGCCCATTTAAACAGTACATTGTCAATGTCTACCTTGTACGGTAGTAACAGACTGACCAACCCTGTCTTTTTGCAGATCTTTGTTTTGACCCTCAAGCTACCAGGTGGGGTCTTTTATGACCCAGACATACATATTGTTTGCCATTTTCAGAGTTGTTCTCCGATACACGTTTACTTTCTTGTATTTGTCAATCTCCTGTTCGTCGATGATATGTCAACTTTTTTTAAACATCGAAAGACGTATGCAGCATTTATTCATCTATTCTTACCTATACCCAAATATAAACGCATTGAAAAGTAAGGGAAATCGGAATTTTATTCCTCATTTTATTGCAAATGCAATATAAAATCATTTGACGTTTAAAATAAGTTATAATTTCCAACAATTTTAACATACTCTATCGAGTAAAACTTGATGGAATGGCGATTTTCTGTCAAATGGTACATGCGTTTTTTTCGAACCTTTTGTCGAGAAACCGGCCTCCGTCACGAAAAACTCTGATCGTTACCGGTACAGACCACCGGTGTTTTCGCTAAATGAATATGTAAGGAGCTAATTAAAGAAGATCTCGTGTAATTACAATGTATCTTCAATATTGGCGACGTAACATGTGTTTTGCGAGGATGTATATGATTTTCTGGATAAAAAACTTGGGACCTTTGCCTTTAATAAGGAATAGACAACATAAAATCGCTAAAATTTCCTGTGATAGAGAATAGATCATGAACGGCATCTTTTTAAAGGCGATTAGTACGTTAGTTGGATTATTTCGGGGTCAATTTTTCAGCCACGAAATAAGGATGACATATGTCTACTTGTTCTTTTGATGACGATTGTCTGCTACAACGGCTTCTAAAATCATCGAATATGGCAAGCGTTGATCATTGCAATTGAACATGTATATAGCAAAAGTTCTACAGTCACTGTTTGCACCAATTTTTTACATATAAGAACGAATCAATTTCAAAATGGGATCTGGTGGCCATTTTAGAATTTATCAAAGAGATCTATATTATAACATCCACATGAAGACTACAAAGTGTTAGAAGTAAACACAGAGAATAGAATATACATACAGTTTATAATTTCGAATGTATTTGTATCAGTATTTCAACAAATGATAATTATTAATATAGCTCCTGGCGGCCATGTCGGAATTTGGTATACATCAGCTTAATCCAATGTGAAACGAAAACCTATTTTTAACTTGACTCACGAAGTAAGCCATAAAACGTCTTATGTGGACCATCTAAAAACAATATCATGAAATTGTAATTTTCAGGGTGGCTTCCGGTGGCCATCTTTAATTTAGTACATTTCTCATATCCAAATACGATATTTATCATCGGATGCGGATTCAGCACACCAAAGAATCTCTAGTAACACATCGTTTGCGTCAATTTAGGACAATTTGACAAAAACTATAACAAAACTGTAATTTTCAGGACGGCTTCCGGCGGCCATCTCTATTTTGGCATATTTCTGGTATTCAAATGCGATAATTATCATCAGACTTGGATTCAGCGTACCGAAAAACCCCTATGTACACATTTTTCGCGTCAATTTTGGACAATTTGAGAAAAAGTTGATTTTTCCAGTTGCGTTTGGCGGCCATCTTGGATATTTGCGGATTGTGGGAGTTCCCCAATGTTGCCATTCTGGCAACAAAGCTAGATCTGCTCTAGAGCACCTATACAATGCAAAGAAAAAATAAAACTTCATTGTACTCGACATTGCAAGGTTGTCATATGAGCCATATAGCAGCGCCGAATGGACTAGTATTATCAACGCTTAATTTTTGCATAGTTACTTGTAACAACAAACCTGATTGGTCCAATCTGATTTCTTGTGCACTCAGATGTTTTGTTACACATTTTATACAAAAACTTGGTCGTAAGATCGTTGAAAATACGAGCCCCTGGATTATGCGATTGTTGTTTTAACCGATATTTAAAACATCGTTAAGTCAAAATTACTTCTTAAATGTTTTGATGAAACAGACCCCTGACTTTTCGGAAGCGTTCACACCGAAAAATCGTCTGCTTCAAGTCTGTTTTGTGTATTTTCTCAGCTAATACTCGACGGATTTTGACGAGATAAAGTGCACCGCACGCGCGTCATTGAGAGGGACATTCCCCGGTTCTAACTAATTCCGCATCAAATCCCATGGTTTCTCCAAACATTCAAAATGAATGTTTTTGGTTGCATTTTAATGAAACTATGGAATTCTATTCATAAAGAGTCATAAAGAGGTTCAGGATTGACCCTCTCAAAGGCGCGAATGGTGCAATTTCTCGTCAAAATACGTAGAGTTTAAACTGAGATATAGAACAAAATATACTTCCCCAAATCACGTGGATTACACATCGTGTAATTGTTTCTTTGTCAACACCCTGTTTGTCGCCTTAAGTACAGTACTACATAGAATCATGAGCCGTGGCGAAAGGTTAGTGTATATTCCAATACATGTAAATTGGAAGAGAAGCATGTTTCCCACTGAATAAAAGCGAATAATGCGCGGTGGCCGTGAGAGTTCAGTAGCTGTCTCCAGATAGTACGATGTCTTTATCACAGGATGTTCGGTTCCGAGTCACATATTTACATAAATCGAAATCCCTCTTCCCCCGTCAATTTAGACTCGCTGATCTTTGATCATTCAAAGGACATTGTTTAATTGTAGCTTTGAAATTGAACAACGCTGAATGTTCGATGTTTTGCAAAGGGTTTAATCGGTGACTGAACCATTCGCCATACACAATGTGATCTATTCAGTGTGTGAGTAAATTACTTCGACACAAATTTTTTGATAGATCAATTTTTTACAAAGCTCGCAGAGACAGAGCCAGCCACCAGAGACAGAGCCAGCCGCCAGAGACAGAGCCACGGATAGAAATTGCTCAAACTTTACGTTTGCCAATCATTTCTAAGGTTTTGTTACATGGTAAAGCAATGTCTGATCGAGCTTATCTCTCTATTAGTATATAACATGTTTTGGCTGCAGCAATTGGCTATTTACCGTTGAAATGTACATGAAAACATGATGTAAACAACAGAAAATCACATAGGGTCGACCCACGACGACAATGATCCTGTGAAAACCCTGCCGACTTTGAAGCCCGCAGAATTAGAACATGCAGATAAATGGTCTTAGGGGAGCATGACATTCCCGGTTTTTCGTTTTTAAGCACCAGAAGAAAATAAATGAACAACAAAGTTGAACACTCACCTGTTTTGTCAAAAAATCGCGACCCCAGAGACAGAGCCACACATGGCCGGAAGCGCCCCAGAGGATTTAAGCGGCAGAGCCAATGGCTCTGTCTCTGTAGTTTCCGTACCGTGTTATAGCGACACCGGCGGTTAACCAAAACATAACGCAATTATATTTTAGCACACAATTCATTGTTATTGTTCTTTCAATGTTTTTGGTATTCGCTATAATGGAATGTAGACGCAGCAAGCGTTTATAGATCTTACACTTTCCTTTTGTGTATGTGTGTGTGTGTTTTTTTTTTTTGTTTTTTTTTTTTTTTCATTGTGGTATAAAACGTAAATTCTAAACGTAGATAAACGTATGCTAACGTAACCCGGCTAAATTTTGCGCATATGCTCATTTTCACGCGCAAAGTATCGAACGTACGAGTAAATGTTAAGCATTCACGCGTATAGGAAGAGCCAGGATATGACAATATGACGTCATTCACGCACCTGCTCAATTTATGGCCGTCCATGAAAGGAACAGGTTACTTAGCCACTAATAAGGAAGGAGTATCTAAAGTCAAAATAGTACAAACAATCTTACCAATGTAGCTCAATTTAGTCGTAGATTGAGTTTGCTAAACTTTAAAAACGAATTTCCGATTGAATTAAACTTTATATGTGTACTTTTGTGCGTAAAATGGCTTCGTAATTTAGCAATGTACTGACACAGAAAGTGCATGTATTTGAATTTCCGTAATAAATCAAGTGATTAGTTTTGCCTTTTTATCATGAAGATGTAATAAATCATATGTTATAACTTTGTTGTTGTATGAGATCAATCAAATAAATGTATAAAGAGAAATATATTGGGTTTTCGAATTATTCTTTGTCTGTCTGCGCAGGTCAAAGTGCGAATACGGGGCCGATCTTAATACAAAAATACTTACATTTTTTACAAGACAATTGATTCAAAATTTAAATCCAACCGACTCTTGTTCCACATTTTGTATATCCATTGTTTGTGATGAAGGAGACACCTTTTCTAAATCCAATCTAACACATAATTATGACACAAGTGACTTTTTGAAAACACAGGCCTCGAGAACTTTATGGACGCATTGCTTTTATGATCTTTACCGAAAAATAATCCATCACCATTCAACAAAAACCTCGTAACGGCAGCTTAAAACAAGCTACAGTTACGAGATTTTTTTTAAAGCATCGATTTCCGTCTTTGATGGGTCATCTCATCAATTGGATACAATGATTTGAGACAAATCAAAAAACGTGCTTTAGAAAATTTTTGAAATATCCCAACAGATCAATACTTGTTTAAAATGTAAAAAGAAAATAGTTTTATGTCAGCTTTCATAAAATAAAAAATATATTAGACCTCTAGCGCATCCTTGGTAAACAAGCCATTGAAAAATTGCAGATTTAGATTTAGCTTTTGTTCTTCTTTAATTTTTAGCTGAGTGAAACGTTTTGCAAATGAGGTTGAAAACAGGCCCTTCTATCATTAACATTATTATGTCTCTAAGACAATTAGAATTTGTTGCAGACGTAAGGTTTTATTAGATCTTTTTATTGCATTGAAATAAATCATTTTTATATAAATTTAACAAGCATTCTGAAGTATTGCAAAACAATACCAAGTCCCCTACCGGCTTTATATATGTGTTTCGAAAAAGAAGCCCAAATAATTTCAAAGTCCAGCATCTGTATCTTCCTAAAAAATCACTGGACCGGAATGAAACTATACCTTGTTCTGTAACTTATCAATGCGGGTCTACATACCAAAAATCAGCTCAAAAGCTGCAAGCATTAAGAAAAACAGTCTGGAAAACTGTGATTTCCCAGAAATTTTCTAAGTCCAGCATCTTTATCTTCCCCAAAAATCACTGGAGCGGAACGAAACTCAAACTTGTTCTGTATCTCATCAATATGTGTTCATATACCAAAAATCAGCTCAATACCTGCAAGCGTTTAGAAAAAAAAGTCTGGAAAACTGTAATTTCCCAGTAATTTTCTAAGTCCAGCATCAATATCTTCCTCAAAAATCACTCGACCGGAACGAAACTCAAACTTGTTCTGTAACTCATCAATGCGGGTCTACATACCAGAAATCAGCTGAATAGCTGCCAGCATAAAGAAAAAAAGTCTGGAAACTGTTATTTCCCAGTAATTTTCTAAGTCCAGCATCCATATCTTCCTAAAAAATCACTGGACCGGAACGAAACTAAAACTTGTTCTGTAACTAATCAATGCAGGTCTACATACCAAAAATTAGCTCAATAGCTACCCCTGTTTAGAAAAAAAGTTTGGAAAACTAATTCACCGGACTGACGGACGGAAGGACAGACAGACAGACATACTGACTGACGGACAGAGTGCAAACCTAAAGTCCCCTTCGGCTTCGCCGGTAGGGGACTAATAAAAATCAAAGCACTGAATGTGGTGAAAGCCTGTGAGTTTTACTAAAATCAACAAAAGCAATGCTTTTATCGATCTTTGGGTTGTAGGAAGACATTGTTAGGTGTGAAATATATTTGAAATTTGTTGCGTTTGACCAAAAAGACTTAAAATAATGTATCTTGTGTCGTAAATAGCTGACCTTTGTAATTAGAACCACGAAGTTAATAAAAAAAACATGGTGAACATGTGCATACAAATGCTATAATTTGTTATTGTTAGTATATGTTTTAATTTTCTGTATATTTTAATAACAGGTTTCAACAAGTGCATGTCGTATTGCGATGCAATACAGGAGTCCTCCACCGAATAGCAAAAAATCCTTTCTTATGATATATCTCCTACTTACTAGATCTATAACTGTATACAAAATTTAAAGTTGCTAGCACATTAGGTTTTGGACAAAATGTCCCAAACAAAAATATAAGGGTAAAACAACCAAGGGCAATAATTCCATAAGTGGGCGAGGAAGAGTAATGATTCTTGTACATGCCACTTGTCCTCAATGAGATCTGTAAGTGTACCAAGTTTGAAGTTGCTAGCACTGATGGCTCAGGAGATATGGTCCGGACAAAAATGTAAGGATAAAAACAACAACGGACAATAACTCAAAAGTTGATGTGGCAAAGTAACAGTTATTGTGCATTACACTTCTTCTCAATGAGATCTACCAGTGTACAAAGTTTGAAGTTGCTAGGGCTTATGGTTAAGGAGATAAGTTCGGGACAAAAATGTAAGGATAGAAACAACAAAGGGCTATAACTGAAAAAGTGGACCTGACAGAGTAACAGTTCTTAAACATGACACTTGTCCTCAATGATATCTATAAGTGTAGCAAGTTTGAAGGTACTAGCACTTATGGCTTAGAAGATATGTTCCGGACAAAAATGTAAGGGTAAAAACAACAAAGGGCAATAACTCAAAAAACGGGCGTGGCAGAGTATCAGTTCTTGTACATGACACTTGTCCTCGATGAGATCTATCAGTGTACAAAGTTTGAAGTTGCTTGCACTTATGGTTTAGGAGATATGATCCGGACAAGAATGTAAGGCTACAAACAACAAAGGGCAATAACTCAAAACGTGGGCGTGTCATAGTTATGGTTCTTAAACATGACACTTGTCTTTAATGAGATCTATAAGTGTACAAAGTTTGAAGTTGCTAGCACACATAGTTTAGGAGATGCGTTCCGGACAAGAATGTAAGGGTAAAAACAACAAAGGGCAATAACTCAAAAAGTGGGCGTGCCAGAGTAACGGTTCTTAAACATGACACTTGTCCCGAATGAGATCTATTAATGTACCAAGTTTGAAGTTGCTAGCACATATGGTTTAGAAGATTATAGCCCGGACAAAAGTGTGACGGACAGACGGACAGACGGAATCGAGCAACCTATAGACCCCCAACCGGTAACCGGTGGGGGGCTAATAACAAAATATATCTGGTCCAGTTTTCATCTTCTCGACCAACCAATCGTAAAATTGGTCGCTCATACTAACAATTTTAAAATGGGGATATGCCAATTTTAAAATTGTTCGAATTGCCAAACGGGTTATAACAAAGCCGATGTACGCGTATTAATATATGTTGCAATCGATTGTATATATTTTACGATTTCACTTCACTACTCTCAACGTATATTTTTACTTTTTTTGTAATGTACATGGGTCACTAAACCTGCTTGAAGTCGTACAGATCTAATCCAGTTCCGACCTACTTTTCATCGCGCAAGAATAACTGCGTTGGACGTTTTCCCATCATCAATTCTACCTACCCCCAGAAAAACCGTATGTTAATATTGGCCTTCACAGGCCAAAAACAATACTTTTTATACGGATGGATACATAAAATTTTGCGAGAAAAAGAAAATATTTCCTCTGTCAAGAGTCTTTAAATTCTACTGACGTTTACCCGATTTTAGAAAGTGTCATTCAAGAATGTTGTTTGGAAAAGTTTTAGTTATTTGACATGTTATCTCAATAAATTTGCCGCATTCTTTTAATTGTCTAACAGCCATATAACGCACGTGACATCAACACCAATCAGACCTTTTGAAATGTGTCAACATGTGAATCTAATTGAATTGCTTGGGGTTTCACGCCTCGTTCAACTATCAACACATGATTATGGACACGATATCAAACTACAAACTGACATCATGTATTATATAATTTCAAAGCTTATAAAACACATTTACTTTAAAATGATTATTTTTTTTCTTTGTATTTGATTGAATAATATTTGGAAATTATACACGAGCAAACAGGCTCGTACACCAGTTGTCAATGTTTAAAACAATATTCTAAGGAATAAATTATGTTGAAACACGTTTTTTAGTGTTTCTTCACAATTTTTGTCTGTATTATTTCAAGTGATTTGAATGTTTGAGAAAACATTGTAAAAACGAAGAAACTGCTAGTGACAAGCAATTTATTCATTTTCCATAGTGATTCCTATCCCGTTTATCGACTGAAAATTATTTTCTGTTACATCTTTGAATAACCTTAAAATTGTGCCGTTGGGGAAAGGTTAACGCACATATAATGATGCAATATATGAAATGCCCGAAGGCATATTTTTTAATCTCCCAATTCGTTTTCTACCCGGAACGACAAATAATGAAAGTTTCCATTCACTCTATTATACCTGAACAAATCAAGGGTTTTTTGTCGTCTGCAACAGTTTTGAAATTAGAGCAGTTTATAAACTAGACAGTCCTGGCGGCCTGGAAGCGCTCCACAGGTCTGATTGTTTGTCTTGTTGAATGCAATTTCAAAGGTTCAGGCTGCGCAAACAAGCAAATGCGTGACCAAGCTGAAAATTATGAGCAAGTAAGATCGTGTGGTCAGTAAGATTTCTGTGAAAGTTCTGTACTGATTAGTTTATACTAATGGATGTTAAAGTGAAAATAAAGCCGAAAATGGCAATTTTGTCAATAACAAGGGCACATAACTCATAAAATTCAGATCAAGCTGAAAATTACACCAAGGCAAGACCTTATAGTCACCAACATTCTGTACAAGTTTTGTCTTGATTGGTCAATATTTATAGTTGCTACAGTGAAAACAAAGTCAAAATTGAGCTGAAAATGGCAATTTCTTTCAAGTTCAAGGGCACATAACTCACGATGTAAAGTTCAGATCAAGCTGTAAATTATATCAAGGCAAGATCTTATAGTCACCAACATTCTGTACAAGTTTTGTCTTGATTAATCAATATTTGTAGTTGCTAGAGTGAAAACAAAGTAAAAATAGCGTCGAAAATGGCAATTTTGTCAATTTCAAGGGCACATTACTCATGATGTAAAATTCAGATCAAGCAGAAAATTATACCAAGGCAAGATCTTATGGTAACCTACATTCTGTACAAGTTTTGTCTTGATTGGTCAATATTTGTAGTTGCTAGAGTGAAAGCAATGTAAAAATAGAGCCGAAAATGTGATTTTGTCAATATCAAGGGCACATAACTCATGATGTTAAGTTCAGATCAAGCTGAAAATTAAACCAAGGTAAGATCTTATGGTCATCAACATTCTATACAAGTATTGTCTAGATTGGTCAATATTTGTATTTGCTAGAGTGAAAACAAAGTCAAAATTGAGCTGAAAATGACAATTCTGTCAATTTCAAGGGTACATAAATCATGATGTAAAATTCAGATCAAGCTGAAATTTATACCAAGGCAAAATCTGATACTGTAAACCAGGATAAGTTCGCGTCAAGAAATGTTCGCGTTTTCATGCACTCGTACTTGTTCGCGGCGTTTGAAGTTCGCGGATCAATGCTGTCCGCGAATCGCGCGAAACAAAACACGCTTTGAAGGAATTGAAAAATTGATATGTTTAAAAATTTGGGGAATCGGGTGCTGGTTTACAGTACAATGAACCTTCATAGAAAGCATAATTCCTGTGGAAATTGGACCATTGATGAGAAAGGTAAGTAATATTTGTGATATAACACAATTACAGCGCTAACAAAACATCGTAACTACAACATGAAAAATCCTTGCTATTCGGTAAATCTAATTTTATGAGTGGTTGACGAGAATCTTGTAACTGCAGCATTGTTCAATCTGTATGTGCGATATTTTCGTCGCCATTGACAGTTTGATCGAAGTAAGATTCAATCGACCCATTGTTTTATTTCACACTTTATAGTATACTGGAAAACAGTTTGTAACACAATACATATAATTTGGGCGTTACACTAACTTCACATCTATTTACCTATAGCATTGAAAAGCGATATTGACAGTTTTATTCAATACCATGGAAGGACGATTCAAACCTCGTACCTTTGGCTTATTCAAGCAACAGTTACGAGGTTTTAAACATCAATCGACGTTTGCTATCATACTTGGCATACCAATCTCAAACGACCCCTTTCTCAATTTCAGGCTCTTGAAAAGCCAATATCAATCACTGGCTCAGAAGACAAAGAAAAAGTTACTTCCCTAGTTTACATAGTAACACACACGTTTAATAAACACAATTTAAAAAAACATCTCCCCATAGGTTTTCCCGAAACAAAAACTATCAAAGCGATTAAAGTTCGCGTTTTTATTGAAAGTTGCCTATTCGTGGCGTTTTAAGTTCACGGATCACACCCACCCGCGAAAGACGTTAACTTAAAATGCGCGAAACCATTTCCTGGTTTACAGTAGTAACCAACATTCTGTTCAAGTTTTGTCTTGATTGGTTAATATTTGTGGATTTTAGAGTAAAATTAAAGTCAAAACTGGCTATTTTTGACATTCAAGGGCAGATAACTCAGGTTATTCTGATTCAATCAAAATTCTTTGAAGGAATCTGAGAGAGGGTCACCCAAGGATCATTCTTGTGAAGTTTGATTGAAATCCATCTGGTAGTTTCTGAGAAGAAGAATTTTAAATGAAAAGTTTACGGACGGACGGACGCACGCACGGACGGACGGACGCACGACGGACACACCGCCATGACAATAGCTCGCTGGCCTGTCGGCCTGTGGAGCTAAAAATCGCTTTTTAGGAAAAGACTACACAATGTCAGTGCTGAGCTATCAGATGGGCAATCAGGTGACCTAGCGTGACCGGGTTATTCCAGAGATATTTTTGTGTAACTCTTTCTCAAACAAAACAATGAGTCCATGTCGCTATTAATTATTTTACAAAAAGAAGCTTTATGTTACTTCAGTTAGAAATCTGATGCAGATGACAAATCGATATTTACAGACTGCATTTGCTTCTTTTGTCGCAATGTTTTCTCAGCCAATCCGATTCTACTATGAACGTCAACACCAGGTATTGTTCTCGATAGGAAATAAATTTAGATAAGATTGAGAGAAAAGAAGATTCAGTTATTTTGATTCACATCAGCTACTTTTAATATTGAATCAACCTGAAAATCGAATTTCCTTTTACAAATTTTCATTTAAATTCAACAATACGTTTTTGTCATTTGAAGCAAAGTTAAGAAAAAAACTTGCACTGACAGTACTTTAGAATTATTTCAATCAGAACCACCAGTTTGCATTCGTGAACGGGTTTATTAAATGTATTTGGTTTAAATGTTGAAAATTG
The DNA here is from genome assembly GCA_963680895.1 of Fragum sueziense. Lineage (NCBI taxonomy): Eukaryota > Metazoa > Mollusca > Bivalvia > Cardiida > Cardiidae > Fragum > Fragum sueziense. Next base: position 41,551,687 of record OY804593.1, on the reverse strand, counting down.
TTAGCTGGCGTAGTTCCCTAACCCTTTCAAAAAACGAGGTTCTAGATATTGAAAGGTGATGAAGAGGGCAAAAAGAAAATTTAATGAAAATTTCATTTGTGTATAATATTGTAAAGAAAAGGTCGATGCAAAAGAAGAAAATGCCGATTACTAGCACATACTTCTATTGTCTCAATGTTTTCACAAAGCATTTTCTGTGGTTAACAAGTTTTAAATCATTCAAAACACAGCAAACATTGTGAATTTATTGAGGAGTATGTTCTAAGACAAGGTGAACTTTCCAAAAGAGGCAGGTAATGAAGATACGGTTCATTTAGATGCCATAACTGGGTATTGGTTAAAGCTCATTGAAGGAAACGTAGAAAAAACTGATAATCAGCATTTTCATCATTTTCCTTCAAGGTTAGAGGGGCATAATTATAGTGGCCACGCTGTTTGTTTATATGTCCTTCTGTCAACTCTTTGATCAAATTAGATGAAACCTTTTATTCATATTTTGAACTTCCAGCAATGTTTTGCGTCAATACAATGGTTGAGTAAAAGTAGAAATTAGTTTTTTTTTTCTCTGCCTAATTCATTTTCATACGAAGCTGCGTTCCCATTGCCGACCAAATCAACCCAATCAACTCGATCGCCTTAATTCCCCGATCCAAACCGATTAAACTCGATCAAATGTATATACACGACTTCTTTTTTTATTTCTTGTCGATTTATTCCCGATCATTTTTGCCGACCACGCTCGATCGATCACTCTTGCCGACCAAGCTCGATCAGTACTCGAACGCGCCTTGATAGTCGAAATTTGATAAAATTGTGTACTTAAGGTACAGTTGGGAACATCATGAAATTGACATTCATTCCATTCAATTCCATTCAATTCCATTCCGCTCATCTGAAAATTCATTCATTCACCAATCCGCTCATTCCATTCCATAAAAACATTCAAACCATTCATTCAAAACGCTCAGAACGTTCAAAACATTCCATCGTCTGATTGGCTGGCATCTTAATTGGTTACACGCGATTGGCTGAAAATATTGATTTCGTTTAAAGATAATTCGGAAAATTATGCAACCCGTTTGACCTGATTCGGGGTGTAACTAATAACAACAACATAATATCGAGTAGGTAGAAGTAAAAGTAAATTCATAGAAAGGGAAGATGGAAAAGGTTTGCAGAGGGAAACGGTGGCCATTGTACGTACGAACATTGGTTGAATCCTATGCTGCGAGGGGTTTCACTGCGGTGGCAATTTCGAAGATTTTGAGAGTCCGACATAGTTTTGTTGCGTCGCGTCAGTCGATTCACAGAGCGGTGAAAGGCAGAAACAACAAACCAGCGGAATACCCAAGGTATAATATCTGAATTCCAAATTAAATTCGGGAAATACTTAATTTTAGACAAAGCAGTTCATCTGCAATCACGATGTTTCAATCTACAACGGCTATCTTTAATTTTTTGGAAAATCGCGTTTTGTCATCGGTTTTCGTGTTTTGATGACGTAATATTCCAAAAGATTGGATCCAAAAAAATCATAACAAATGGACTGTTTAAAGTTTACCCTTTTCCAAACAGTAAAAGATAGACCATTCTAGCTTGAAACCTCCAGTGGACAACAAAATTGATCATTAATACAATAATGGTATTTGTTAGCAGTAAAGCTCAGAAAATAATGAGACAAAAAGACCATTTCCTTGTTGTCACAAAGTTTTTTGGTGTTTTTTTTTAATCAGGAGCTGAGGACATCAAAACTAGGTTTTGAATAAAATTGATTTGTGTGTACACAATTTAGCACAGAAATGTTGCGACAAAAGGGGAAACTTTTTTATCAGTATTTTCTTCTTTTGTCTCAATGCTTTCTAAGGTCTTTTCTAATAGGAAAGGCAAAACCATGTCATTTTTTTGAAAAGTAACCCCGCCCACTGAGCCAGATTCAATCCCGATTTCGAAAATTTCAAAATTGGCATGAAATCAGTCTACTTCGGGAGACTCAGTCGTAGTACATCCTGATAAAAATCGGCACCAATTCGGGATCAAAAATAAATCGAGACAAAAATTTCAACATGCACAAATTTTCCTCCCGATTTCGAAAATCCTGGCGAAGTCGGCGCACCTCATTGCACATCATATTTGATCGGCGTACTTCGTAGTAGGTAAATCGGCGTTATTCGGCGACTATATCATACTTATTCGGGATACACATCTCGGCGAAGAACACCGAATAACGCCAATGTACTACGAGCAACTCCCGATACAGGCCGATGGACTATGACGAGTATCATGACTCGCACCCGTGGTACACTGATCTACACCGAATAACTAGGAACAACTAGGATATTATTCCGAAGTACTGCAAAGTACCCCGAATTCCGGAAAATGTAAAAAGGTTAATCAACTTTGAAAACAATACGGTTTAATTCTATCAATTAAAAATGACGTAATTTCGGACAAAGAATAGTATTTCGCCGTTGTGGTTCTAAAACCCTGCAACTGCAGCTTGAGTCTGTTTAGCCAAAATTAAATACTTTTCATTCAGTTCTAAATATTTTAACAAAACCATTCGATACACTAGGACCAAGAAAGGATGCATGAATAAAGAAACAACTGTCAGCTACTACATAATTGTTATTCCTGATGAGTCATTGATCAACCAATCTGATCCTGATCAGGATCCTGACCACGAACTTAAAGATGGCATCAAAACGCAGTGCCATATCATTAAGCAAGGGAAGTCATCCAAACATAGTGATCTGATGATGACTTGATTGTAGATCAACATAGGATTTGCGAACAATATATCGCAGAAAATATTAAGACAAAATGATTAAAATGGTGGTTATTAGCATTTTTCTCTTTCGTCTTAATGTTTTCTCAGATATTTTCTATTAAGGACAAGTGGGCGAGCAGCTGGAGGCTCGGTAAGGGTGTAGTGGTAGTACTGGTTTGAGAAACAACAGGAATCCATGGGTAGGTGCTCCAGCTGCCGCGATGACCCGGGTAGTTGAAAACGGCGTAAAACCCCAATAAACTCAACTCTATTAAGGACATACAAACAAGACCTGGTTCTGGAAATGCTTATAAGCCTCTTTCAACAGTATCCATTCACATCGTGCCACAGCTCATTTAATAATGCCTTTTTGAGTAGAGTGTTTAATGCCACTGACAATAATTTTGCCTAAAGGGCATCTGTTCACGTTTTCTGGCTTTCTCATACTATTAACAATGAGTTAAATCTTTCAAATACATCCGTAAACTTGCCAGTACTACACTTGGATTTCAATAGGGGTCGATTTTATCAAGTAAACTGTGACGTAATTTCGGACAAACAACAGTTATTTTTAATTTCGTTTTCTGTTGTTGGCATGTTGTCATGCTGATACATAAATACCAAACTGATTTTTCTGTTGAATTAATCATAATTTATATACCAAATTTACGAAATCGAGGCAAAATCGCGACGAAAATGTACCTAAGTCGTAGTAGATCGGATGGATCGACGTATGTCCCAGTAACTCTGTGTGCATTGTAGTCCATCGTAGTTAGAAATCGGGACAGTCGGTCTAGTTCATACTGTTTCGTGGTAACTCGGCTCTCGGGGTACTTCCGAACAAAGTCGGGACAACATCGTAGTTAATCGTATTGTATCGTAGCATTTCGTTGTCCATCGGAAATTTTCTTACCGCTAAAAATGGGGTGAGCGGAGAAAATTGGCCCAAACTCGTAGTAAATCGGGACAATGTGCTCTCCCGAGGCACTACGAATATTTTGGAAATCGGGCTCAGTGGGACCGGGGGTAAGCTTGAGCTAGTGTTGCAACTTTTGAATGATATGTCTCTAAGAATAATGAATTCATATTAACCCTTTCAGTGGCAGATCCTGAGAGGTTTCACCGTTTTGGGGATTCTTCTGTAGCCTGATTTGTTTCATTTTAATGCAGAAATCCAGTAAGCATCGGGAAACACCAGGAAAACAAATCAGATAGCGAGTGTCCACTGTACAGTACTTATATGCAGCTTAAGTCATTAATTTTAAATTTGAACTACATGCTATAAAGTGTTTTATTACCATTGCAGGTACAGGAAGATCCTTGCAGTTCACAAGACTGTCATAGACATGGAGCTTAGGAAGAATCCCGAGACGACATCACACACATTGAGAGATATGTTGTTAAAGGACTTTGGCGTGAGGGTTTCATCCCAACATATGTCGCGGATACGACGTGAACTTGGTTGGACTGCCAGGAAAACTCAATATTGCCAAATGATCAGCGTCAAGAATAAGAAACTGCGTGTTGATTGGTGTCTGCGAGAACTGGCGATAAAGGACAAATTTCTGGACGTGATATTCACTGATGAAACATCAATTGAAATGTCATCATCCGGGAAGCTTTTTTTTTATAAACCAATGTCAGACTTCGAAAAGCTTCCTGCAAAAGCACCTAAACCAAAACACCCATATAAGGTAAGCACATATTTCAGGTATACATACATTAGGATCAAGTTTCAAAGGCGGATCCAGGATTTTTTTCCAGGGGTGGTGGTGGTCCAAACCCAAGATTTTTTTCGGGGGGGGGGGGGGGTTCCAAGCTTAAATTATGGCTTAAAATGTAATAAATATGTAACATTACACTAAATTCATACAGTCAAAGTTTAGTTTTCGGCCAATGCTGGGGGGGGGAGGCTCCCTAGATCCGCCCATGAGTTTAACCCTTTCCCAAACAAGACCTGGTTTTGACGTCTGTAATAGAAAAGGTCTCAGGGAAAACACTGAGACAAAAGAAACTGCTGATAACCAGAAGTTTCTCCTTTTGTCTCAATATTTTCTGAGCTACATTTTACACAAATCCTACCTTTGCCATTGTCCATTTTGACATCCGCAGTGGATTTCTAATGGGAAAAGTTAAAAATTTTGCCTTTTGGGAAAGGGTTAATCAAAAGATTTAATGCATATTTTTGACAAAATGATGTCTAACTGCATGTTAAGGACAAGAACCGCATATCACCAATAACGAAGTATGCAGGTTAAGTGATTGTTCTTTTTGATAGTACATTGTTAAGACAAAAATATGTCTTCAGGTAAGACCTGGGTAATTGGCTATGTGACCAGTTATGGAACGCAATCTGTAATGTGGGAATAGAAGGTTTCAAAGGAAGTAATCTTCTTTGGTCTCAAATTTTGAACTTTTAAACGCCGCCGGAGGCGGTCGTATATTGGTGTCATCTTCTCCGTCTGTCCATCGATCCAATTTTCTTGTCAATACAACTTCTACGAAGTTTCTGGCTGGATCTTTTTGAAACTTGGTCAATGTTATCACCTCAATTGGTAGACGGCATGAAGCATACAATTGATAATCATTTTCACAAAAATTGTTTAGAATATTACCCAAGAAATCTGAGCACGCTCAATTATTTCCGTTGTTAGGAAAACAGGGGATATTGCATCTAACGGTACTGGTCCCTTGCTATCAACAGAATTTTTAAAGCTGTTGTTATAGCTGCCTAGCACATTTTTCTTTTGTTTACAAATGATTGTTTTGATTCAAAACATTATAGGAAAAGAAGAAATTTCTCTACATTAGCAATTGCTCTTTTTCTTAAAGTGATATTTCATGATTATTTTTACATAAATTTTACTTTTATTCTATCTGAAAGAACATGTTTTCTTATGAAAATTCTGAAAATTTCAAGCCAAAATATTGAACCTTTTACGAGAAATATTTATTTTTGTGCTAAAATTAAACAAAGTGTTGTGGACAACAGTTCAGATTTATATAGCATTTGTCATTTCTGTCGGCGTATTTTTCGCTTATAGATAACAACTTCAAAAAACTGATAGCGTTTCTACGCATTAGAATAAACAGTCTTTGCATCAAGACATACTTTTAATAAATGAAATAAATGTGTGAAATGTCACTTTAAATTGTCTTTGTAATCTTCAACATTTTTATCAGAAGCACTTTACTTTGAAGACATTTGATTTAGCTGTTTGGGAAATAAGAAGATGTAGGGGCCTAGCACAGAATTATTTGAAGGTATATGGGAGCCACTATATGCTATTTAAATTAAGATACATGTAGTATCATACATGTAGTACATGTATCATACCATTGTACATTATGATCAATTTTCTCTAAATATTCTCTTCCCTTTCAGGCCTTCTCCCTAACAAGGGTAGTAGTAATGAGTTCTCATCAAGATTCAAACAATGTTTTTTCCTAAATCCTCATTTTAATATTTCAGGTACATATGTGGGGAGGTATTTCATACAAAGGAAGAACACCATGTTGTTTATTCACCGGCACAATGGACTCTAAGATATATCAAGAGATTCTACGATGTAATCTTCTACCCTTTGTCCGTAAAAAGTATCCGGATGGTTTCCGACTGTATCAGGCAAGTACTTAAATGTAAAGGAGTTGACATAAAAAGTGACCATGAAATTAAACCCTTTCAATTAATTTGCTCAGAATTGTTCTGAGCTTTAAGCCGTGTTAATCCATTTGTATACAGGGACACTTTGATGCAGCACATCAAAAAAAAAAAAAAAAAAAAACTCAGAAAAAACATTAAGGCAAAAGAAGAAAATGCTGCTAAAAAGCATTTTTTTCTTTTAGCCTCTACATTTTCTGTGCTCCAAATTTTATTTTAATAAACCATGTACTGGTATATATGCCAATATTGGTATTTGAAGTAGTTATAAAAATAGGCATACAAAATGTAGAAACGTACAGTTTAATAGGGGGTTTCAATAACTGTTTGGTAACCCTGGGCCCGTATTCCTCAACGTTTCTACTTTGATTTTCTAAAGTAAAATTACATACCAACCAATCAGAGTGGCCGAGACAAACGCAGACAAAATTATCGGTCACCCTGATTGGTTGTATTGTAATTTTACTTTAGAAAATCAATTTAGAAACGTTGGTGAATACGGGCCCTGGTCTCAAGGTTAGTAAGCATGAGGTAGTCTCTGTTTTCCTATCAATATTCCAGAGCAATATTTACAAAAGTAGTATAGGGAGTGATACTCCAATAGTATAGTATGCTATAATCTACAGCACCCTCCTCTTAATGTTTATGAAATGGTCAATCTTTCTTAATCCTTTCCTAATGACGAAAAGGTATTCGTAATAAAAGTTTCGAAACTACTGATGATCAGCATTATCTCCTTTTACATATAGTTTTCTGTGCTATATTGTACACAATTTCAGTCTTTAACAACATCCGCCGAGCCCGGATAGCTCAGTCGGTTACGTCGGAGTCTGTCAATCCAGGGGTCTCGAGTTCGAACCCCGGCTCGGCCAGTATCCATTCTGACATTTGACAAAAGTAATTTGTCTCTCACCAATGGGTGTGAATCATCTATGTGAGAGAGCAGCTGGAGGCTTGGTTTGGATATTGTGGTTGTACTGGTGCGAAAAATACCAGGAACCCATGGTTAGGTGTTCCAGCTTTCTGCGATATGACCCTGGTAGTTGAAAACGGCATAACACCCCAATAAACTCCAACTCAAACTTAACAACATCCATCATTGTCATCTATTGTATTCCAATGTCTTGCCTTTTTCCAAAAGCTTTTATGTAATGGCTATCAAAAAACATTGAGAGGAAATAGGAAATGGTGACGACCAGATTTCTCTACTTTCTCCTCAATATTTTCTGATAATAATAAGATGAACTTGTTTTAATTAGGAAATTACAATATCTTGAAGTAAAGTTTCATTTCTCCACTCAGTGAAATGTTCTTTTTGTTGTATTTTTGCAGGACAATGATTCAAAGCACAAAAGTAAATCAACCAAAGATTGGATGATGTCTGTTGGTGTACTTGACGCAGTAATGGTGACCCCAGCTTCCTCTCCAGATCTCAATCCCATTGAGAATGTTTGGGCCGCTCTAAAAGATAATCTACATAGACATGTTAAGCCCCGCACCAAACAAGAATTGGTGAATGGAATTGTAAACTGGTGGGAACAGCTATCCCCAGAAAAGTGTGCAAAGTACATCGACCACATACATCGTGTTATGCCCCAAGTTGTACTGAATAGTGGAGGACCAACTGTGTTTTAACCCTTTCCAAAATAAGACCTGGTTTTGATGTCCCTGATAAAAAAAGCCTTTGGAAAACGATGCAAAAACCTTGGAAAACTTTGAGGCAAAACATGAAAATACTGTGATCAGTATTTTCAACTTTTGCCTTAACACGTTTTCTGTACTGTATTTTTCACAAATTTTACTTTTAGAATGTACCATCCAATTTTTCGTCTGGAGCAGCCTTAAAATTGGAACAGCCAGGAGCCTATTTTTCACCATTTGGGAAGGTGTAAAAAAAGGATTCTATTTAATAACTGTAGCTCTTGTTCAGTGCATAGGTAGATAGGGAATAGCTAATCAATTGTATATATTAACCCTTTCCCAAACGACAAAATTTTAGGGTGATCCACTTCCCAAAACTGCCAAAAATGACAAAATGGAAGGTATTAAAGATAGAATTTGTGTAAAATATGACATAGAAAATATTGAGACAAAAGGAGAAACTGCTGGTTATCAGCAGTTTCTTCTTTTGTTTCAATGTTTTCCCAAGCTTTTTCTGTTAGGGACGTCAAAACCAGGTCTTGTTTGGGAAAGGGTTAAGAAAATATGGAGACAAAGGTAAAATGTCTTTGCAAATGTTTTCTTTCCTTGTCTCAATGTTTTACTAAACCTTTCAATTTTCAGGGATGTCAGAGCTAGGTTTTTTGTGTGTGTGTGTGTGTGGGGGGGGGGCAGAGAGAGTAAAGATAAAATTTTGCATACTAATTTAACAATTTCTATACTAAACTGGATTTTGATATCCCTGAAAGAAGGTTCAGAAAACATTTAAGGAAAAGATGAAAGTGCTGATAACATAATTTTCCCCTTTCTTGCAATATTTCCTGTGCTATTATGTATAAAAAATAGAGGGGGGGTCAAATGTGGCAAATAGCTGAACATATTAGTTATTCATTTGGGTTTGTTTGTGCTGGAGCCATACAAACTGTGAATTATCTTGTATTCACAAAAAGAGGATTTGTTAGAGACTGAAATGGATCCAGATGACTATAGGTGTTAATCATGTAACTCAGAAATTCAGGAAATCTTCAATACTTTTGTTGACTACGGGACCAATTTGAATTTGGTTTAAAGAAATGGTGATAAAAAGTTATTGAATAATAACCAAGTTTTGGTTGATCTTCAATAGCCTTTTCATCGGCTGATTTTTAAAAATTTCACCATGTCCATCTAATGCTTGACATCTGTTCATGTCTTTGCTACAAACCGAATTCAAATTGGTCCGTATTAGTGACATTTCTGGAATTTGGCTTATTAGGTAATTAAAACCATGTAATTGCAGTCTGACAGTTGTGTTCTTCTACACACACATGCTCTTAAACCTTTCCCAAACAACGAAAGTGTAGGGTGGTCCAATTTGCGATCAAATGGATGTTACTGCAGTTTAAATTTGTTGATAATATAACATAGAAAACACTGATGCAAAAAGAGAAAATGCTGATAATCAGTATTTTCTTCCTTTGTCACTATGTTTTAAGCCTTTTTAATAAGGGATATTAAAACCAAGTGTTATTTGCGAAAGGATTAAGCTAGGGAAACTTTGAGACAGCATCGTGGATCTTAAAATGAGTCCACAAACATACAAGCTATCAACATCCATGCTTTCGTCAAATGCAATATGGCTCCTTTCTAAGATCCTAGATCAATTACTATATTATGATCCAACATCTCTTAAAACAAACAACAGACTCGATTATTTCTGCTAGGGAAACGTGTCTAACAATTTATTTCAATCTTTATGTTTGTTAATAATGATCCAAATTATTCTTTAAGAGATGATAATCCTTTCCCAAACAGTCAGTGCCTAGTTTTGACGTCCCTTATAGAAAAAAAGACTCTAGAAAGCATTGTTGCAAAAGGAGAAAGTTCTGATTACCAAGATTTTCTCTCCTTGCCTCATTATTTTCTGCCCTGCATCAAGTAAATTCAGGGAAATTCTACAACTTCCACAATATCTTTCCAAACATGCATTTCTGTATGCAACTGCTTCACAGGGACAATCATTATAATTTGTTTGGGAAAGGGTTCATCTTTAAAAACAAACAAGCAAACAAAATATTTTTAAAAACAAACAAGCAAACAAAATATACAAACTGAATGCAAAAATAAACATGTCATATGTATGATTTTTTCAGATTTTATTTCTAGTAAAAGCTATTGAGGTGTAAATGAGTAATTTGAGGCTTAACCCTTTCCCAAACAAGACCTGGTTTTGACGGCCCTTGTAGAAATGGCTTGGGAAAACTTTGAAACAAAAGAAGAAACTGCTGATAACCAGCAGTTTCTTCTTTTGTCTCAATATTTTCAGACCTATTTTGCACACAAATGGTTTCCTCACTTACATTCAATTTGTCATCTGCAGCAGCTTTCAAATTGGACCATCCTAAAATTTTGTTGTTTGAGAGAGGGTAAATATACACAGCAAAAGTTCCAAGTCATCACTTTTTAACCCAATGCCACACATTGACACTTTTTGACGTCCTACAAGAAAAAGCTATTGGAAAACATTGTGGAAAACAAAAAAATTGCTTGTGACAAGCAATTTTTTCATTTCCCACAACGTTTCTTCCAAAAAAAAATTAAACGAATTGAGTTTTTAGATATGGCACAACATAGTCTGACATGATTCTTCACACAACCTTAACATCATTCATTATTAGCATATTTTTTGAAAATATGGTGCAAGATTCCCTGACACCCTTTACATGAAAACATGAGATGATATCCAGCATTTTCTACTTTTGTCTTTAATGTCAATGTGCATGAATATTGCAGTCTGCAGTGGCTTAACCCTTTCCCAAACAGCATAATTGTAGGGTGATCCACTTCGAAACTACCACAAATAACAAAATGGAAGTTATTCAAGATAAGATTTGTTTAAAATATGGCACAGAAAATACTGAAACAAAGGGAGAAACTGCTGGTTATCAGCAGTTTCTTCTTTTGTTTCAATGTTTTCCCAAGCCTTTTCTATTAAGGACGTCGAAACCAGAGCCATATTCTTTAGAGCGAGATTTCTTGAGATATCTTGAGATTTCTTAAGATGTTTTATGATAAAGTGCTCTTTTGAGCAAGATTTTTAAGACCATCACTGGGAGCCGCCTTTGCTCTATACTTCTTTCTGAACCCCTCAGTAAATTCTGTAGAATCTATATGGGAGAGAATTGAACAAGTTGTTCCGAACACTCCCATGATTCATAAACCGCGGAGTTCCGAAAGCTCCATACTTCATACAAATGACGTCACGATGACGTTATTTGTATGAAGTATGGAACATTCGGAACACCTTGCTTATATTCTCGCTTGTATTCTCGGTCTCAAAAAACGCTGTATCAAAATCATCTGAAAAAAATCTCGCTCTAAAGAACGCGCCTCTGGCCTTGTTTGGTAAAGGGTTAAGAGATGGAGAAGTTCGTAATGTATCTGTTAACCATTTCCCAAACAGCAAAATTTAATAGTTCCACACAAAAGATGCTGAAGATGACACAATCTATAAAGTTAACGATTTGATTTATGTACACTATAGCCTAGAAAATATTGAGACAAAGAAGAAAATGCTGGTCACCAGCATTTTCTTCTTTTGCCTCAATTTTTGCCAAGACTTTTTTACTAGTGACATCAAAACCATGCATTGTTTGGAAAAAAGTTCAGGAAAAAGTTAAAGGTTTTATGGCATTATAAGAATAAATAATGAAATATTAATGCTGATTTACTTCTTTTCATTTATACTTAAGGCATCCAACCCCCCAAAAGCACCATAGACCCAGATGGAAATTTGAAAAGTGCCTATAATTCCAAAACTGTGTGATACATTTTCATTCCAGATACAAACATAAGCATTTTGAATGGTTTAGAATTTTGAATTTATGCATACTTATGGAAATATTTGACAAACTGTTCCAAATTACCTCCCTTGCATATGAATAAAAAATAAAATAATATTTGTAAATTATTTTCTTCTTGAAGCATAATCTTGAAATCTAAAACTTATTTGAAGTGTATGTAGAAGTGTGTGTAATTTGATGCATTTCGTATGGCTAGAAAATGGTGATTTTTGAGGGTCTGTAAACCTAAATAAAAAGTTATCATTGTCAAGTTTTACTTTTTGAAAAATCACTGTACATGCAACAACTTGGTCTGGGTGTATGTACATTGCCTGGTTTTTGAGATCTCAAGAAGTCTTCAAACATTGAAAGAGAACATGCTAAACAACAGAATTTTTAGTTTATCCAGGTCCCTTGGTTTTAATTTTGGCCAGACTTTTTGCGAATAAAATGAATCTAGATAAGCCAGCATATACATTGTGTAAATGCAACTTAACCCTTTCCCAAACAAGACCTTGTTTTGATGTACCTAATAGAAAAGGCTTGGGAAAACATTGAAACAAAAGAAGAAACTGCTGATAACCAGCAGTTTCTCCTTTTGTCTCAATATTTTCTGTGCCACATTTAACACAAATCCTATCTTTAATATCATCCATTTTGTCTTTTGTGGCAGTTTTTGAAGTGAATTACCCTGAAATTTTGTTGTTTGGGAAAGGGTTGATAAAGTTCCATGTTTTTCTCATGCTATTGACCCCTTCCCTAAAAAGACCTGGTTTTGACGTCCGTAATGGAGATGGCTTTGGAATATATTTAGACAAAAGAAGAAAATGCTGACATCTGCATTTTTTCCTTTTGTCTCTTTGTTTTCTATGCTATAGTGCACAGCAATCACATCTTTATCATTATCGCATATGCCATCTGCAGCAATTTTCAAGTCTAATTCCTTGCCATTTGAGACTTGACCAAAAGGCAACATTTGTGCCAGTCTACAAAGCTACATATTGGATAATCCAAGTCTTCTCTGATGTAAATACGCTCTTTGATATTTTGATGTTTCGCTATTTACATCAGAGAGCGTTGCTCTTTGACAAATTGTTGCGCATCGTTCACCATCCGATCTTAAACGCTATCGATAAAACCCCTGATGATAACGATCAATGAACCATTTATTGTCATACATGTTGAAAAATTTACGACCCAAAAAGTATTTCTAAAAGGTTTATAGGCAATGTTTTGCAACAACCCTCACCTGAGCAGCCTTTGTTTACCTTGACCTTCCATTCAAAACCAAAGGTTATACTCATCCAGCAGGCCGATTTGAAATGAAATTTTTGGTCAGGTATGACAAAAAATGATTTATTGATCTATACCCTACAGTGTTTTACCGAGTGATTCGATATGATACACAAAAACAAAGCTTCACTACTTGTAACGTTACTGAACTTTCCGCTGTTTTCAAAGAGCAACGCTCTCTGATGTAAATAGCGAAAAATCAAAATATCAAAGAGCGTATTTACATCAGAGAAGACTCGGATTACATATTGGAGTGGGTACATGTAATACCTTTTCCAAAATCAAGATATCATTCATTATTCTCCAGACCTTGTGTTGTTGGTGCTCATTTGAATCCTTAGCACAAAAAAATTCAACAAGTACATACAACTTAGGTTTGGATTTGAAATGAAATACTATTTCCCTATCTTATCTTGTGGTGTGTATAAATAAAAAAAGGAGATATAGACAAATTATCAAACTACAGTCCAGTCATGATATTATGGCACACATTTACAATTATTACCTCTGTAAACAAAGGAAAAGCTGTTCTTAATTTTCAATCAAATTCCACAAAGTGGTTTAATTTTGCAAATAATAACTTTATCATAAAACAATCAAATTCAAAATAACAGTAGTTTGGCGCTCAATATTGTGTTGTTAACATTAGGTAAATTTATAAAAAGGTGCCATAATATCTTGACCAGACTATAACAAAGGTTCAGCATATCAACTAAAACATGTTCTTATTCAGAAAAATAAGAAAATGCTGGTCATTAGCATCTGAATGAAAACACTTCTAAATCAGTTAATCTGTAACGGGAATAGTGGTCTACGTGGCTGCCGAATCCTCATACTATTACGAATTCCCGTGTTGATCCCAGACACAGCCTGTCTCATGAGATCTTGATTAAGTCCAAACTTGTCGGCGAAAATATGCTCTAAAGCATGTCTTCGCCTGGGGGATATCGGTTGTTTTCCATGTGAGCCATAATAGTTTCTCCCCATCAGTTCGTGTGGCATAAAGATACGTTGAACTATCTGCCATCCATAACTGCCTGGCCAAGAAGTATGAATACTAAATTGGTTCAGCAGCATGGACGACACTCTGACCTCACATTTCTCTGGAATTGACGCCATGTCACTAGCACTTGAAATTTCGGCTATTGGCCCTGGTGTACAATCACCGTACATGTACGATGTGGTTGTAGGCTGAAGGACATACTGGAAATGGTCATCTGTAACCCTTTCCGCTCGAAAGGTTTCATTCTCTTCAGGTTCAGTAGCTTCTGTCTTGGTCTCGACCTGAGTGCTACCAACAGAGACTACCATTTCTGTTGATTCAACTGGTTCATGAACCGGTTCCTGAATGAATGGAATCTCAAGCATCTCGACAGGCACTGCTTCTGGTTCACTCTCATTAGTTTCTACGACCTCTACAACATCAAATTTCCCTGGGGTGGAGAAGGAATGGGAAAGTCCCTCTTGTAGAATCTTACTTATACCTACATCCTCTTTCACCGTATTGAGAGTTTCTAGAACATTTGGAATTAGCATAACTGGTTCCCGGAGTTCATTTACCATATTGTTTAATTTGTCAAGCGCTGTCGATATATCTGATAATGTCCTTCCCTTAGGGTCATAGGAGGATAACAGTTCTTCTCTGTTTTCAAATATTATCACCGGTTCCGTCTGAGTCCCGATTGATCTCTTATCAAGATCATGCTCCACAATTCTTGTTGTCAGGACATCTCGTTGGTCTTGCGACAGATCATCTTCAAAACGAGGTGGACGCTGTGGGAGAGCAATACAAGAGCTGGAGGATGCCTCACCAGCACCTTGAAAAAGGACCCTGACAAAGCGGCCATCACTTCCCTGAAATAAAAAAGTTTTTATAAATGACATGTTGGTACATATGACTTCATCCTTTTCAAAAGATGAAATTTTAGACTGTCCCAATTTGAAAACAGCTGCAGACGACAATACATGTATTTGTATAAATAACCAGATTTGGTGTACATGACAAGCACAGAAATTTTTTAAGTAAATGGAGAAAATGATAAACACCAGGATTTTCTTCTTTTCCTTCAATGTTTTCTGACCCTCCCTCTTCCAAGGACATCAAAACCAAGTCTTTTTAGAGAAAGAGTTCATTGAATTTACTGCTATTTCACCAAATAAAAGACTTCCTTTATTAAGTAAAAATTGTCTTGTCATTTACATGTCCATTCAACACGGATCAGTCTGAATAGTAACAGTAGTATTTTGGACTGGGCGGAAAAGCGTCTTATTACTTTCATCTTGCATTACTATCTGTAACTAGACAGTTGTGCTGGGACAACATGGCAAAGTTTGCTGTTAACACATCATCAAACAAAATTTGGACGGGTCCAAACTTAAAGATGTTGCAGACGACAATTTCAAGTTAAGAAAATTTATAATCGTTTGGTCTTTTTGGTAGAAAACATTGTGGGAAATGAATAAATTGCTTGTTACAAGCAATTTCATCATTTTTCATAGTGTTTTTCAAAGCCATTATCCTGTGGGGAGTCAAAAATAGTCATTGTGTGGTAACAGGATAAGCTCTTGAAAGCCATTTTAAAATTATGATGTTTTTTTTGTGAAACCCAAGTGCCCAGCAAATGTACTTCCTAGTGCAGAGTTAAATGCGTTTTAGCTCTACTGGCCGAAGGCCAGCGAGCTATTGTCATGGTGCTGTGTCCATCATCCATGCGATGGCTTTTTCTTTTAAAATAGGCCAATCTTGACCAAAACTTGGCACAAATGTTCCTTAGGAGGAACATTTACTTAAATTGTGCAAATAATTTTGATTGGTTTATAAATGTTGGCGGAGCAGGGAGGGTTTATCATATCAGGAAAAAATCACAAAATGATTCTTTAACAAGAGGCCAAAAAGGGCCTGAATCGCTCTACTGGCTAAAGTAAAAAAAAACATCTCATGATTTCCTGTAAGCCTTGCACTGCCAAATCTTGAAAAGGGTCACCCAAGGAACATTTCTGTCAATTGTGGTCTGAATTAGCCCACTGGTTAATTTTAGAAGAATTATTTCATGGTTTGTCCAATTTATAAGCACCTTCCTGCCACATTAATGGTCTTATCAAAATTTCACAAACAAATTAAGTAAACGGCTACCCAAAGAACATTACTGCGGTGCCAGAATTGGTCTACATTGGTCCATTTGTTGATTTAAAAAGAATCATTTTCTGATTTCTCTAATTCTGATAAGCCCCACCCTGCCACGCCCACATTTCACAATAGATAAATATTTCACAGACAATTTAAGTAAAGAGTCACCCAAGGTACATTTCTGCCAAGTTTGGTCTAAATTAGCCAGAATCAGATTGATTAAAATTTCAGTTCTTTACAGAATTAAATCTTTTGAAGGAATCTGAAAAAGATTCCTGCAAGGAAGATTCCTGTGAAGTTTGGTTGAAATTGGTCCAGTAGTTTTGGAGAGGAGGATGTTTGATAAATGTTAGCGCGCAGACACATGACAGACACAGGGCCATGACATAAGCCCTGCTGGCCTTTGACCAGTGGAGCTAAAAACAGGTTTTGGGCAAACTTAGACAAAACTTTGCAGAAATTTTCTTTGGTGATCCTTTACTAAAATTGTGAGTGAAATTTTGATTGGTCTATAAATGTGGGAATGGCAGGGCAGAGCCTACATTGTAACTGAGAAATCACCAAAATAATGCTTTAACAAGAGTTGTCCGCGGACAACGTAGCTTGCCTATACAGGAGCTTGTCACAAAATCAGCCATTTTTTTTAAAAGTAGGTCAAACTCCAAGGTCAAGGTCATAAGGTCAAGGGTCATGGTCCCAAAGAAAGGTCTTGGTAGGAGGTTCCCATGTGTGAAATATCAAGGCTCTATCAATAATAGTGCACGAGATATAGGCCAGGTTAATGTTTTTCAAAAGTATATCAAACTCCAAGTTCAAGGTCACTAGGTCAAAGGTCATGGTCCCAAATGAAAGGTATTGTCAAGATGTATCCATGTATGAAATATTAAGACTGTCTCTCTAATAGTGCCCGAGATATAGACCAGGTTAAACTTTTTCAAGTGAAGACGGGACGAGACACCGACACTAGGGCTGTGACATTAGCTCCCCGGACATAAAGTCCCGGCACGCTAAAAGTCAACCATTGGGCCAATTTAGACCAAACCTGGCATAAATGTTCCTTGCATAGCACTTAATTTGTCCATGAAATTGTGATTGATTGGTAAATGTAGGCGCGACAGGGCAGACTTATCAGTCTTCCTACATTTGTATCGCAAAACATTGAAACACAGCCAGTGGAACGATACAGTCCTTCTTGGGCCTCTTGTTTATAAATCTTTTTGCTGAGATCTGGTTGTGGACAGACAAATGGAAGGACAGCAGGATGAATGGAAGGCAGCGTGACCACTTTATGCTCCACTGAAATTTTTATCACGGAGGATAAGAATGCTAAAAGACCGACGCACAGACGGACAGCAGCACAACACAGATGCCTACATAAAGAAAATTTTTGGCTTTAAAAAATCTTATTTACCTTCAGGATGGTTGGTTGATTCTCGGCTACATTCTGCTCTTGACTTGATTCATCTCTTTGCTGTTCCTAGAAAAAAGCAAAGAAGAAATGCATTTAAGAAAAGAAACCTTAAAGGTGGAATGGCACTTAAAATCATGCAAATTTTCCGAGAACTTCGTACAAAATAAATTATGTATTATGAAACCATCGCCTTTAAATTGCATCTATGCCAAATCTTAGCTTTCTATCTTGTGTATTGGCTAGGATGTCGACGGATTTAAAACCCCATATGTTCCATTATTGTAAATATTATCCCCAGGACAACAAATCATGGGGTTTTAAATCCGTCGACATCTAAGCCAATACACAAGGTAGAAAGCTAAGATTTGGCATATATGCAATTTAAAGACCATATTTTAATAATATATATTTATTTTTTTGTACGAAGTTCTCGGAAAATTTGCAAGATGTTAAATGTTATTCTGCCTTTAAACAACCAAGCAAGATCTTGCAGTCAAGCTTTATTTTGATTGAGTGATATTAATTGTTGATAGAGTGAAATGAAGTCAAAAATGGCAATTTTGTCAATTTCAAGGGCACATAGCTCAAGATGTAAATTTTCAATTAAACTGAAAATGACACCCAGGCAAGACCTGCCTGGCACGTCACCAACATTCTGACCAAGTTTTGTCTTGATTGCTCAGTATTTGTAGACATAAGATCCATTTCTGAAATCATTCCTATGAAGTTTGGATAAAATCCATTGTGTAATTTTTAGAAGATTTTTTTTTATAAAGAAACAATTTACAGACCAGCACACACGATGGAAAAACCATCAAAACAATAACCAGGTGGCATGAATGCCAGTGAAAAGAAATATAAAGGAAGATATCCATCAATTGGCCAGAGCTGGTTACTTTTGAAGGTCCTTCAATTTAGGGAAATTAGACTGTCTCAATCCGAGTGCTGCCCAAGACAACAAAATTGATCTTGATGTAGATAGGATTTCTGCACAATAACTTGTGCAACATTGTGGCGAACAGAGAAAATGCTGGTTCTATGTTTTTCTAGGCTTTTCTCCTTTTGATGTCAAAACCATGGCTTTCTTATCAAAGGATAAAAAGACAAAATCATTCTTACTGAGCATACTTTTGGACTAAAGTATGATCATAACAAAGTCAGTGACAAATGCTTCAGCCTTGTGCAAGAATGGTGTATGAAAGGATCAGTGTGTAATACAAATATCATTAAGAAAATACATACTTGTTTATTTTCAGTAGTCTTTGGATTTTCATTTCCGGTCATTTTCGAATTGTTCTGCTTTGTTGTTTTTCTGCCAAGAGGTTTCTGTAAAGAAAAGGCGACAAAATGTTATTGTACATTTATAATCAATGGTCGTCAGCTAGTCTGTTGAAACATGTGAAATTTCTGATCTATATACAAGACAAGTGCATGTCGTATTGCGATGCAATACAGGAGTCCCCCACCGGAAAACAAAAAGTAATTTCTCATAATATATCTCCTACCTACTGGAGCTATAACTCTAAAAAAGTTGCTAGCAGTTTAGGTTTTGGTCAATATATCCCAAACAACAAGAGAGTCGCTCACCTGAGATGGGGTTTTAAAAACAAATAAGATCTTTTACAGGTAATGTAATAAAGTAGATGCTATAACGCCCCTGATTAGCAGATTTTAACAAGAAGTCCCCTTTTACCGTGACAAGGCATCATATTGAAAAACAAAGAAAGGAACCTCTTAGCAATATCATAAGTAATGCAAATATGAAGTTTTGTCAAATTTGGCTCTGCGGTTATGGAGAAATTGCTTCTGAAAGATTTCGTGTAATTTCTCTTTTTATGTTTCCATGGCAACCAGATTTTTTTGTTTATTGATTTCAATCCTTTAAGCAAATTTTCAAGGGAACTTCCTAAGGAATATTTCTGCAAAGTTTGGTTGAAATTAGCCTAGTAGTATAGGAGGAGATGTCATTCAAAGATGCCATTGAGATTTGGTCGAATTTCTCCTTTTTCTGTTGCCATGGCAACCACAGCTTTTTACGGATTTCAATTATTTTAGCAAATCATCAAAGGAACCTCCTAAGGAATTATTCTGCCATGTATGGTTGAAATTGGCCGAGTAGTATAGAGGAAGATGTTACTCAAAGAAATTATTGAGATTTGTCAAATTTCTCCTTTTCTGTTGCAACCATAGTTTATGGATTTCAATTCTGTTAGCAATTTTTAACAAAGACCTCCTAAGGAATAACAAGTTTGATTGAAATTGGCCAAATAGTTTGGGAGGAGATGTCGTTCAAAGATGTTATCAAGATTTAGTCAAATTTCTCCTTTTTTTGTTGCCATGGCAACCATGGTTTTTTTTATGGATTTCAATTCTTTTAGCAATTCTTAAAGGGGATCACTTAAGGAACATTACTGCCAAGTTTGATTGAAATTGGCCTGGTAGTTTAGGAGGAGATGTCGTTCAAAGATGTTATAGAGATTTAGTAAAATTTCTCCATTTTTGTTGCCATGGCAACCAGAGTTTTTTATGGATCTCAATTCTTTAAGCAATTCTTAAAGGGGATCACCTAAGGAACATTCCTGCCAGGTTTGGTTGAAATTGGCCAAGTTCTTTAGGAGGAGATGTCATTTAAAGAAATTGTTGACGGATGATGGACGACGCACGGACGCCGGACAAAAGGTGATCACAATAGCTCACTTGAGCACTTTGTGCTCAGGTGAGAAAGTGCTCAGGTGAGCTAAAAATATAAGGGCAAAAAAACAAAGGGCAATAACTCAATTTGGTAATGGTTAAGGAGATATGTTCCGGACAAGAATGTTAGGGTAAAAATAACAAAGGGCAATAACTCAAAAAGTACGCGTGACGGAGTAACAGTTTTTGAACATGACACTTCTCCTTAATGAGATCTATAAGTGTACAAAGTTTGAAGTTGCTAGCACTTGTGAATTAGGAGATATGTACCGGACAAGAATGTAGGGGTGAAAACAACAAAGGGCAATAACTCAAAAAGTGGGCATGGCAGAGTAACGGTTCTTAAACATGACACTTTTCCTCAATGAGATCTATAAGTGTGCCAAGTTTGAAGTTGCTAGCACATATGGTTTTAGAAAATATGGCCCGGACAATAGCATAACAGACAGACAGACGGACGGACGGAGACAGACGGACGGAATCGGGCAAACCTATAGTCCCCCAACCGGGAACCGGTGAGGGACTAATAAAAGCTTTGTCTAGGAAAGCTATGTCTTCACTTTCCACAATCTTCTCTCACCAGAAAGAATCCTTTTTTTAAGTAGCATTCATTTAAATTCATATCTGCATTACAATTGGACCGTTCAAGAAATTTTCTGACTTGTAAAGGCTTAATGATTTTCTACAATGTCTATAAGCAAAACTCATGAACAAAGATTTCATCAAACATGGCAATTTTTTGAAAGAGGGCAAAGAATGCTTCATGTAGAGTGACAACCTGTTACAATTTGTAATAGATCAAAGCCGCTGATAAAAACAACAAGACAAATACGAAATTTGTACACTGGAATAAATAAAATACAAAGGTCTGAAGTGTCAATTATTGTTATTGCATTTTCTTATCATTGAGTTTCTGAAATTAAAATTCCAGTACAGTAAGGCATGCTTCAAAGAGCACTAACTCTAACTTTCTGCATCTCCATTTCAACAAATGCATTAAGAAAACGTTTACAAAATGATTATGCTCCCAAGTGCTTGATAATACCTTTAAGCGTAAGATAATACATATTAGCTTAATGGTTCAATGATGTTCGCCCAGAAGCTCCACAGAAAAAGTGCCAACAAAGATTTCAACAAGTATTTAATACCATTCAGAGCAACAGATGAAGACATTCTTTTTTTCTGTTTTCAAATCCACACCCTGTGTTGTGGGCTCTCTAATGAGTACCCACGGTATAGGCTTTCATGAACAATGAATGAAATATTTCACATAGAAAAATCTTCACCCCCTCTTAGCCATTTTTATGACCCCTGAATCAATTTTATTTGGTTGTGCATTGAACCCTTTCCCAAACAAGACCTGGTTTTGACGCCCCTAGTAGAAAATGCTTGGTAAAACATTGAAGCAAAAGAAAATTCTGAAGCAAAAGAAAACAATGCTGATAATCAGCATTTTCTCCTTTTGCCTCGATATTTTCTGTGATATTCTTTTTAACAAATCATATTGTTATCAACGTCTATTTCAACATCTGCACCAGCCTTCGAAATGGATTTTGTTGTTTGAGAAAGGGTTAAATGGTAAGTTCTAACTGGCAAAAAGTAGTACATGTACTTACTGTTGTTAGTGTTGTAACAGTTGTTCTCTGACCACGAGCGGCTGGCTTGGGTTGAACAGAAGGAGCTGGTTTAGTTTTTACTGCAATATCAGGCTTAGCTGTTACAACAGAAGCTGGCTTGGTTTTGGCAGCTGTTCTATCCTATAATGAAAGAATGAACTTAACAAATGAAACCTTATACATGTGTACAATATGCTATGCAAATGAAATGGTTTTCAAATGATGAAATGACACATAATCTATTATCATGTGCATTTCAACAGCTAAAAATAACATTTGGTGAAATGCTGATTATAGCACAGAAAAAACAGATTTGATTTTAGCATAAATAGAAACAGAGATCGGACAAACTTGAATGTAAAACTTATTTAACCAAAGCATTATGCGGACACTCAGATGCTAAGAAATGGCCATAGAGTAGTCCACTAATAGTCGCTCTAAAAAGCACAGTAATAAGTGAAGGAAATAAAGCACATGCTGATGAACACCATTTCCTCCTTTTGATTCACTATTGTTTACAAGCTGTATATCAATCTTCCTGTATCTTGTCTGCAAAAGCTTTAAAATGAACTTGTAGTCCTTAAAATGTGTTGATCAGTAACAGTCAATAGAAATACAAATTAAACTGATTTGCTTACCCCATTTTGAGCCTTAATGTCCAAGTAACCGTGTATCTTGTTCGTTTTCATTACTCTTTCAATGGCTAATGCTCTAGGACTTTTGATCCACTCTGACTCAAAGTCATCTAAAACTGGTCTTGAGTCTGAAAGTCAAATAATACAAAGAAGATTATTTTGTAATCTATATGTTCAGCAGCAAAAAGAAATGGACATATTTCAATTGCCAATATCCCTTTCATTTTAAGATATCAAGATAGTTTTATCTTAGTCTTGCATCAGGTGTCAGAACTCGATTAAAATTCTTGAAAAGCAACAAGAAAACAACACTTTCTAGAAATCTCTAAATAATACGCTGCTACATGAATTGGCGGCCCTTTCCCAAATGGCAGTGTGATCCAATTTTAAAACGTTCGCTTACAAAAATTTGATGCTATTGGACTATTACATGTAAGGGCAAAACTTGTGCACTTTCTTAATTTGTCTCAATGTTATCCAGAGCCTATTCTATTAGGGGCATCAAAACTAGGTCTTGTTTAAATAAAAGATATCATTAAAAGCAAAAATCAATTTTTGACCCAGCCTTTTCTATTTGGAGAGTACATAAAATGTATTTCTCAAAGAAAATGTCTGTGTCTGTGTTTATGATAAGCAAATGCCCTCTTGTCTAGGACAGAAGACTCAATCAGCATTATCTCCTTTTGTTTAAATATTTTCTGAGCTAGCAAGTATGTTTTGAAATTTGTATTTATAAAAGGTAGTCCACCCCTAATGAGATTCCTGTGACATCAGTACTATTTCTGAAATACTATCAATTTTTTCCATGTATAATAAAAATAATATTGTATATCGACATATTCGAGCCACATGAGCAATGTTGTAAACATTCAGCAATGGTATGTTCCAATGCCAAATGTTAACCGTGACTACAAGTATGACATGTCTCGCACACAGCAAAGTGATCTTTTTCACAAATTAAATGCATGAAAATTGCATAGAACTTACCCGACAGTTTTAGAACTTCACATTTATAGTTGACGTTACAGTGGTGGAATATACATCTTGCTCTTTCTTCCAGGCATTTGTAATCTCTCAGTTTCTTTGTTGTTACTACTGATGTGTAGCCGTCAGAATCAAACAGCACTAGTGCAAGTTTCTCCATGTCTGGAAAAAAAAATTAATGGTTAATTTTGTACTCTAAATTTCCGTGTGCATCTTGCGTCGGTCATCGTAATCCATCAACAGTTTCTTCAAACATCTTCCCCTCCTTATCCATTAGGCCAATACTGACATAACTTGGTAGGAATTTTCCTTGGGTGACCCCTTTCAAAACTTGGTTTAAAATGTTTGATTTGTCAACAAATGTGGGCGTGGCAGGTAGGGTTGGCCTTATCAAAATGTTTTTTGGGTGACAATGCTTGTTTGTTCATCAAAAAAGTAGGTGTGGCAGGATAGACTTATTGCACTTGAAGAAATCATGAAACATTCTTTAAAAAGAGTCCCAAGAGGGCCTGTGTCGCTCCACTAACTTCAATTAGAGGATCACCAATGTTTTTGACACCAGTTGATCTAACTCGAACTTGTCACTATGACCAAATATCAGGTTGATCGGACAAAAAATATGTCCTATGGAGTTCTTAAAAGCAGTGGCCTCGGTCCCGAATAAAAGGTCATGATGAGAAGTATCCTTGTGAAATATCAAGACAAGGCTATATCTCTAATAGTATATGAATTATAGGTTAATTATTTTAAAAAAGAAGGTCAAACTCCAAGGTCAATGTCGGAAGGTCAAAGGTCTTGTTCCCAAATGAAAGGTCTTATTGAGAAGTATCTCCAATAGTATTTAGATACAGGCCAGGTTTTTTATATGGTAAATCAAATTCCAAGGTCAAGATCACTAAGTCAAAGGTCAAGGTCCCAAGGTCTTTGAGAAGTATGATGATAGTATCTATGCAGCATGGGTAAAGTCCCAGCCACAAACATCAATTAGATACAATGTACCACAGAACATTTATATATAATAAATTCTAGAGGGTGGAATTTAGGGCAGATAACATTTGGGTCTAACGTCGTTTTCAACTGCAAAAGTCATATTGCTGGATCACCTAACAATGGATTCCTGTTGTTTCTCATACCAGTACTTCCAAAACACCCTTTCCAAGCCTCCAGCTGCTACCCACTTAGGTTCACAATTTCAAACCATTAATGGGTGACATTTTTGTCAGAAAGGTTATTTGGCATGGCCAGATATTGAAGCTGGGACCTGTACATGTATGAGAGCGGCGCATATACGCCCGAGAGACTTGTCAGTAAAATTGGCCATTATGTCAATTCAAGGGCAGATAGTTTAAACATGAAATGTAATCAAAATTTTGTTTTCACAACCAGACACCATAAAGATTCATTGTGACTGGTTTGATTAAGGTATATGACCCATCATTAAAAACACCACTTTCTAGTCATGGGACATGCATCAAATTACACACACTTGTAAATACATTTCAAATAAGTTGATTCTCCGTGCCGGATTTCAAGATTATGCTTTAAGAAAAAAATAATTTACAGATATCTTTTTACTCTATATTCATGTGCAATGGAGGTAATTCATAACATTTTTGTCAAATCGCCCCCTTGGTGCAAAAAGGTACCAACTGACATTTTGGGCAAAAATGACTTTTATGCACCGGCGAGTGTATTTTTATGGTATCTTTCATGTGTAAAAATTTCTAAGCTGTAGGTCTTTAAATACCTACAATATAGGGTTATGTCAAAAGGTACCAGCTACAAATCAGGGTTTTTTCACTTGCAATAAGGTACCATCTGACATGCAGTTTGTGCAAAAAGGTACCATTTGAACTAAAGGTACCTTTTTGCACAAAGGAAATTTTCTATGTTATACCTTTTCTTCATCAAAAAGGTACCATTATGCAATTGGTACCTTTTTGCTGGTATAAATCTTAGACAAACTTATAAATTCATTATTAAAATAACTCAAAAGGTACCTTTTAGCACTGAAATGAATACACAAACCATATGCTGATAAGCTAATTTCCTATCATTTTAATTAGTTGTTAGGTGAGAAATCACATATTGTCTTACACCATTTATTTTGAAATTATCTATGCTGCTTACATGAAGAGTTTATTTTTACCAAAGGGGATTTAGTAAAAAGAAAAAATATGGAGTTTGATTCTTTCACAGTAAATCTTACGTTTCTTTTACTTTAATATTATTAATATCTTCTATAAATAGTAATTATTAATCAAATTTAGGTGCTGATTCAATGTCTTTCGGGTTTTATTTGAATGTGCCCATACTCTTAAAAATATGATTTGTTTTCATCACCTTCCAAAAATTTAGTTTCTAAAGGAATAGACAATTGGGACATTTTGGAACCATAATGATTATCATACTAAATCATGTAAGACATGTTAAATTATGAGATCTAACGACTGTAACTTGCATTTATCCAATGTATGAAAGAGTGTGTTCGTTTCTCAGACAGAAGAATAGTCACATGGAAATCTTTTTTAGTGGTAATCAATATTTGGATGGGGCAAAGATATTGTGATACTTTTTGTTGTCATGTTTTATAACATGTACCATGTATGCCTCCATCTTTTACCAAATAAAAACTAAATCTTGTGGTGATATCTACTATACTCGTCCACCAATCGCACATGTAATATTCGATAATAAGATAGTAAATTGATCAAGTGCCATGGGAATGGTGGAATCTACAACTGATTCAGACAGTGTCCCTCTATTCCAACTCTCACAGAAAATGAAAAACTTGACAGTGAGCTAGAAGACGATGATAATAGCTGAATGATGATGTTTATCATGCACAAACAAAAGGTGACATTAATTGAGTGAATCAGAGTTTGAAACTATGAACAAGAAAGAAAAGAAACAAAGGGTATCACCATTCAAACCAAACATACAAGAATTGAAAAAGCGAAAAAGAAAAGCATCCAAAATATCTCAAAAAGACATAACAGCCAAATAATCCAGGTCTATCAATCAAGATGAAAAGTCAGAGAAAATACTATTCATTTACAAAAACATGTGCACAAAAAAGGACTAATATGAATGACAAAGAAAAAGCAAAGTAGATTAGGAAAAAGTTTCAATCCATAAAAACAATTATGCTAAAATCCTATCAAATCTCTAAAATCAATCAAGAACTAACGCTCTTTAAGAAAGTGATGAAATGTTCAAGTTTACATCACTAGCGATGGTAAATGTTTTCCAAATCAGTGATTAATTCTGGAAATATTGAGGAAACTCATATTGAGTTATGAGCTAACATGTTTGACTTAATGGCTTTACCTTTTATTTTGTACAAGTAATCATTTCAAAAAGAACAATTCCTAAACCAGAAAAATGGATTCAAATGTAGTTAGTGTGCAATGCTATATTGTCATAGCTGATAGTTTTCCTTTATCAACAGCTAATTGTTGCAAACATAATATGTTTAGAATATATTCAGACCCAATATTAACACCTGTTTCTGATATTAAATCTAGAGAGGTGACAGAGAAAGTGGTAAATGTTGCATACACTGCAAACAGTGTCAAGAAAACTTTGATGCAATACTATTTCAAATTCATCTCCTGTAATATGTTACAAATAATGTGCACAGTATGGGAAACAACTGAGGCTCTAAGTCTGAAGTATAAATATTACATACTGGAATAAGACCGTGTGATGACCAGTGCAGACCTGAACTAAGAGAGCATAAAGAAACTATCAAATAGGAAAAGAATGAAGAAATGGAAGAGAATAGTACTTATGATGTACAAAGTAGGATTACTAGCCTCAAATACAGACAGTATTTGTGGCAAAAAGTCATTCTGGTTTGAAAAGGTGCTATGATTCAAAAAATAATTATTTTAGAATTTTGTGCTTATACGGTATTGTACGGCTGATAATATTAGGTATAATTCATTATTCTTATACATTTACTTGACAAGTAGGTTTTGAGAGGAAAATATGTGAATTGTTTGTGTTCTATTAAAAAATATTTCATTTAAACTAATCAATACTTCCATTAAAACTTTGTGCAAAAAGGTACCATTTGACCACATGGTACCTTTATGTTAATATTTTGACCTACATGCAAATAATTTGATAAAGCAATAAGGTACCATTTGATCACATGGTACCTTATTGACTTGAAAAAATATTCAAAAATGCTTAGTGCAAAAAGGTACCAAAACACAAAATCAATCAAATATCGCTTATTGATGAACCAATCTATTTGTCAATTTGTTTATAGTTAGATAATTTCTAGACCGGTCACCATGCCAAATATCAAATTCTTCAAAAGAAAACATGATTTGATATAGTTGTCTGAATCTTTAAACTCGATTTTCTCAAAACTATGAAAATGTCAGTTGGTACCTTCTTGCACCAAGGAGGCGAAATATTTCCATAATTATGCAATGATTCAAAATTCTAAACCGTTCAAAATGCTTATGTTTGTATTCGTAATGGAAATGTAAAACTAGGGATGACTATTGCAGGCCAAAATGACTATTGCGATAGTATTGCTATTGACCAAATTGCTATCACGATAGTATTGCTATTGTAGGTTGCTATTGCAATACTATTGCGATACTATTGTTATATGCTTTAAGTGCTATAAATGGATATTTTTGCATTAAAAATCACATTTCCTGAATATTTTACATATATGAATTAATTTGCAGAATCATTAAATAAATAATCTGAAGGAAGAGAGTGACATTTCATGATTTGAGTAGCCTGTCATTGATGTCTGATATTCAAGAGACAGATTTTTTGCTAAATTAGACAATGTCAAATGACAAATTGCTATTTTTAGAACAAATTGCTATTTTTAGAACTATCAAAACTATTGCGATAGTGCAAACAACTATTGCGATACTATTGATATTGCCAGTTGCCTATCACGATAGCACTATTGCAGAGGTCACTATTGCGATATATCGATAGTCCGATGTATCGTTACATCCCTATGTAAAACAGTTTCAGAATTACTGGCACATTCCAAATTTCACCTCTGGCTCTTTGGTGCTAGTGAGGGGCTGTATGTTAAATTCTGGTTGAAACTGTAGGAGTTGCGCACATGAGAAGATGGGCATATTTGCGAAAATTACATTTTCCTTAAATTCAAGGGTAGATAATTCACGAACAAAACAGTTATATGAATTCCCTAAGCAGTGTGTACAACTAGACACCATGGAGATTCACTGTGGCAAGTTTAATGAAATTCTGATCAAAACTGTAGGAGTACTTGCGCACACAAGAAAATTGTCATTTTTTAAATCAAGGGCGTATAATTCAAGAGCGAAAGATTTATCTGACTTCCGTAAGCGGTGTGCACAACTAGACACCATGGAGATTAATTGTGGCAAGTTTGATCAAATTCCGATCAAAACTGTAGGAGTTGCGCTCACAAGAAATTGCTAACTGACGGATGGACAGACAGACGGACAGACAGACGGACGACCGGGGCCTTAACATAAAATGACCCTTCGGACGTATAATAAATGCTCTATCTGTAATAGTGCATGAGATTACTTGACCAGGTTGACTCAATTTCTTTCAAGTGAAGACATGGCGCCAAAACTAGGGCTGTGACATTAACTCCCAGAACATAAAGTCCCAGCTCAATAAAAAAAGTAAGAATGCATCTAAAGTTTAACTTGAGTAATAATAATTAACAGATGGACAGACAGACAGACAACCAGGGCCATAACATAATACGACCTAACTTTCCTGCCAAGTTTGGTTCAAATTGGCCAGATCATGGATTGTTTAAGAAATTTTCCCTACCAAACTGTCCAAACAAGAACCATTTCTGTCAAGTTTGGTTAAAAATTGGCCCAATGGTTAAGAAGAATCATATTATGCTTTCTCTAATTTGGTTAAGCCCCACCCTGTCACGCCAACATTTTGAAATGTATCTATGAATTTGTGAACACATTTTTAAAAGAGTCACTCAGGAAACATTCCAATTTGATTCAAATCTACCTAATGGTTGATATTTAAAGGGGGCGAGCTAGGCTGTCGAAAATGCAAATGGCACAATAATTACAAACCAGAAATAACGTATGAAATTACCAACCTGAAGGGGTAGATCATTTATGTCCATTTTTGGCACTCCACGAGCTTTATTAAGTATTAAAATCCAAGTCAATTAATAACATGCTGGTCGTCTTTGTTTTTGTTTTGTAACGGCTACATATGCCCAACCTTCAAAAATCAATTACGTCAGAGATACGTCATCTGTGCTCAGCGAAATTTAACACACCGTACAACCGGCTGCGTAGAAAGTCAGCGAAGACAGATTCGGCATCTGGTGTCATGTGCATGGTAGGTCAAATGAATTTACTTTTATAAATAAACGAAAGGATCTTTGGTATTCTTTAGTTGATAAATACGCGTATAAGTGTTCAGTGCTTGTCCAAAATAAACCTTTTCACGTATTCCTCGCAAATAAGGTCACAGTCATCGACACATCTGGTTGTACGGGGTGTGTCTCGTTGGCCTTGACCTTGTCTTGTTTTGAAGTAAAAATAGAATGTGTAAACACGCTTGTAAAGAATTGATCTATATCAAAGGAAAGATGTTTTTTCGCCGAGATTGAGGTTTTTATGCATTGCTAATTGTTTTTCCATGCACAAATATGAGTTCCCGAACAGTTCGGAAGCATAAAAACATAGAATGAGCCCCTTTAAATACTTTTCTTAAAATATGCAGACCATCATTAGCTACAAAGAGCCACAGGCGAAACTAGAAAAGCCCTAGTAATTCCTAAACTGTGTTACATTTCCACTCCAAAAACAAACAACAGCATTCTGAACGACAAAGAATTTTAAGTTAATGCATACTTTATGGAAATATTTGACAAAAATGTTCAAAATTACCTCCTTTGCATATCAATATAGAGTAACATAATATTTGTAAAATATTTTCCTCTTAAAGCATAATCTTGAAATCTGGCAGTGTGAATAAATTTATGTGAAGTGTATTTACAGGTGTGTGTAATTTGAGGCATTTCTTATTGCTAGAAAGTGGTGCTTTTAATTACAGTCTGTATACCTTAAGCCCTGTCCTGCCACTTACGCATTATTAATTTGACAGAAAATCTTTGCGTACAAGTTTTGGAAAAAGTTACATAAGGAACATTTCTGCCAAGTTTGGTTAAAATTTGTCAAACGGTTTAGGAGTAGATGATGACATTGTGAATAAACAGACCAATGAACAGACGGACAATAGACGGTGAGTTACATGTACCACATTGACAATAGCGTACCTTGATCCCTTTGGGCTCAAGTGAGCAAAAAAAATCTCTTACAACATCAGCAAACGAGGTGTTAAACTGTCACAAGATATGCACATCAAAATACTTGTCAATGGGGGGGGGGTGTTTTAAAGGTTCATAATCCTAGACATTTTACTTTGAGAGATATTCTATGAAAAAAAAGAAGCATATAAAACAAAGCCTTTCGGGCAACAACTCAAAGAATGAGCAATTATGCCACGTTTAATCTAAATTAGCTAAATGGTAGATTTTTAAATCATTTTTTCATGTTCTTCAGTCCGATAAGCCCTGTCCCTGCAACATCCACATTTATGGACCAATCAAAAGTGCATTCGCAAATTAGGTAAAGCACTACATGAGGAACATTTCTTCAAAGTCTGGTCCAATTTCGCCTTCTGGTTTGAGAGAAAAATATTTTGTAAGAACAGTTTACTTACACACATAGAAGGAAAAAATGCACGAGGGACACAATGTCATGACAATAGCTCACTGGCCAAAATCACAGCAGCAAAAAAGGGCAATAACTCGAAAGAAAAGTTGACTATAGTTATGGTTCTTATGCACTGCAACCCCCCCCCCCCTGTCCCCTTGACGAGATCTTCATGTATTCACCCATGAAGTTTAATGATCCTAGCTCTTATACTTTTGGGCAATAACAAAAAATAGGCCGGCAGAAAATGTTTTTTGTACACCACACCCTACAATCGAGAAGAACATAAGTGCCAAGTTTCAAGTCAAGCGAGAGTTATGCTCGGAACAAAGAAGTTGACAACAAAAAACCGCCCACCCACCCTTACATAGGAGCGCACTGGTGATGCCAAGATATGTCGCATCTTCTACGGGTGTATAAAAAATTGTTAAACGGATAGATGGAAATAAAACAAGTTGGTCCTATATCGCTCATCTTAGAGATCATCAAGATGAAAACTTAGGTTTTGTCTAATCTCACACCCACAACTTCTGGACAACTTTCATTATACACATATAATTCTTATAACAAATGTATGACATTTCTTATTAGTATGATTTATATTTTAGTAGATTTTATGTTTAATGTTTGTAAAGCGCTTTTGAACATACTTTCGTATGATAAAAGCGCTATATAAATTCGGTACTTAATTAATAATAATAAAAAACAATCTAAACAAGAGATGTTTGTAAAACAAATATGCCCCCTCAAGGGTCTACATTTTATGTAGGTCAAAGTCCAAGGTCAAGATCACAAGGTCTAAGGTCATGGTCAATTATGAAAGGTCTTGGTCGGAGGTGTCCATGTGTGAAATATCAAGGCTGTTTATGTAAAAGGACATGAAATATAGGCCAGGTAAAAGTTTTTAATGTAAGCCTCCTGCCAAGGTCAAGGTCATGATCAAATGTGAAAGGTCTTTCTTGGAGGTGTCCATGTGTGAAATACCAAGGCTGTAGGTGTAAATGGACGCGAGATATATGCCTGGTTTAAGTTTTTTTAAAAGTAGGTCAAACTCCAAGGACAAGGTTGCAATATTCAAGGTCATGGTCAAATGTGAACGGTCTTGGTAAGAGGTGTCTATGTGTCAAATATCAAGGCTGTATGTGTATAGGACATAAGATAAAGGCCAGGTTAAAGATTTTTAAAAGTATGTCAAACTCCAAGGTCAAGGTCACAAAAGCCAAGGTCATGGTCAAATGTGAAAGGTCTTGGTAGGAGTTGTCCATAACAGGACATGAGATATAGGCCTAGTTTTAACTTTTAAGTTTTTTTAAAAGTAGGTCTAACTACAAGGTCAAGGTCCAAGGTAATGGTCAAAAGTGAAATGTCTTGATTGAAAGTGACCATGTGTGAAATATCAAGGCTGTGTGTGTAAAATGAAATGAAATATAGGCCAGGTTAATGTTTTATAAAAGTAGGTCAAACACCAAGGTCAAGGTCACAATGTCCAAATGGTCAAATGTGAAAGGTTTGGGTCATAGGTGTCCATGTGTCAAATATTAAGGCTGTATGTGTAAAAGGACATGATATATCGGCCAGCTTAAAGTTTTTTAAAAGTAGGTCAAACTCCAAGGTCACAAGGTCCAAGGTCCAAGGTCATGGTCAAATGTTTGAGGTCTTGGTAGATGTCCATGTATGAAATATCAAGTCTGTATGTGTAATAGGTCATGAGATATATGCCCGGTATAAGTAGGTCAAACTCCAAGTCAAGGTCACAAGGTCATGGTCAAATGTGAACGATGTTGATAGGAGGTATCCATGTGTGAGATATCGACAAGGCTGTATGTGTAAAAGGACATGAGATATAGGCAAGGTTAAGAATTAAGTGTAAAATCAACAAAGGGCAATAACTCCAAGAATTTGATCGGCAGAGTTATGGTTCTTGTGCACTGCACCTTTCCATAATAGTCCTTGGGCCAGATATGGTTGGAGTTACCACTAAAATGGACAAAGGGACACCTATATATCTTGAAAGACCTATCCAAAGGAAGAACAAAAATGCAATGATATCCACTCTGCAGAGTAGCTATACCTCAGAATGTGCATTTGAAATTTGATAGGGTTTGGATAGTTGAAAATCAGTGCAAGGTTTTGAAATGTTTAAAATAATGTGGCTTTACTGCTTTCTATACTAAGCATACACTGCATATATAAACCAGATGCATAGAAATACAATTCATG
This sequence comes from Fragum sueziense, assembly GCA_963680895.1. NCBI lineage: Eukaryota > Metazoa > Mollusca > Bivalvia > Cardiida > Cardiidae > Fragum > Fragum sueziense. The sequence goes on along the minus strand of OY804593.1, from coordinate 41,518,060 downwards.
TTGAATAATTTGTCCTACACAGCATGTATATGGAAAAAATCACAACAGGTATATCCATAAAGGGAGGTAATAAGCTGAGCAAATTACATGCTTTTCAATATGGAGTACGGCATTATTATGTCATAAGCCAAAAATGAAAACCCTCTGTATGTTCTTGAACCTGTTAATGAATTCTGACTGTTGTTCCATTTCAAAGTGCCGGATAAGCAAAATTTAACAACATTCTTGTTTCCATGGCAACTGTCTTCTTATAGAAGTTTCAGCATTAGCTTCAACTATTCACAAAAAAAACCATTTTAAAACTATTATCGTAATAAAACATACATTTTAGTTTTGAAATGTTATTTTGTTAAGACATCTCTTACACAAAACTAATTAGTATGCTTATGAATATTAATAAAAACTTTAATAACAAGATCGTGAAACACAAATGCCCAAGGAATGGCAATGTTAAGTTTTTATGCTAAGTTTTCGAGTTAAGGATTGATAAGGGTTAATGAATGACCTTGAGGAAGGTCATATTGATATTGCACAAACAGATAAATATCATTGTTCAAAAGAAGGTTACATACAAAATTATAGCTTTGTATGTCAAATATTTTTGGAGAAAAGGCCAGAGTTAAGTTTTCATACAGACAGATGGACGGACAGACAGACAGACAGACAGACAAGAGTAAAACAATATGCTCCTGCGTGTTTAGATTGCTGAAATGAGACATTTCTAGTTGCAATGTAAATATGATGTGTGTTTTATACCGTAATTCAAAAGGTAAAATAATACAAATAAATTAATTATTACTTCGTTGACAAATTATAGACAATTATAGGTAAACTGCATGTAGATCTAAAAGGAGACAAGAAAGAGATGGGGGACTCAGTATACAATGTTTTTGACAGCATTTGGGGTTAAGGATAAATTCCTGTTGTAAGCCCTTTAAAGTTTAAGTTTTTTAAAAGTAGGTCAAACTCAAAGGTCAGGGTTACTAGGTCAAAGGTTATGGTCCCAAATAAATGGGCGTGGTGGGAGTCATCATCCGGTAGGTTTCAAACCAAGGCCAAAGAAGTTCAAGACTTAACCATCTGCATGCAAAGTCGCATAACTATCACGCTTCCACTTCTGTTTGTTTCTTGCCCCTCTCAGTACCAAGCTGAATGACATTGGACATGGATATGAAATCCAAGGTAAGAAGATCAACCATCTTTTCTACATGGATGACCTAAATACCTTTGCCAAGAACGATCCCAGCAAAAACAACTGCTCGAGACAGTAAAGGTCTTTAGTGATGACATATGTATGCAATTTGAACTGGACAAGTGTCTAAAAGCCACCTTCAAAAAAGGAAAACTAACATCAACATCTGACATACAGCTAGAAAGAGACAACATCATCAAGAAACTAGACCAAGACGCTAAATACAAATACCTTGTGTTAATGAAGGTGACGGAATTCAACATGCAGCAATGAGGGAAAAGATCAGAAAAGAGTATTACAGAAGAGTTAAGGCTTGCCATCAAGAGTGAGCTAAAAGCTGCAGATAAGATTGAAGCCATAAACTGGCAAATGCAAGAAAAACGGAAAACTTGACACAAAGACCAGACAGTTACTAACAACAGAAAGAATGCACCGCCCAAATGTTGACGTTGAAAGATTGTACCTATCACGAAAGATCGGTGGTAGGGGCCTCTCATAGATTGAGATGGCATAAACACGTATTTGGAGACAACACAAGACAATCTGCTACATCTGATCCGGGCACATGAACGTAACAAGAAACTTTACTCAATCTCAGAGCAAACCAGAACATTCATTCAAGAACTGAACATTGCACAAACGACAAGAAATGGAGAAGAATCCGTCACAGAGTATGCCAAAAGAACAAGACGGACAAAGGCAAATGCCCAAAAGAGGATGACACAAACATGGAAAGCCAAATCAATGCATGGGCAATAGGCTACCCGTAAGGTTTGACAAACCAGATGTTGACCAAGATCAGACACATAAGTGGCTCTCTGTTGCAGGTCTCAATGCAGAAACAGAGGGAATGGTGATAGCAGCACAAGTTCAGAGTTTGGGTACAAGAGCATATCACAACAAGATCATCAAAGATGGTACAGATCCAAAGTGCAGAATATGCAATCAATATGATGAAATTGTCTCAGGCTGTCCAACATTAGTGCCAACATAGTACATTCAAAGACATGACAAGGCAGCAGGGTACATTCATTGGAAAATCTGCAAGCAATTTGGACTCCCAGCAAACAAAAAATTGTATGAACATCAACCAAAAACTGTCGTAGAGGGACATGTCGGTGAATACTGGTACAGAGATCAGGGCTAACAGACCAGAAATCGTTAAGAAAAAAATGGACAAGACGTTCATCATGATTGACATGATGGTTCCTTCTGAAAGAAATGTCTCCGTTCAGGCACTTGAGAAACTATCAAAATACAAAGACCTTGAGATAGAAGTAGCCAGAATGTGGGGTATGGAGACGACAACTGTACAAGTCGTTGTAGGTGCACTTGGTCTCATTAAGAAGGGACTTGACAAAATATTCAAACAAATCCCTGGTGCACCAGTTATCGAGGAACTGCAGAAGATCATACTCCTTGGAAGTGCACATATCATCCAAAGAACGCTGTATAATAATAATGAAAACACTATAATTGCAAAATTTATACCTTCTGTCATAGATCTAGCTATCCCCTAAAGAATCTGCTATACATGTATACGGCCTACAACCTTAATTTTAAACAATGTCAATAAACTTTCAATATATTGCAGTTGCCCTTTTTGTTAATCCATGTGTTTTTATTCTACTTTGAATTCTAAAAGTATCAAACAAGATCATTTGAACCATCTAATCAGTTCTGTTCATCATCATAATCATTCAATCATTAGTGTAAATTGTGCAAGGAAAGTGTTAAAATATTTAACAATTATTTATAATAATGTATTCAGTTTACTTGAGGTACATTATTTTCTATTTGATATTGGATTTAGGGTGTATTATTTTACGTTCAAAAGGGTTGTTTAACCCTTATATTAAAGCAGATTTACAGTAAGATGCAAAATTACGGATGCTAAAAAATGATTGAATCTTGCATGAAAATGAGTGAATATGCCAAACGAATGAACATTAACTGTTACTAGATAACATAACAGATGCTGATCTTAGAAGCAAGAGCATATGCCAAATTTGAAAGCAAAAGTTAGAAACAAACTTATTTGTGACAGATGTTTGAAAGATGCTCATTAAAGTTTGATGAAGAATTTCTAGGCAACAAAAAGGTAAAAATTGCTCGACATTTAATGTTAGAGCAATAGATATCTGTCTTGAGGTTGGTACCATGGTCATAGAGGTATGTGCAAAGTTTTAGAGTAATGGCGTTAGTAAAACAGAGATATGACACTTTTACCAAACAAAAACCTAATTCGCAAAAAGGGTCACAGTTTTAAGTAGTGTCATTAATATTCGCGAATATGCAAATAAGGTATTTTGCATAAAACTTATGGTAAATTATTGAGCAAGACATGACCAAAAACGTTATGAAACGACTGAACAATTTTATAGGGTTAAGGGTTTAGATAAGGTTTATGACCCAAAGCCCCTACTGCCAAATTAAGTGCAAACATCGCTCAAAATGTTTGATATATTAATTTTCTTTAAGATTTAATATGTTTACGTAATTCCCCTGTACAAAAATGCCTCGTCTTGGAAAGTATTTACCAAATTTCCGTAGAAAATCGTAATTTTAGGAAAATTCATGAATATGCAAATGAGCTAATTTGCATAACATAACTAGAATGAAAGAATAAGTCATAAGCTTTTATTTGATATCAATCTGACAACTGTGCAAATATTCAATGAAGATATGGCCGAATTCATTTTCAAAATTTACATAAGTAATTTGATGGGGCTAAGGGTTTAGATAAGGGTTACGGCAAAAAGCCCCAACGGCCAGAGTGTAAGCAAGGCTCAAAATGTTTCTAATAAAATGTTCTTTAAGAAAAATCATGTTTTCAAAATTCCCCCTGAAAAGAAACACCTTGTTTTGGAAAGTATTTATCAAAATTTTCGCAAAAAATGGATTTTTTAAGGGAAATCATTAATATTCGTGAATATGCAAATGAGATAATTTAAATAAGATAACTACAAACAAAAGAGCGAGTCATAAGCTTTCATTTGATACCATTTTGACACCTGTAGGTCAATATTCAATGGAAATATGGCAAAATAAGTGTTATAAATTTGAATGCAAAAAATGATAGGGTTAAGGGTTTAAGATAAGGGTTACAGCCAAAAGCCCCGACGGCCAGAGTGCAAACAACGCTCAAAATGTTTCTAAGATAATGTACTTTATGAAAAACTATGTCTTCTTGAATTAGAAATAAATGATAATTATAGAAAAATACTTTTTCGAATATTTCGGCCAATTCTTATACTTGATTGCACATAAAGCATATTTTGAAGAGGAGTAATGACGTCATAATAATTACATAATTTAAAAAATCATGATTAATAAGTAGTGAAATACATGTTCATACGTATGGATTCAAATAAATAGATTTATACATTCATTTGATATTTTTTATTATTTTTTCCCTTTCCCTTACCCCAAACCAGATTGTCATTCACGTCGTGAAGGGTACCTATATAAAGGTAAGGGTAAAACATATTTAGCTACTCTTCATGTCGGATATCATCACTGAAAAACATCCGTCAGATGTATATCTACAAGTATATATAGGTGTCCTTTTGTCCTTTTTTCTGGTAATACTTACCCCATTTTCCTGGTCCTGGCCCAAGGACTATAATGAGATATATCCACCTGTAAAGTTTCATGAGTCTACCTTGCATACTTTTTGAGTTGTGCTCCGTATAAGAATCAAGTTTGAAATTCAACAAAGGGCAATAACTCCAAAAATTTGATAGGCAAAGTTACGGTCCTTAAGCATTGCACCTTTCCATAATGAGATATATCCACCTGTAAAGTTTCATCATTCTACCTTACATACTTTTTGAGTTATGCTCCGGACAAGAATCAAGTTTGAAAATCAACAAAGGGCAATAACTCCAAGAATGTGATCGGCAGAGTTAAATGTTACGGTTCTTGTGCACTGCACCTCTCCATAATGAGATCTATTCACCTGTAAATTTTCATGATTCTACCTTACATATTTTTTGAGTTGTACTCTGGACAAGAATCAAGTTTGAAAATCAACAAAGGGAAATAACTCCAAAAATTTGATCGCAGAGTTACGGTTCTTGGGCACTGCTGCTCTCCATAATGAGATAGATCAACCTATGAAGTTACATGATTCTACCATTTGGCATTAATACTTTTCGAGTTATGCTCCGGAAACGGTTTGGTCTATGGAATGACCGACCGACCAACACTTGCAAAAAAATATACCCCCATTTTCTTCGAAAGGGGGTATAACAATACTGGTAGTAAAGAGTTATACTATCATGGAAAATGCAAAATTTACCTTAAGGATCTCTGACAAACAGAATTGGAGAACATAGTATTATTAAGAGAAAATTCTACACACAAATTAGTTCAGGAGAACAAGATATTACAAGATTTCCTGTTTTGTCTCTATATGAAATTTGATACCCACAACAAAGGGACAATTTTCCTTGTATCAAAATAATTTGAAATATTTTGGTATAGGGCATTGAGATGATTCTATACACAAAATTTCAAAGCCCTAGGCCAAAAGGTTCAGGAGAAAAAGATTGAACAAGACTTCCTTAGGGGCCAATTTTCATTGTATCCCAATACATGTAATTTGAAGTATTTTGGGAGAGTGAACTGAGATGATTCAACACACAATATTTCAAAGCTTTAGGTTAAACAGTTCCGGAGAAAACGGTTGTACAAAATTTCCTTCTTTTTCTATATATGAAATTCGATACCCACACCATAGGACCAATTTTCCTTATATCACAATAATTTGAAGTATTTAACCCATTACCAAACCACACAATTTTAGGGTGGTCCAAATTGAAAGATCCTGCAGACGACAATTTCAAGTGAATGGAATTTTTAATTTTTAGGTCTTTTTGGATGGAAAACAGTGTGGGAAATGGAGAAATTGCTTGTCACAAGGAATTTCTTCATTTTCCACAATGTTTTCCAAAGCCTTTATCTCTTGGGGAGTCAAAAGAGCCGTTGTGTGGTAATGGGTTAAGGAGAAGGCATCAAGACAATTCTACACACAAAATTTCAAAGCACAAGGCGAAAAGGTTCAGGAGAAGAAGATTGCACAAGATTTTCTTCTTTGTCTCTATATGAAATTTGATAACCACAACATAGGGCATTTTTTTCTTTTATCACAATAATTTGAGGTACTTGGGAAGAGAGCCTCGAGATGATTCTACACACAAAATTTCAAAGCTCTAGGACAAAATGTTCAAGAGAAGAAGAATCAAGATTGTACAAGATTTCCTTCTTTGTCTCTATAGATCAATTCATTACCCACAACATAGGACTACTTTTCCTAAGTATCAATCTAATTTGAAGTATTTTGGTAGAAGGCTTAGAGAAGACAAAATTTCAAAGCTCAATGCCAAACAGTTAAGGAGAAGAAGAATTACAATATTTCATTCTTTGTCTATATATAATGTAATTTGATACCAACAATATAGGGCCAAATTTCCTTGTATCACAATAATTTGAAGTATTTGGGAAGAGGGCCTTGAGACAATTCTACACACAAAAGTACAAAGCTCTGGGACAAACTGTTCAAGAGAAGATTACAAAATTTCCTTCTTTGTCTCTAAAGATCAATTCGATACCCACAACATAGTGGCAATTTTCCTTGTAACACAATATTTTGAAGCATTTTGGTAGCAGGCTTTGAGAAAAAAAAATTCAAAGCTCTTGGCCAAACAATTCAGGAGAAGAAGATTGTACAAGATTTCCTTCTTGGTCTCTACATGAAATTTGATACCCACAACATAGGGCCAATTTTCCTTTTATCACAATAATTTGAAGTGTTCTAGAATAGAAGGCATTGAGAGGAATCTGTTCACAAAATTTCAAAGGCCAAATGGTTTAGGAGTAGAAGATTTCCTTCTATGTCTTTATGCGGAACCTGATACCCCACAACATAGGGCAATTTTCCTGATTACAGATATCACAGTAATTTGAAGTAATTTAGGAAAGGGTCTTGAGACAATGCTACATACAAAATTTCAAGACTCTATGCCTTGTAATAGTTTAGAAGATTTTATAGTAATTGTGGACAAACGGACAGTCACAATGGCTCACCCCCAGCACTTTGTGCTAAGGTGAGCTAAAAAGATCTTGAATTGGCACCAATAACCACTTCTGCACAAGCTATTTAATATTTCTTGGCGCTGATATAGGTCTCTCAATACTTAACCAACCAGATGTTCACACTTTTAAGAATAGCAGACAATTTCAAGTAAAGGAAATTTTACCATTTTTGTTCTTTCTAAATAAAAAATATTTTGGAAAATGAGGAAAGTAAGGGTTCTTCCCCACAAGGATATCTATAAGTGTACAAAGTTGAAGTTGCTAGCACTTTTGATTTCTGAGATATGGTCCTGAGAAATAAAATGTTAGCATATGGACGGACAGACAGACCAGTGGCAGATCCAGAGGGGGTTCGGGGGGTTGGAACGACCCCCCCCCCCTCTGTGGCCTGATTATTTCATTTTCATACAGAAATTCAGTCAAATTTGTGTAAACACAGGAAAACGAACCCCCTGGCTGTATATTTGAACCCCCCCTCGCAGAAATCCTGGATCCGGCACTGCAGACGGATAGAGAGGCTAGGCTGATTCCAGTATAAGCCCCCCCCAAAAAAAAAAACCAACATTCTTCTTGTGTGGGGGATATAAATACTGCCAAAAATCACCTTAAATTCTGGGCTAATACTATAACATGACAAAAATGATTCAATAAAATAAACATTTTGGGTAAACAATAAGGCAGTTGTACTTAAATGAGCAAATTCTTCTTTTCTCATAATGTTCACCAAAGTACATGAACATTGGTATTACCCATGGTTTTCCAAGACACACAAATTGTGCGCCATTGTCACCATTTCAAAACAAATGACCCTTTAGAAAAATACCTGAGGGTCATTAATGACGCAAGTCCAGATTTTCTTATGATACTTGAGTCCTAAGGTGTTTTTATAGTTTGACCCACAAAATTGGAAAATGACCCCACTCTCTAGGTAAGGGCATGACAAGAACCCCCAAATTCTTATGCATAGGGAAAACCCTGATTACTGTTTGCAAATCTTGAATTGTGTAACCCATTCCCAAACAATGACCCCTTTTGACACAGCCACGCTTCTGAAAACATTGTGAAAGATACAGCAAGGCTTCAAATTGTGATGTCCCTAAACGCAGGGAACTATCGAGAAGTGCAGAGAGATCTAAATTGGCGTCAGAGAGATCTAAATCGGCATCCAGAGTTCAAATTTAAGTGAGTCATACTCGATAGAGACCGTATCTTTTTAGCCTACGCATCCTGCATATCTAATTCACAAATGATGTAACTGTTTTAATTCTAGCGAGTTCCAGGAAACAACGGCGCTCTTTTACAGATTTGCTAAAAAAATGTATAGGATTCACAAGCTTGTAGCTGAAAACCACAGATATGGAATCCAGCCAGTCCCAAGGACCCAATCTTAAAACTGTAAAAAAAATCTCTGAGAGACAACTGTGAACAAATTGATGTTGATAAAGTTAAGATCTGTGCACAATGCAGCTCAAAATATGAAGGCAAAAGGAGAAAACACTGATTAGGATTTTCTTCTTTTGTCTCAATATTTTACCTATACCACTAGGTCTACTTCTGAAAACGTTCTTGTTTAAAAAGGTTTGAATGTAGAACAGAAAATATTGAGGCAAAAGGAGAAAATTCTGCCTATCAGCATTTTCTTTTTATATGTAAATATTTTGCCAGGCCTCTTCTATGAGGGCCATCATACCCCGGTCCTCTTTGGAAATCAGTATTTCCTTCTTTTATCTCAATGTTTTCTTTAGCATTTCCTATCTGTGACATAAATTTCTGTCTTGTTTAATAAAGGCTAAAATTAAAATGTGAATTTATTACTTACAGGGCCAATATTCTCCCAATATCCCCCAATGTTAAAATAAAACAGTCTTACCTTGCAAGATTTACAAAATGTATCCTTCAAAAGTCACAGATTCACAACAGTCCACGAAAACAATTTAAAATATCTTTGTCACAACACAATTTCAATAACGTAGTAAGATCTAACGAATAGAGTGAAATGATGTACTTTTTTTAAAACATCAGTCGTTTTATAAAGAAATGAACTGAGAATTTCTCACCTTTTTGTCTGGCGAAGCAACGGTTTGACACCTTTCGCACGAAGCCACTAGGGTGTTACATCTGCCATACCGATCTGCCAAATCGATCTGCCAAACCGATATAGGTGAAAGTAAACTGTATATTGTCATTTCGAATCGAAATGACATGTCAAAATCAGATGCGCACATTTTCGGCGCCATGTTGTTTACCGAAGCGGATGGGTTAAATGGCCGATTACCCGATTGCTGTGGTCTCGAAAATAGAAAAAATAAAAAAAAATACGATGTGGAAATTACGCGATGGTATTTGCAAATTTTATCTAGGTGATATATATTAAGCAGTTTTTTTCTCGAAAATGGTATCTGATAACAGGGAAACGCATAAATAATAATTATTAAAAATAATATTTTCGTTTAATATTTTAGCAGAATTTATTTAACTGCGTCTGGTTCCCGCCTCTGATGGACTGCGTTACAACGTAGTGTATCAGAGTCGGGAACCAGAATATGAGCGTTAATAACGTTCCATGGAATGGAAATAACGTTCAATGGAATGGCAATAACGTTCAATCCATTCAATTCCATTCATTCATTCATTCATTCATTCCCCGAAAACATTCCACTCAGAATGTCAATTTCATGATGTTCCCAACTGTATGCAACCCATCATTAGCACCAAAGAGCCAGAGGCGAAATATGAAAAATGCCAGTACTTCCTAAATTGTGTTACATTTCCAGTTCTAATATAAAACAAGCATTTTGTACGTTTTAGAACTTTGAATTGATGCATACTCACTGTGTAAAAGCGTACAGTCGCGTGTATCGGAAGTTGCGCCAGACTGTACGCAAAATATCACTAGTGGTGGTAAACAAGTTGATGGGTATGGCTTTTTACAAGTAAATAAGTAAAAATCGGAACAATCTTTCTTGATGGGGGTTTCAAATTTGAAGAGAGAATTGGATAGGCATTACCTAGAGTAGTTACGGTTTCTAGTATGTCAACGTATTTTGTGTGTAAATTCGTGTCAAACTGTCAAATCACTGGTTTTTGCTATTTTTCGACCTGCTCACTGGCACAATATGGGCTAAAATCTCGCGATCTACACAATATTGAAAGCTTAAACTTGCATCAGCTAATAGCTCAACCTATCCGCTATGATTTGCAACAGTTGTTCACAAACATATGGTATGTTACACAAAGATATCGGCTTTTGAATGAGAGTGGTGTATTTTTTCCGACTGTACGCCTAGTGCTAAATGAAAAATGTGTTCTGTACGCCTAGTGCCATTTTACTTGACCTGTTGTGGCAAAATCTCTGTTCAGAAAATGTCAATTACTAGTTTGGCTACAAATACACCATGCACCAGGGTGCACTTGATTAGTTCATTAAATCATTTAAAGGGTTACGCTCACTTCAAACATACGTAAAACTTCTTTATGCTGAACAAGTATAGCGGTCGAATTTATTTGTCTGTCCACAATGCATATCTATAGAGATTACGAAGTAAATGGTCTTGTGGACATAGTCCAACTACATTTAAATAAAAGAACACCAATAGGAAACGATTTTATCATGTAGCCCGTAATGTCATATCGAATATGCGATAGAATTTCGTCAGTGTAATTCTAAAACCTCGTAACTACAACGTGATTTAAGTTGTAGTTACGAGGTGTTTTAACTACATCGATAATTTATCAATATAGTCATGTAAGTAGCACAAAGTTCATAACTTTTCCGAAATGAACAATTTGTCTTGGTAAATAACTACGGGCAGCTACATACACTAAAGGCTTATCTTGATTCTTCCTTGTGTGATACTAAATGTACTTTTGCATGCGTACTTGTGTGTGTGTGTGTGTGTGTGTATTTGCGTGCGTGTTTGCTAATGTGCACGTGGTTGTTTGTGTGTGTGATAGTATTCATAGCTTGTGAGTGTGGTTGTATCACATACATGCGTGTTAGTGTTGACTTATATAGTTTGTCGTTTTTGCTTTCTTGTTGTTACCGCGGTAACTGACGTATTTATCTCCATCTTAAAATGCCATTGTGACACGCTGTTCAAGTTTGCTTTCATGAATATGAGTGTTATAACATACTCGCAAAACTGCTAACGCATCACTTAGATCTTTGTTAGTATTTTTTCAACGAATCTACAGAATAGGTTCAAACTTTACACATGCCGACTACCACCATTTGAACAGAATCCTATGAAATTTCAAAGTGAATGCGACAGTCTGTCCTAAAAAATTGAACTGCCAATAAGGATATCCTTTATTTTAAAATTCCAAGATGCTGAAATTTGGTTAAAATGGGAAATTCACACATAATTTTCAAAGCTTTTGTATTGGCTGAAAGAGTTCCCGTGTTTAAAAGATATCTTCCTTAAACAAACAAACCGCTTTTAACTTATCTGCCTCATTGTACTAGTATCATGAACTAAATTGTACAAAAATACTATCATTTTGTCGTCTGTAGCAGTTGTCAAATGGAATAGTTGCAATATAATATTTTGCTAGTTAGAAAAGGTTTGATTTATGGTTATAAAAACCTTGAAGAGCAAGTAAATACTGATCAATACATGTAACCGGCGCTTAAGCCTTACCCAAAGAATATCTATGCTGTAATTTACAAATCTTTGTCGAGTTCGCTAGTCAATGAGTTCGACAAAGCTTTTGATATTTCGCTTGGGCAGGGCAAAACCCGAAGTCAAAAATGACCGTTTGAAATTAATGTTATCACAACCCAGCTTGTTACTGATTGAAATCAATTATTTCCAGATATCATTGGTCTCTTTAGTCATTCATTTTCAGTGGAATCTCTGACTTTCCAATTCTGTGATTTTCCCATCAAAAGCCGTTAAAGAGACACCCCATAAATATTTTCTCACAAATTGTACTTCTTTTTTATTTGAAAGAACATATATTTTTATGAAAATTCTGAACTTTCTAAGCCAAAGTAAGTATTGCACCGTTTACGATATGTTTTTTTCTTAAAATCAAATTAATTGTGATTTGTCACAGAACATATGTTAATGGAACAGGCTCGTAAAAACTGGGGGGGGGGGGGTCGTACCCCCCTAAGTGGGTCAAAAGTGTTGAATTTTCTTTGTTCACGGTGAAAATTTAGAGAAAATCCAAATTAGCCTCCCCCCCCCCCCAATATTCAGACACTAGGGCTTTAGCCTATATAAAATTGCTTCCTACGGGCCTGTGGAATAATGTCATTTTCATCTCAGCTTTCAGAGAGTTTTTGGGCTTATCAGCAACAACTTAAAAGGACTGATACATGTATCATTTAAATGAATTAGAATAATCAATCTTGGCATCAAAATATACATTAGAAAAAATGAAATAGGATGTCTCTTTAATAAATGTAGGAGATGGTGGAGTGTCGTGCGGCAAAACCTGGCAATATACGTATCGTCAATTAACTAGGAACTTTTGTTAAAAACCGGCCATAAATCACGGTGGAGATTGTGCATCATGGGATGGATAACAAATACGGACAAAATAATATCGATTCTTGTAAGATATTTTGCAATAACTTCCTTATTTGTGCGTCAATTTTCAAAAGATTTGTTGCATGTACCCCGCCTTACCGAACTCTTTCATCGGATGTATGACATATTAGATAATTCGTGGTACTTCTTCCAAAATATTGTCCCAACCGACCAGAACGCGAAATGGTAACGACTACGGCCAAATTAACCACGCTTCAGGTAAGAAATTGTGCAATAACTTTCTTATTTCTGTGTCAATTTTCATGCAGTTTGTTGCATATACTCCGCCTTACTGAGCCCTTTTCTCAGATGTATTACTTATCTGGAAACTCCATGTACTTTTCACAAAAACCGATCCCAACCGACTAGAAAAAGGACTTGGATTTTTTGTCGTTTTTCCGGTCGGTTGGGATCAATTTTTGGACAAAATTCAAAGATTCTTCTAACAAGTCATATATCTGAGGAAAGAGCTCAATAATGAGGGGTACATGCAACAAACCGCTTGAAAATTGACGCAGAAATAAGAAAATTATTGCATAATTTCTTACCTGAAGCGAGGCAAATTTGTCCGTATTCGTTATCCATCCCATCATGCACAATCTCCACCGTGATAAATCTAGGTGTGTAAATGAACTTCGTAAGGACGTATGGTGACAGGTCACTTAGATTGGCTCCTATAAAACTCTATGTAAAATCTCCTTTTTCAACACACTTTAACACCTTTTTCCAACATACCAATGAGCAAAACTACACGTAAAATGGCATAGATATATGCATTCTTGTCTTGTAATTTTTTTTTCACAAAATGGACCCACCTCATGCGATTCGTTTTTTTCACAATTTTCGCTCAAACATGCTTAAAGTATATTTTTCCGCGCCAAAATAGACACATCCGTAATGGGGACCACGTGTATCCCTGTACCAAAACACACAAAATAGTCCTGATGGATTTTGGCTAGAAAATGAGAAAACATATCATCCAAAAGCATCAATGAAAACCTAAGCTAAAATCATTCACGGAGAGAGAGCAATACATAACAAGAAAACGAGCCATTTTTTAAGAACTATCTAAGCACCCCACAAACCGGAATGACTTGTCTGAGTGACCTTACGCCGTATGGACAGACGGAGATGATACCAATATACGAACACCTTCGACTGTGTACACATACCATAGCAACGGGATTTCAAACTGTTGTTGTAGAGCGTTAAAATCCAGACTCAAATGGGCAATAAAAATGAAAATTATCAAAACTTTTTTTAAAATACGACCTGACTAGCTACCATCTGTCGCTTGATCCAATAAATCTTTGAAGGATCTTGGTTCAAGGGGTTTGAATCCCGACTCTATCAATATCCTTTCGTCATTTTGACTAGAATTATTGTCTCGACATAGGACGAATCGGCTAGGTAGGATGGTTAACAAATGGTACATAAGGTTTGGGATGTTGCTTTTGTGCTGTTGAGAGAATTGCAGGGAACTCATGGCTTTGAATAAACCAACGCATAGTAACTGCAGTAGTATTTAACGGAGTGCTAAATCACTTCCAACGGTTTCTCTGATTTGTCGCTAATATTAACTATTTAAACTCATCCACAGAACATCTACTACGTCTACGCCTACGTCTGTCGCTTTTACGCGTGTTTGGACAATTGTTTTCTAGCAATTCGTGGTCATATTTGCTGTCGACTTGTTTGAGACCAGATCGTTTTAATGTTATTACATGTAGTAATTTGGAATGAACACGCATTACAAATGTTCTATCTTTGAAAAAAGCAATGAATGGTTGATCAAATGTCATCTCAAAGCTTTTCAAACGAAAATAAATTCCACTTTTTCAATCGATTATAACATACACGGAATTACATAATTGCACTAGGCGTACAGATACATGTTCCTCAAACTGCACTAATGATGCTGTACAGTTTGCACTAGGCGTACAGTCGGAAGAAGTACACCAGCCTCATTCCAAAGCCAATATCTTTGTGAAACAATGTGCATACGCGCATGCAACTTATGGACGCAAAATCAGAGAGGTTTAGCTATTACCAGGTACAAGTTTAGGCGTATAGTATTGTGTAAATAACGCGATTGCAGTCAAAATTGCACGAGTTAGCACGATAAAAAATAGCACAAACCAGTGATTTGACAGGTAAAATCCAATTTTATAAACAAAATAGACACCGATCGAGAAATCGTAACCGCTGAAGTGAAAGTACATTTAGTCTACCCCACAACGTTGAAAATCGCTTAAAGAAAGTTTGTTTCGATTTTTACTTATTTACTTTTAAAAAGCCAAATTATCAACTTGTTTATCAGCACTAGTGATATTTTGCGTACAGTTAGATGCAACTTCCGATACACGCGACTGTACGCTTTTACACAGTGATACTTATTACACAAATGTTAAAATTACCTCCTTTGCATATGAATATAGGGTAAAATAATTTTTGTAAATTATTTTCTTCCTGAAGCATAGTGTAGAAATCCGGCACAGTGAATCAACTTATGTGAAGTGTATTTACATGTGTGTGTAGTTTGATGCATTTCTTTTGTCCAGAAATTGGTGTTTTTAATGAGGGGCTGTATATCCTAAGTAACACATCAGAAGATACACGTTTATAATCCTTGTAATCTATGATGTCATGGGATAATGGGGTTAAATATTCTGTCCGAAGTCCATTTTCCACAACACCTGGACAAAATGAAATGAATTTCGTATAAGAACTTCCTGGAACCGCTTGTTCTTAATTTGAAGCTGTGTCATGGAAAAAGGGTGTCTCAATACACATATTGTTTTCTCTCTAGTTTCTTTTTCTGTAATGGTAAGAGTTTTTAAGGAATTTTGTCTATAATCTACATATATTTTAACGTGCCATGGAAAAAGGGTTTAATATACTGAACAACAGTGAAAACGAGCTACGTACGCAGTAAACAATAGGTTTTTGTGACGAAGACGTTCTTTACAAGTCTTGACGACGTGTTTTCGTCGTGAGGACGTATTAAAGGGGGACGAGCTATGCTGTCGAAAATGCAAATGGTACAATAATAACAAACCAGAAATAATGTATGAAATTACCAACCTGAAGGGGTAGATCACTTATCTCCATTCTTAGCACTCACCAAGCTTTATTAGGTTTTAAAATCTAAGTCAATGAATAACATGCTGTCAGTTTTGTTTTGTCCTTGTTTTTGTTTTGTAACGGTTAGATATGCGCAACCTTCAAAAATCAATTACGTCAGAGGTACGTCATCTGTGCTCAGCGAGATATAACACACCGTACAACCGGCTGCGTCGAAAGTTTGAGAAGACAGATTCGGCATCTGATGTCATGTGCATGTTATATGTCAAATGAATTTACTTTTATAAATAAGCGAAAGGATCTTTGGTATTCTATAGTAGATAAAAACGCGTATCAATGTACAGTGCTTGTACAAAATAAACCTTTTCACGTATTCCTTTCAAATAAGGTCACAATCATCGACACAACCGGTTGTACGGTGTGTTAATGCCGCGGAGGTGTGTCTCGTTGACCTTGACCTTGTCTCGTTTTGAAGTTAAAATAGAATGTGTATACACGCTTGTAAAGGATTGATCTATAGCAAAGAAAAGATGGTTATTCGCCGTGGTTGAGGTTTTTATTTATTGCAAATTGTTTTTCCATGCACAAATATGAGTTCCCGAACAGTTCAGATGCATAAAAACCTAGCATGAGCCCCTTTAAATTCGTCAAGACGACGCACTTAAACCACAGCCAACTCAGGACTTGATGCAAACGATAAATATGAAAACATGGAAATGGTATCATATGTTTAAATTGTAACGTTTTGTTTGACTTTTTTTATATTAAAATGACATTTCAGAATTTTTTGTCATAAATTTTACTTTTATTTTTATCTGAAAGAGCATATTCCCTTATTAAAATTCTGAAAATTTCGAGCCAAAATATTGCGCCGTTTACGAGAAATTCATAATTGTGTGTTAAAATTGAACAAATTGTTGTGGACAACAGTTCGGATTTCTATGCAATTTATCGATTATGTCTCAACTTTACATGTGTGTTTCTCGCTTATTGGCAACAACTTCAAAAAACCAATAGTATTTATATTCATTAGAATAACCAATTTTGGCATCAAGACATACTTTTAAAAAATGAAATTGGAATGAAATGTCCCTTTAAGACATATTTTGTATATTGAAACCCTTATTTCGCTTATCTTTTACAGTGAACGTTTTTAATTCGTCTCCAAAACGTATTGATAATGCTTCCTTTTTCATACGTATCACAGAACCTTCAAAGCCACGTTTTTAACACGACTCAAAACGGTTTTGCTACAAGTTGAAAAAGTAAACGTCATGCTGCTCATCATGAATGTTTGATTCCAGTTCATTATTCGCGAGACGAAAATAGATATTTGTTTCGGTTTATAAGACAATTAACAAAAATGCAGATGTTTGCAGTTGGTTGTTCCGAAAACGTTTTGGTCATGATTTCTGTTTAAAAGACGAACTAGATACGTTTACACAACGTGCAGCAAACGTCCAAACGGAAATTATACATGCATGTGCATGGGTTAATGTGTTCAATATTCTTGATGATTCGAATATTAAATTCCTAGTTAATAAATCCTTACATCTAACTCTTACAGTGATTTACGTTGTTTTGTTTTTTTTTATTATTATTTTTTACGTAAAAACGTATTGAACATGTTTGAGTGCGTTTTCTTCTAACATTATTTTTAGCGGGAGCGCGACAGATCATCGACAGACAAACCATCGACACGACTAATTACCGACAGGACAAACAATCGACAGGACATAACATCTAAAAAAGAACGACAAATAATTGACAAACATCGACACTCATCGACAAACTGTTATCTTTTATTCGTTTGGAAGTTTGGGAACTTCTCCTCTGAAAAGAGCAACTTTTCGTAATTCTGTGTGGGACTGTTCTGTTCAAATGAAAGGTTTTGATGCAAGCGATGATTCTTTTAGTTTGCATATTTATAAAATCCGCGAAACAAGTTTAAATCATAATTACTGCAATGCTTCATATCGTGAAAGTTTCGGTCAAATATTTCATTATTTTTAAAGAGAAAGAAAAATGACGTTAATAAGTCGTTTTAAAAACGTTTTCTCAAACATCCGGCTACTTTTATTTCAAACTACAAACTTTCGGGCGCCATTTTATTGATATTAACAGTTAGAGTGCGAACGTTGAAAGAGTAAAATCCACATTTCATTCATATTCACATCGGTAATTCTGAAGGAAATATTCGGTAAGTCGATCAATCAATATTCTTTATTTCAATAACCACATTTTAACGATTATTGTTTAACACGGATGAGTGAATAAGGTGTGCTTTAAAAATTTTGTTCTAAATCTAATTATCTATAAGTGACTCATCTTTATTTGAAATACAAGTTGTTCTTTGAGATTTAATATATATGAGACTCTGTTTTTAATTTGTATTTTGTCTCAAAATATATTTACGAGGGTTGTTTGATAAATTCGCGGAATTTCTTTCTCATTTCTTTATTTTGTGTTCAAAAATTATTAAATTACACGCACATATAGAATATTATGTCATAAATTTGGGGGTATAACGACAATAAAATTTACCCACTCTTATGCACCTTTTTCGGTCTCCATAGCAACCCATATACGCGACGTTGCCTTTGGTCAGTTTTGAAATAATTTTGTAAATGAAAATCGTGCCGGTGCATCATAACCGTGCGCGCCAGAACCATGGAAATTAAGCTTGCGTTTGGTTGACAATGTGTAGTGATTTTCTGAAAATTTGCCGGTTTTATTTCCAAAGTTGACATGTACACAGCGTTTTCAAGATCATGTCGTAAGCAAATCGTCGAAGAAAACTGACGTCATCTGATAACCTGATGGCGTGTCATCGTGATGTTTTGTGTTCGGTCAGAGAAATCACCTACAGATTACAAAAATTAACAGAGAAATGTGCAAGTCGATGAATTTGTCGATATGTGGAAAAGCCTTTGCATTGAAATTACATGGACCTTTAAAGACAGACAGAACATCGGTACATGATGATGGCTAGCCTGGTAGACCAAACCAGTCAGTCAGGGCACAAGTGCTTGTGAAGGGCAGCTTGTCTGGGCGGATAGGCGCTTGACTGTACGGGTTGTTGCTGTAAAAATGTCTTTTTCGAATTAATTAAAACGTTTATCGTATTTTTACTGGAGTTGAATGATTATGTCAAAAGTTTCCCGTAGCTTGGCTTCTCGTCTTCTACGAGACGTCGACTAGCAGAATCATGTTCAGTCTTCTAACTATTCTTGAGATTTTCTAATGCGATATTCATGAGTCTGATTGCGACAATTCTTTAGAAAAAATTGTAACGACTTGTGAAATGCGACTTTGTTACCATGTTTGTTACCGAAAGAAAGAAAGAAATAATGTGTGTGTACGTAAAACTTTAGGCACATTCCATCCCTAAACAGTGCGGAAGTAATATCATAATTCATTGGCCAGCATATCAAACTTCCGAAGAACTAAAGAAACCGCTAGAAGTTTATGATGTCTTTATCATTCATCAGTGACTGAGTTAATTAAGGAAACATTTAATCAGAGTTAAACCATATACACAGGAACTTAAAAGCTGCTGCTAGAGACTATATCGAAAGAGTCAATGGGTCGTTCATTTCTGATTGTCACAGACCTGACGTCACTTACGGCGGCGTGACTTTACGTGACGCTCTGGCGTAAGGCAACCGGCAAGACATGACCCTATTCAATGGTATCTGTAGAAATTATTTGTAAACGTATGATAATGATATCTTGCATATTTACTAACGAATAGTTAATGTTTATCACGAAAGAGATTTAATTTTGATATTCAATCACAATTTTGAATTACAGAATAATTCCGCGAATTTATCAAACAACCCTCGTATTTCTACACCACCTGTAACAACTTCGTTTTCAGTAGGCCCCTACGTCCTGAAAACGTCGTTTAAAACTTTTCAGATAGAAAAGTAGATTAAACATTCATTGTTCATGTGTACTAGAAGTTTTAAAGTCTTGAGGTTATTAAATTACTGAAAGCCTTGTTCCGGGGTATCACATCTTGTCCTCGGTCTTACGTGTAATAAAGTACCAACAACGTTTTGTCAACGTTGTTGAAACGTAGCTGGATTTTTACACTTAGACTATTCTTGAATGAAAGGACATGCACAAAATTTATATATCAATACTGAATTGTACTAGGTCAAGATCTAGCAATTAGCTTATGAGGTCTAAGACCTGTGTCTCAGTGCAAAAAGAACCACCACATATCATTTTGCTACATAGCCTACATATCGACCATGCCCATAATATATAATTATATGGTGGTTTTTTTTTTCTTTTGGTTTTTTCGTTTTGTTTTTTGTTTGTTTTTTGGTAAACTTGGTAAATTCTAATTAAAAATTGTCAGAAACTTTAATTAGAAAACAGATAAAAAGATTGGCCAGAGCTAGTATTACCTTTCTGTGTATATCATCAATCATTCTCAATTTCACCCCTAGATCTAATATATATTTTATATTTTATAGGCTTATGGTTCACCCGACGACGACTACTATCATCCACTGCCTGTACTACAAAACATACAACTAACACAGCACATTCTTGCTAATAATTCAACAAACACACATGGGCACAATCCCTGAGAAGTGTTTCAGCCCCATGTGCCACTTTACGAAACGCAATTAAATGTAAAAGGCATATGCGAAGAAGATGTTTACTGTATGGACGGGATCGTCGTGAATTCTATGTTCAGAAAATACAAACGTTAATCAACGACGATAGTTTTCTCACAATGCTCTAATTTGGGATGAAAATGCGAATGATATACCTACATATATTGAGGATATTAATGCTATATATGGTCATCCAATTGTGTCTCCTGACTCAGAGTGAATCCAAAAACTCAGGTAGCAGTGATATTGACCATGCAGATTTAATAGCGAGAGAATGTGTAGATACATAATATCAAGACACTCTCAGTAAGCGCGACGTTGGATCTATTGCGAATATAAAAACGTGCTGGAGTCTAAAACATACCTATGGATAGACGAAACCTTCTCAGAACACTTCATAATCAGGACAACGTTTATATAAATGCGGTGGTGGCTTCATGAATGTTAGACTCACTTCCAGAATTAATGTAAAACAACCAATATGTAAAACCAAATAACAATACTATATTTTTGTGCAAGTATAAATGGTGTTCAATTGTTTAAGTCAGCACTGGCCAGTTTTGGCCATTGTTATTTCGCGTTTGATGTCCTTTGTTGTGTTCTTGTATCATGGGAAATGAAGCCAGATACTATATACGAGAATACTTAAGGACTTTATCGAAGAATATACAGACTTGCATCAAAATAGAAGATAGGTGGATTCTTAGCCATATTTCACCACAATTCACTGCGATACACACCAAATTGCTCACTTAATTTTCTGCCTCTGACTCTCTGTTTATCAAAAAAATTAATTTGGATAATTGAATTGTTTTGTCTTTTCAACCCATCTGTAATTCTGTCTATGGCTGTCTGCAAATTCAACTTTTTCCAAAAAGACCTGTGTTGCATAGGTCATTGGGAAACATTGACAAAAGAAGAAAAAAGCTATAACCAAGTTCCAAAACAGTTTATACTTTTGCCTTAATATGTTATGTTGCATTGTACATAAAGGAGCTCTTTTTATTAATGATGTTGTCTGCAACAACTTTCAAATTGGACCACATTTTTGTCTTTTTGGAAAAGGCTACCATTTCAATTACCTCAGCGAATATGTAACAAATTAAGCTCACGTTTGTTATGTAACGTTTTCTCATTAACTCTTTTCTTTTCCAAACAAGTCCTGTTTGGCATGTCCCTACCTTTGATGAAATTGTTTTGGAAAAAAATACAAAAGAAAAGAAAACCTTTAATCATCCAATTCTCCATTTTCTTCAAATGCACATAAAAGTGTTTTCAGGCAAACTCATTCCAGAGATTTTAACGTAGAATATCCGTAATTTCGCCACTTTGAGATTCATAAAACATCGGCTTTTTTTCGAGCGTCGTCGTTACGTATCAGAACCTATTCGGGCCCGGTCGTAAACATTCGGCGGTGGAGAGTTCCACCGCCGAATGTTTTCGATCCCGCCCGAATAATTTTGACGTTGAGCGAATCTCATTAGGGGTATACTACCTTAAGTACACAGACTCAATTAACGACTGTTTACTCTCTTAATTCGAGGTGACAATTCGATATTTATACCCTTACCAAAACAACAACAATCAAGGATAGTTCAATTGATTAGCTTCTGCAGATGACAAAATGGTTGATGATAAAATATGTTTTGTAGAATATAGCACGGAAAATATAGAGGAGACCAATGTTAAAAATACTGGACATCAGCATTTACACCTTTTGTTTAAATCTTTTCTTGACCCTCTCTCGGATTCCTTCATAGAATTTGGATTGACCCAGAATAATCGGAGTTATCTGCCCTTGAATATCAAAAATAACTGGTTTGTTTTTACTCTAAAATCCACATTCTATTATCAATATTAACTAATTAAGACAAAACTTGGACAGAATATATATGACCATAATATCCTGCCTGGGTGTAATTTTCAGCTTGATTGGAATCTTACATCGAGAGTTTTTCGCCCTTGAATTTGACAAAATTGCCATTTTCGACTTTGTTTTCACTCTAACAACCATAAATATTAACCAATGAAGGTGATACTTGCAAAGAATCTTGTTGGCAACAAGAGCTTGCTTATATGTTATTTTCATCATGATCACACTGTTACAATCTGAGCTATGTGCCCTTAATATTGACAATTTTTTTCAATTTTCGACACTTTTTCACTCTTGCGGCCACGAACATAAGATTCAAGATTAGCTTAAAATATTGTCGGGAAAAAGGTTAACAGTTACAAATGTACTTACAACGATTTTGTGTACATTGTATATTTCGTCGCTTTTTAACTAAAACATCGTAACTGCAGCTTGTTTTAAGATTTTTGCTAATACTTACAACTACTTAATGTATACTTTGTATATTTTCTCTTTTTGTTAACTCAGCTGGGCATCAAATAATTGCACTAGTACTTGAGACTTTCGCATCTTGAATTGTCTCTGAACACTTTACCAAATTTCTTGAAATTGTTGTCCCACAATGAACATTTAGCCTATTTTGTTAACCCATTACCAAACGGCAAAATGTTTGACCTTTCTAAATTCAAAGATGTTGCAGACGACAACTAAAAGGAATGAAAAAGTACATTTTTTTCATCATTTTGTATGGAAAATATTGTGGGAAATGAAGAAATTGCTTGTCTTAAGCAATTTCTTCATTTTCCACAATGTTTTCCATAGCCAGTTTCTTGTGGGGAGTCAAAAAGAGTCACTGTGTGGTAATGGGTTAAATACCATATCCCGTACTCAGACAAAGAGAAAGTCTCATACAATCATCCTCCCTAACGTTAGGTCAATGACTTTCAAATTTCCATGTGAACTAGTCTCATAGATTTCTATTAATGTACAGATTCTGTGGTACAATAATTGTCATACTGTATTCGAATATATTTAGCGCGGAGCTTTTCCTTTGGTGCTTCGCAACAATTTTGTACTTGTTGAAATAAGAATTTGGCCAATAATTTCACTTAAATAACTTTTTAAAACCGAGTGATTCGACGATTTACCTTTAAATTCGTAACACAGCTTATCACTATTGACGACCGACTTGTTCCCCGTTCTACTTCTAGCACCGGAAGTACGTCACGAAAAAAGCTGGAATAAAATTACGCACGCACGCTTTTAAAAAAGAGACTTCAATCGATTTTGGACGTCATATTTCTTCGTGCGCTATTATCTGCACACGACCGCCATCAGATGTGATCAAAAATTTGTTATGGGTTTGATCTTACAGGCATGTCAGCCTCCCATTATCCGCTTCTTGATACCCGAAATAGCAACCAACTGTGTCTTGCACAAGGCGTGTCCATATTGAATTTATTGATGGTTGGTCTTGGTCGCGCCTCTATCAGCTAGCTATGGTCATATCGTAGGGACTGGAGCACCCACCAATGGATTCCTGTCGTTCCCCGCACCAGTACTACCAAAACATCCTTACTAGCATCAAGATGCTAGTCCACATAGCAGGGTTGGCAATCGACCGGTCATCCTGTTTTAACCGGGAGGTTTTAACCGGTTAAAACCGCCCCGGTCAATACTCCAAGTGGTCGATTGGTGGTCGATTGGTGGTCGATTGGTGGTCAATTGAAAAATTTTAGTGGTCAATTGAAAATTCTGATGGTCAATTGAAAACCTTTAATGGTCAGTTATTCTTTTTGTTTTGGATTTATTATTCGTATTATTGAAATTATAAAATTGACTGTTTCGACACTGCCAAATGTGCTCATCAGGTGGCTTTTGTCATCACTAAGTACACTATAACAGTTCTAGATAGGATCGTTTTGCTTCATTTTGACACAACTGTTGTTTTGACATTTAGATTAAATATCCAGTTAATGTCCAGTAAAGTCCAGTTAAATGATCAATAACAGATAGCAGAATGATCACACTTTCACACATCTAAATTAACAAAAATGTCAGTTTCACAACCCATATATTTCAGCCCCTCTCATTGGTCAACCTCATACAAGCTGGACACACCTTCCGTAAGTTTGAGTGACAGGTCCAGTTACTTGACAGTTTTGATTGGCTATTCTTAACGGGGGAATAACACTTAACATCTTGCAAATTTTCGGAGAACTTCGTACAAAAAAATAAATATATATTATTAAAATATGGTCTTTAAATTGCATATATGCCAAATCTTAGCTTTCTACCTTGTGTATTGGCTTAGATGTCGACGGATTTAAAACCCCATGATTTTTTGTCCCGGGGATAATATTTACAATAATGGAACATATGGGGTTTTAAATCCGTCGACATCCTAGCCAATACACAAGATAGAAAGCTAAGATTTGGCATAAATGCAATTTAAAGGCCATATTTTCATAATACATATTTATTTTGTACGAAGTTCTCGGAAAATTTGCATGATTTTAAGTGCCATTCCCCCTTTAATTGTTTGTCAGAATGCAATTAAAGATTAGGTCATCGTCTTTGATGTGTTGGCTGACACTTTTAAAACCTTTCTTATCATATTTCCCTTTTCTTCTTTACATGGCAATGTATAGTGAACTAAATCTGAATTGAAATTGATGAGAATTATTGAAAATTTTACAGATTCATGAATCTAACATCTTCAAATAGCCATATACATTTTGGTTTTGCTGCTTTATTTTTTAAAACTTTTAACAACAGAAAGTCAGAAACTCATGTGTAGTGATATTATTGTATAGAAATTATGTAGGGTCTATCAAGTACTAATAAGTAGGGTTATCATATATGAGCATTTTCCAACTGACCGTTTCAATTGACCAATCGACCACCAATCGACCAGTATTGACCGGTTAAAACCAGTATTGACCGCCAGCCCCGTCAATACTCATATTGACCGGTCGACTGCCAACCCTGCCACATAGGTTAACGATTATGAAACCATTGGGGGGAGACAATTTTAACAGAAAGGATAGTTGCTGCAGTCGGGTATAAAACTTGTAACATCA
The DNA here is from genome assembly GCA_963680895.1 of Fragum sueziense. Taxonomy (NCBI): domain Eukaryota; kingdom Metazoa; phylum Mollusca; class Bivalvia; order Cardiida; family Cardiidae; genus Fragum; species Fragum sueziense. The sequence continues at coordinate 41,492,579 of OY804593.1, read as the reverse complement.
TGAGTTAGGGTCCATTATGCTACTGATTGCGCTATGGCAGCGACAAGTCCATATTGGAAATGTGGACAGTAAAAGTCTAGTCTTTGAAGCGATCCGGGTACTAATGCGGGAGAATCATGTATATAATTTCATTAAAATATGTTTAGAAATAGAGAAATTATAGCTTGGAAAAAAATCAAGAATTGGTGTTCTTAATTGAGAAATAATTGGAAAACAATGAGACAAAATAAGAAAACGATGGTATTCAGCGTAATATTAATCTACTTTATAAAATGTGTCCTCATAACAGAAATTATATCGTCCGTAGCTCAGAGTTGCACTCAACAGCTAAAGTCATATGGAGACGAGATCTAGGTCTTAACTCACCCGATAGTCTGGAGAGGCGGGATATCGAATGTGCGACCCCTGTGTTACAAGTCCAGCGCGTCACTGCTACACCAAATCCGGACATCCTTACATCCTTGTTTCAATTTTTTCAATACTGATTTCCAACCGCCATTGAAGAATAATTAGATTTAAAAATAAGACATACCAAAAATGACGTTTTTAACAGCATGACGCTATTTGCATATTTATATGTATATACTCTACTGATTCTGACAAGATAAAATGCACCGTAGGCTCCTATGAAAGGGTCGTTTACGGTTCTAAATCACTCTGCTCCGAATCCAGTGGGTTTTTCTTCAAACATCAAAGCAAAAGTGGTTTTCGGTGCAAAACGAAAGTGGGAAGCATTCACAACTTTAGTCCTAAAAAGCAAGTTGTAGGTTGTCTATCAATTCACACGAAGAAATTTTCATATATCCTCTTGTTAATACTTTCTTTAAAAATTCTATGGAATTGACCAGAAGTGTGTTAATGATTATTTGATCAGTGCTCTTTCCATTTCTTTATTTTACTTCGTCTTAAAGCACGTCCGTCTCAGCTAACTGTACAAGTATATTTGTTTTCCATATAATCCGGTTTGTTTGTATTTTGTAACCGTTCCCGTTGTGTCGGCAGTTCTGTAGCATCTATCGTGATTTGTATATTTTCTATGTCTTTTGTTATCTTTTCGTTTTGTTCTTTTATTTTTTCCACCATTCGTTCTTTTTCAGCTATTTCGTACAGAAGACCCTGTAAATGTGAAGTAAGTTCTTTATTTACAGTAACTCTTCTCAGATCAGTCACACAATTTTTCTGCCTACTCAACATTATTAGAAGATTGTTCGCGTCTTCTGTAAGTTTTTTGTCTCGTTCTTTCATTTCATTTACCAACCTCTTCTGTTCAGGAGACTCTTCGTACGGATTTGGAATATACTGATCCGATTCTTGATTTCGTTTTAGCATCCCATCTATCAGGCGTTGTTTTTTAGAGAACTGTTCTTGTAGACTACTCATGTTTTCGCCAAGTCGCCGATGTTGGGTATGCATTTGCTCCTTTACAAAGTCTGTAGTGTTTGTGAGTCCTTTTATGATATTAATTAGGTCATCATTTAGATCCTTGATATCTTTTATCAATCTAACCTTTTTAATTAAGTCTGATTGAAGACTATAAATGTCTTGCATCGGCATTTTGATGTAATCTAACTCTTCTTGTAAACGTTTACGCTGGTTCTCCAGATACTCTATCATTTTCTTGTTATTTTCTAGAAGTATATTCAACTTTTCATTTCTGTCTTCAACAATGTGTAATGTCTCTTGCAATTTCTTATTTTCTGACTCTAATTGTTCCTTTTCTGTCTGTACCTCTTGTAGGTCATGCTTCAAACGTTCGTTTTCCTGCTCTAGACTTTCCAATTCATCTGTTCTTTTCATTTCTATAATGTCTCTCAATCGTTTTACCAAAACAGTGACGTCTTCACCAGCTGCCATTTTGTCACTAATGTTATTAAGCACATCTTGGATGTCTGCTTCCAATGCCTTATCAAACATCTCTGCCGTGACTTCTTTATCGTTCAACTGTAAAGTAAACATTCAATGTGACGTTAAGACCACATTTTTATGCTCATGTGAGTACCGTTCTCGTAAGAAAGAATGGATTTAAAGTCGACCAGAGACACAGAACTGCGACAAACAGCAACATGTACATACGAGGGTTGTTTGATAAATTCTCGGAATTATTCTGTAATTCAAAATTGTGATTGAATATGAAATTTAAATATGTTTCCTGACAACCCTTAACTATACGTTATTGAGAATGCAAAATATAAACATGATACGTTTACAAATAATATCTACAGATACAATTAAATAAGGCAATGTCTTGCTGGTTGCCTTCGGCCAGAGCGTCACGTAACGTCACGCCGCCGTAATTGACGTCAGGCCTGTGAAATCAGAATTGAGCGACCCGTTGACTATTTCAATATTGTCACCAGCGACAGCTTTAATATTCCTGTGTATGCGGTTCAACAATTGAATATTCCTTTACCCAGTCACTGATGAATGACACGATAAACTAGCAATTTTCTTATGTTCGTCGGAAGTTTCGATATTCTGGCCAAATAACTATGATATTAGATCTGTACTGTCTAGGGAGGGGACGTGCCTAGAGATTTACATGCGTATATTCCTTTGTTTCTGGATTGTGATAACAAAGCCACATTCCGCCTGAAATTGCAATTTTATCCAAGGAATTGTCGTAAATAGACTCATACCGCATCAGAAAATCACAAGAAGAGTTAGAACATGATAAGTTAGACTGATCATAATTCTTCTGGTCGACGTCTCGTAGAAGACGAGAAGCAAAAATACGGGAACTTTTGACATAAATATCAAACTCATGTAAAAGTGCGATAAAAGACTATATTATTGATAATTAGAAAAAGACCGCGTCACAGCAACAGCCCATACAGTCAAGCGCTTATCCGCCCTGACAAGCTGTCCTTCACAAGCTCTTGTACCCTGACTGACCGAAAGGTTTGGCCTACCTGACCAGTCATCGCCATGTACCGATGTTTTGTCTGTCTTTAAGCATCCATACCACTTCAATGCAAATGCTTTTCCACATATCGACATTTTTTTCGCCCTGCCAATTAATGTCTCAATGTATCTGAAGGCGACAACTCTAACCAAATACAAAACATATCGAAGGCGCGTCAGCGGGTCATCAAATGACGTCAGTTTTCTTCGACAATTTGCTTACGACATGATCTTGAAAACGCTGTGTACATGTCAACTTTTGAGATAAAAACGGCATTTTTAAGAACATGTCTACACAATGTCAACCAAACGTAAGCTTAATTTCCATGGTTCTGGCGCACACTGTTTTGGTGCTCCGGCACGATTTTGATTAACACGATTATTTCAACACTGACCAAAGGCAACGTAGCGTATATCGTTTGCTATGGAGACAGAAAAAAGTGCATTAGAGTGGGTAATTTTTATCGTCGTTATACCCCCAAATGTATGACATGCTTTTCTATATTTGTATGTAATTTCATTATTTTTGAACGCGAAATAAGGAAATGAGAACCAAATTCCGCGAATTTATCAAACAACCCTCGTACTTACGAATAACGAATAAGAAAACTAAATCAAATAAGGCTACATGTGATACAAATGACAAGAAAGTGGAATTTTGTGTTTATTTTAATATGGTTATACATATTTTACGAAAAATGTACATAAAGACTTACTTCCTTCAGCTCGTTTAATTGTTTGATGCAATCGTAGCATAAGTCACCCAGAAAGCTCCTGGCGTCGGCGATCAGCTGCTCGCAGAAATCCTTGCCAACCGTGTTTGTTGAACTGTGCAGTAAGGCGTTTCTGTGGTTACAGAGCTTTAAATAAAATATCCAAATGTTAATATATGTATATTTTGAAAGACGTGAGCCGTATTTTGTTTCTTACCAGCTAAAACTATAGACTTCCTAGACGAGAAAGCCTCGGAAATGGATAGTCTTAATATGTTGTATTACAACATTGTACTTCATCTCTACATCTGCATGAGTTGACAACAAATCCTAGCTTCTTTTAGATGTCAGGTAAATTTCCAATTACTGCCTATTCACCGAAAGCGTCATCGCTTTAGTCCATCGGATGACCCAGGTAAAACATAATCTCTCTGCACCCTATAGATACCAAGGTTGTGTTATACCATTTTGTAGGTAGTTTTTATACTAAATTCAATGCACATTGCTGTCTGTTATACTATCTGTGCAGAAAGTTTTAAAACACGATTTCCTACCATGAATTTTGTAATTTGGAAAATGATAGGTTAGTGTTCAAAAATGAAAAAAATTAAAGGCAAACAGTGAACATTTCTGAATTGTTATATATGGCCTAACATAAAGTTTGCTGTTTAAATTACAGATCGGTTTAAGGGGACCAGTGGCTGTATATAAATATGATAAATTAATTGGGGACAGTACAATGGTCTTTAAGTTAACAAACTGGTATATTTTGCATGTCATAAATGAATATAAATCTTTATACTGGTTACTTTTTATAAGCGAGCCGAGACTTCAAGTCCTCGAAGCTAATGTCACATCCCTAGTGTCGGCATCGACTTCGCGTCATCATTTGAAAATGTTTAATATGATCTATATCTCAGACACTATAAGAGGTACAGACTTGATATTTCACACATAGATATATTTCATGCCAATGCCTTTTATTTTGGGCTAGGATCTTTGACCTAGTGACCTTGACCTTGGAGTTATACCTACTTTTAAGAAACTTTAACATGGCCTATATCTCATGCACTTTTATAGATAGAGCCTTGATATTTCGCATATGGATACCTCTTTTCATGACCTTGAACTTGAGAACATGACCTTTGACCAAGTGATATTGATCTTTGAATTTGGAATCCCTTTTTTGCGACAAGCTCTCGTTTAGGCGAGCTGTGTTGTCCGCGGACAACTGTTCTTCTGTAAACATTATTACTAACAACAAAATCGGGTCTTTTTTGGAAAGGGAATAATAGAAAAACTCTTGGGAAAACATTGAAACAAAAACAGAAACTGCTTATTACCAGTATTTTCTCCTTTTGTGTCAATACTTTCTTTACTATAATGTACATAAATTTCGTTCTCATTTAAAGAATGCATTTTTTCATCTGTGTCTGCTTTCAAAGTAGAATAGTCAAAGTTTCTATTGTTTGTGAAAAGGTTTAAACATTTTAAATGAATTTACCTCCAATTTATATTGTCTCACTGAATATTGAGAAACCCTTCCAGGAACTTTCACTTTTGTCAAACTTTGAAAAGCTTTTTAAAATGGATATAAAAGCTAGGTTAGAGGTGTTTTGTATACAAAATAAATGACAATGTGTTCATTTCTACATTCATTTACGTTAATTATTAGACTTTTAAGTTACAGAAATATTTTTGCAACTTTGATTGAAAAAAAAAGATGTTTGGGCTTGTAATCATTCGTACCCTGTCTCCATCGCCCATTACCGCCATGCAAGTTCACGATGAGCTACTGCTTTTGAAAACCAAATAAAATCAATTTTGCAGAAGCAAGTAAGCTCATAAGTACTGTCCTAGTGTGAGGGTTAATATTTTGCATGTGTTTGTTCTCTAGATTAGAGCCAATAATGGACAGGTCACAGAATGGATTCCCAGCCTCGGAGCGTGCACAATTATAAAAAAAATAATTATGACTGGAATATTGTGAAAAGGTGTTAAATTTAAAAACAAGAGTGCCATGGTCACAATATACGCCGCCACTTATAAACCTTGAGGAACAAAAATGACATTGACAAGGATTTATAAATATCCGCACAAAAACCTGTAAAAAGTTGTGTTCACAAGAAGGTTTTATAAATATCCAGTAAAAAAAACCTGGAAGGAGTTGCGTTCACAAGGCTGAAATATCATTAAGCCCCAGAGACTAAGTTTTAAGGGGGCATAACTCAGGCAAAAATCAATGAACCATAAAATCATTACTTCATGCACATCTACCAATAAAGGTCATAACATCCACCAAGTTTCATTAGGATCCAGCCAGAATCTTAGAAGGAGTTGCATTGACAAGGCTGCAATTTCAATAAGCCCCAGAGACTAAGTTTAAAGGGGACATAACTCTGGCAAAAATCAATGAACCATAAAATCCTTCCTTCATGCACATCTACCAATTAAGGTGATAACATTCACTTAGTTTCATTAAGATCCAGCCAGAAACTTAGGAGGAGTTGCATTGACAAGGCTGCAATTTCAATAAGACCCAGAGACTAAGTTTTAAGGGGACATAACTCTGGCAAAAATCAATGAACCATAAAATCCTTCCTTCATGCACATCTACCAATTGAGGTGATAACATTGACCTAGTTTCATTAAGATCCAGCCAGAATCTTAGAAGGAGTTGCGTTGACAAGGCTGCAATTTCAATAAGCCCCAGAGACTAAGTTTTAAGGGGGCATAACTCTGGCAAAAATTAATGGACCATGAAATCCTTCCTTCATGCACATCTACCAATTGAGGTGATAACATTGACCTAGTTTCATTAAGATCCAGCCAGAAACTTAGGAGGAGTTGCGTTGACAAGGCTGCAATTTCAATAAGCCCCAGAGACTAAGTTTTAAGGGGGCATAACTCTGACAAAAATCAATGAACCATAAAATCCTTCCTTCATGCACATCTACCAATTGAGGTGATAACATTGACCAAGTTTCAAGAAGATCCAGCCAGAAACTTAGGAGGAGTTGCGTTGACAAGAAAAGTGGACGGACGTACGGACGGATGGACGGATGGACGGACGGACGGACGGACGGACGGACGGATGGACGGACGGACGGACGGCCGGAGAAGATGACGCCAATATACATCCGCCTCCGGCGGCGTATAAAAATGAAAAGAAAAATGTTTTAAACCTTTGCTAAACAAGAAATGTTAATGTTTTGACTGAAAATGGCGGATCCAGAATTTTTTCAAAGGGGGGGGGGGGCTTGGGGTCTAGCCCAAAAGATGGCTTTTTGTGAATTGTGCAACGATATACTGTACTAACGTTGTATAGTCAAAATTCGATTTTCGGCCTATTTAATGCGGGGTCCGGACCCCCGACCCCCGACCCCCTTCTAGATCCGCCCTTCACTGTCTTACAGAAATTGTTTCAAAAATCATTTCAAGCGGCAAAATAATGGAATACTTTTAATCAGCATTTTCTCCTTTTGCCTCAAGGTTTTCTATACTATATTTTAGGCCCCTATGTACACACACAATGGTGGATCCAGGATTTTTTCGGGGGATCCAAGCCCAATTTTAGGGGGGGGGGGTGTCCACGTCCAAAAGATGACTTAAATGTGTTGAATTATATAACGTTATATTGACGCTTTGATTATAGTCAACATTCCAATGGGGGGGGGGGGGTCCGGACATTCGGATCCCCCTCTAGATCCGCCCTTGCACACACAAAAATCCTACTTTCAAGATGCCTATTCTGTTGTCTACGAGAGCTTCCTCATTGAGCCAGGTGCCGTTTAGGAAAGGGGTAAGCCGCTATCAAACTTCAAAGGTCTAAATAATTTGTCGTTTGGGAAATGGGCTTCAAGAGCAATGCTTTTATTATCAAATTGATCTACCATAATGAATTATCTATCTACATAAACCTTTCGGAACTGAGATTATCATCTTCAAACTGAAAATGGCATGTTTCGTACATTTTTTGTTGGGGAATGGGGTTCACGTGAAAATGACAGTTGAACCTGGCGGCTGGGTCCTCAAAAGATCCGTGGATACTACTTTTTCGGAGGGCCAAAAATGACTTAAAAGCCGGTAAAGACCATAATTGGAAGTCAGTCAATGATATTCCGTCGATATTCACAGAGGAATCATCACTAAACGGAGTTTGATCCCTCTTGAACTTCTTCTTTCCTCCGTGCGTTTCCATTGCACGTTGGATGCCTTGCTCTGATTAGGGTCAGAGCCTCGATCTGTCATAAAAAGTGTTACTATTTTAGTAACAAATTTGAACCGTGTCTGTGTGTATTGTCATTTTATTCCGGACACCCGGGCGTCGGTGTTGACGTCAAAGTTGGCGTCAATATATTGCTTTGGTAAAAGTTTTTATGTGCAAGTTTCTCAAATCTCGGTTTCTACTAGTGCTATTGCTCTGAAACTTTGTACGTTCCTGTGTGACCATAATATTAGCCACTACGCAGATTCGTTTCTCTGACATTTAATTCAATGGAATATTTACCCTTTTTGGACTTTTTCCCTTCCCAGCACTTGATAGTCGCCCTTTGCTGTCCTGAGACTGCTCTTGTTTGAAGTACTCCTTAATACTAAGATTCTAATGTGTTTGAATGCTATCAGGTTTTATTAATTGCTGCTGATAAGCCAACAAAATACCTTTACAATTAGGCCGGAAATGACAAATTCTAATTAAATCTGAATTGTGGTAAACGACAATTGTAGTTTTATTTTAACCAAAAATATATTTTTTGTAAACGGCGCAATATTTTGGTCGGATATTTTCAGAATTTTCCTAAGAAAATATACTCTTTAAAATAAAAAAATATATAAGTAAACTTTATGAGAAAATATATACGAAATGAACCTTTAAGGGTACATACTTTAGCTTCAATTAAAGAAAATTGTACTAAGAGTTTGCCCAAGGGTCAAAATTTGCCTTTTGTTGTTGGAACCCAGATTTTAGATAAAAAAAAAACAAGTTTTACATGTACTACATGTATGTAGTACATGACTGTATATGATCTTGTGAAATTCAATTTTATAACCCTTCCCAAAATATGACCTGGTTTTGACGTCCCTGATAGAAGTAATCTGAGAATCTACAGAACAGAATAAATCAATTGTTGATGATTAGCAAAGTCCTAGTTTCTCTCAATATTCACTATTCCCAGTTTCTCTCAACATTTACTATTCTTTAACATACATTTTCATACTTCTGACATCTATAGTTTTGTTGTGGTTAAAAATACCCTTTAATTAAGGGATCTTTTAAGTTTGTTATTTTCGACTTTGTTTCGACTATAATCGATTCACAATTAAACGAGAATAATTACAGTTGAATTGCTTTATCAAAACAATTAAAATTATTCTCGTTTAATTGTGAACCGATTAAAGCATCTACAATTATTGACCACTCATGTAAAAACTTGAACACAATGTTTTGGACATACGATCTAGGACGAGTCATTTTGATCGGACAGTAAAGTCATGAGTTGTACGCCCTTAGATTTGACAAAATGGCCAATTTCGATTGTTTTCGACTTTGTTTACATTCTAGCATCTATAATTCTGACTAATCAAGACTAAACTTGGACACAGTGATGGTTACTATAAGATCTAATATGGGTTTGAATTTCGGACATTTTTACTCTAATAACCACAAAATAATCACGAATCAAAATAAAACTTGGACACAATGTTGGTTACCATAAAATCTCAAAACACTCACTCACACTCCCGGGTTTCATGTTTAACGTGCAGGGGTAGAAGCATGGTCCGCATCAGGGTGCTCCCTTCCAGGTAACTGGCTTGCTGCACGCATGGCTGTCTTCACTCCTGCTTGAAATTTCGGTCTGTTTGAGTTATGTGCCCTTGAATTTGTCAAAATTGCTGTTTTCGACTTTGTTTTACGCTAACAAGCACAAATATTGACCAATTAAGACAAAGCTTGGACGAAAGGTTGGTGACCATAAGGTTGTTTTCAATCTTATAGTCACGAATATATAATGAATTCAAACAAGACTCTCGCTCGTGCCATTTTGGTTCAGGTGAGCGATGTACCTTTCGTACAATTGCATGAGATGTATAGAACAGGTTAAAGTTTCTGTATGCGTAACCCAATCAATCAAAAGAAGTTTCTTTATATTTGACATTAGGCATAACATTTATAGACATTAATAAGTATTTTGCGGGGCATTGGAGAAAAAGGTTTTAGGCGGGGGCCAAGATACCCAGTGTTGGGACCAAGCTGCCATGGCAGGCCAAGATAATCTGTTACACTGGAACACTGTTTTTGCGTCTGTTGCATTGCCCCACCACGTCTGTCAACCTTGGTTTGAAAGTGGAAATTTTTGGGGGCAGTTCAAAAGATTTTACCACGTCCAAAATAATTTCGATTGATTTCCGCGTCCAGCCGCGTAACAGCTTATTTTTTGAAAATACTTACATTGTCTGCACACGAATGGTCCTTGATTACAAAGAGTTTACAGGTATTCATTGCAGTAATTAATGCAACTGCGTCGGCCTGTTCGGGTGCATTGGTCTTTCCGTTTCCTCTGGACATGAATGCCTTTGCTATTTCCCAGTGATCTTTAAATACATTCTCTATTTCAATGTTATTCCAGTACATCATGTTGGAGTCCTGGCTTACAAACTCGTCCTTTATCTTATCAAATGCTTCTTTACACAGAAGACAACCTGTTATCACCCACTCTTTTCCATTTCGTCTGATAAGATGTTTTGTTTTTTTTTTTCATGACAGGGACAGTTTCCTTTATGAACGTAGTGAAATTTTCCGGGTTTAATGTTTGCATTAGGTTCGTAATGATATACATGATACTCGTCACATCCTTTACAGAGATGTTCCAAATGCTTGTTTGTATCTCGTTCGGTACAGTCATCTGTGCATCGACTGAAACAAAGCATGAAAGTTTTATCACAAAAGAATAACATATATAACGTATATACAGTCCATCAAATCAGATGCTGTGCCTACTGTACGAAATACATCGCTATGTGTAGCTACGTGTTGATTAAAACACTGGACATACTTTTTCTATTTTTTCAATTCTGTAAATTTGAATATATACTGAGAGGCAAAAGAAAGTATACACTTAATGTTTGTCAACATATCTCTTAATTACTCTCCAAAGCCGAGTTCTATATTGATTAAACCATCAAATATGACCTCTGCAGTTTTCGGTACGCCAACAGCCTATTTGGTCGTCATAATCTAATTATAGCACATCATTTGAATTATCGAATCAAAATCAATCAGCTTTATCTTGCATGATCATTACGTATACATTACGTCGCTTCTATTTTTGGCTGAAGCCGGTAACATTTGAATTATCGAATCAAAGTCATTCAGTTTGATCTTGTTTGATTACGTATACGAGGTACAGTCAGAAAGTTCCCGGACTGCCTTCGTACGTAAATTATATGCATTCAGATTTTTCTAAAACTTATATACCTAAAAAGAGGAAATCATGTCCGATAAGTCCATATATAATTTATATTGATACAATACATATAACATAATATTTTACAAGTGTAAAAACATACATAAACGTTGTACGGATCACTTTGACGTCGTACAGTGACGTCTACATAACGTCGTATTTTATAGAGCCAAAATCAATGAGTTCGGGTTAGCTCACAACTTTTCAAGTTATTTATAAGTATGATCTGGATACTTCCCATCGCAATACACATATGAAGCAAACGAACGAATTCGGTGTCATGATATTCCAAAGCTGACCTGGTCGCAGGCCAAAGCTCTTCGTTTGACTCTGGAAAACCTGCAACATCGGGGACATTTCAATAAACGAGGGAAATGCTAAAATAACATTTTGCTGAGTCCTGGCTGTATTGCGTGTGGGACCAGTCTTTCATAGCTTAGATCATAATTATGTGATTCCTATTTTCATATCGGTACGATGGATGCATAAGGTTGGTAAGGTACATTATCCTTGCAATTATCAGCGTTCATACGCTTCTTAGGAAACGTTCAAAGAAAAGACATTGTGTACGCGACGCAGGCCTTTTGCTCATCGTCCGTCTAAAGCCACGCCTCCCATCCTGTGTACAGTTTAGACGTATTTTATTTAATCGAAATTATTTTATGAATTGCGCAACGACAAATTCCAACGATATTAGCAACATCGTCGAATGATTTCCACCGATCCGCGAGAATGTCGGTCTTCATGTCTAAATGAGCTCGTTTTAAAGCCGCTCATTGTTAAAATCATCAATTATTTTTGCGCGGTAATTCCAAAATTTCTTGTGTAAATTAGACAAAGTTATCCTAGAATATGCACTGAAGCCGTTTCTTGGATTAAAGAACTTCTAAATTTCCATAGGCGTCATTCCGGCCTTCACATAGACGTTAATTGCGCAGATTTGTTCCGTACGCTGTGGTGAAGTCGCCTTGATTTCAGTTGTCTTTCATCCATTGCTAGGAGAAATATGCATGAAAAGCAGAATTTTTATGCCACGACGTTAAAATTTTGAAAATATTCAGACAATATGTTGATGTGATGTCATATCGTAGCTGCATGTAAAAGCGCCTGTAATTTTTGAGATGTGGTCCTTTGAATAATAGTAAGAATATTGGGAGCAAACGTTATTTCAAAGTGATCCGTACTCTTGAACACTATGCTCTAACGTCTTTGAAAAATTTGATTTTTAACCATTTTAAACCACAAAAACTTATTAACGTGGTAGTTGAAATTTCGAAATTACTTATTGAATAAAGACTTGAATCAAATACGTCGGAAAAAATACAATTCGAAGGCAGTCCGGGAACTTTTTGACTATACCTCGTACATTACGTCGCTTCTATTTTTGGCTGAAGCCGGTAATTTGAAGCGTCAGCCAATGAAAGGTTGTATCAGCTTTTTAAATTGTTTTGTTGTGTATAGCCAACGATTGGATACTGAAATCCCGCCAAGGCCCCGAGATTAGACGTGAAATGACCCCGCGAGAAAAGAGGTCATTCTATCGAAATGGAATGTAGAGATAATGTGCTCTGTTCCCAAGAGAGTACTCTTAATTTGCATCGTATTGATTCAAAAGTTTGCACTATTGATTTCAACCTACATGTATAAACCAATAATGTAGTGTTCATAAAGGCACAGGTTCAGTAACTATACGATCTCGCCCTGTAAATACACGATTTCTAAACAAAGAAACACGTTTGTAGTACACATAGACTTTGTACTTTTATTTGCACTTTCATTTTTACTGATACAGTGTTCCCCTTTCCCTGAAATGAAACAATAAATAACAGAGGTTTTGTCATTTTCCTGGGAAAACACCGAAATTGTCAACTAAACAGTCATTTTTACCTCAGGCGCCAACCCTCGACCAACTTGATATTACCTGAATTCAAATTTTGGAAATACAATAAAAGAGAAAATGTAATATTTATTTTGGTCGAGTCATGGCGCAACAGCTAAATTTAACAAAATACGGTCTAGCGACTCGAGTACGTTCACGACGGGTACGAATCGACTGCAAAATTTCCTTAATCTTTTCCGGGTGTAATATATCAATTTAGTAATTTGCGGCAAATCTAAATGTTAGAAACTATCCCAGCCGACTATAACCCACTGAACAACTCTGAAAACATACGCATGGGTGTGTTTTACTTTAAAAGCACTACGCAGTGATTACGAAAATAGTAGGGTACGAAGTATTCGTCGCCATGGAGTAATGTAAACAAAAAACCGTGTCATGATGTGATGGGCTTGGTCGCTAGATAGATTTCACCGCTTTTATATGGAACTCACGGCCGATTTGATCTAAAAGGTATTTATGACATTTATTTTTCACATTTCTTTCTTTAAAGTGACATTTCACATTTATTTGATATTTTGAAAGTATGTCTTGATGGAAAGATTGTTTATTCTAATGCTTAGAAATGCTACCAGTTTTTAGAAGTTGCTATTTATAAGTGAAAGATACGCCTTTAAAGTTGAGACAAAAATGACAAATTTTATATAAATCTGAACTATTGTCCACAACAATTTGTTGAATTTTAGCACAAAAATATATATTTCTCGTAAACGGTTCAATATTTTGGCTTGAAATTTTCAGAATTTTCATAAGAAAAGATACTCTTTCAGATAGAATAAAAGTAAAATTTATGTAAAAATGATTGTGAAATGTCACTTTAAACAAAGTCTCCAAAATGAGATAGTGATTTTTCCTTTTTTTTTTTTTTAGCGAAGCCGAGTTTAATAGACTAGTCCGTCTGCGCAGTTATTTATTGGTTATAAAATCGTAATTCCAAGTGAAAAGTGATATATTAAGAATAGCTGAAGAAACAAAAACAATTATATCGACGAATGATATATTTGCTGATGGAAAAATCGGGAATTTCTGTGAATAAATAGTTTTAATAGTTTACGCTTTTGAAGCAAAATAGATAAATAGGTAGAGTTTTCATAGGGTCTCGATGTTGTCCTACACAAATTACAAATGGGGAACTGAAAGAGGAATGTTTGGAACAAATCAATGTGTTGTCGGATCAGTGCCACATGAACAGAAGTACTTTAATAAACATTCTTAACCGACTTCGAGATATATGTATTCGTCAGAACAATGTTAGACTTGACTTTGATAATGTAAATACTCTTAGTGACGACGATTATTTGCAACTCACTGGATTATCAAAGTCTAACTTTAATGATTTATTTGACTGTTTACAACATTATGTCAAAGTCACACCGGCTAGAAGTCAAATGACAACATTAGCTTTGTTTTATGTAAAATGAAAAACGGCATGTCAAACAAATTACTTGCAACTTTGTACAACGTCAGTAAATCCAGTGTCAGAAGAGCTGTACATACTGTTTCTGCTGCATTAATGAAGGTATTTGTACCAAACAATCTTGGATTTCAACACTTATCAAGACAGACTCTCATTGAAAGTCATACCCGACTATTAGCGCAGAAACTGTTTGGAAACATGGAAAATCCCAGTGCAATTCTTGTGTTAGACGGTACATACATTTACATAGAAAAGAGTAATAACTTTTTATTCCAACGTCGGTCATACAGTTTACATAAAGGAATACCTCTTGTAAAACCCATGGTTATAACATCAACATCTGGATATTTTGTTTCCATCCTCGGACCATACTTTGCAGACTCCAAGAACAACGACGCGTCAATCTTGAACCACATCTTAAAATCAAATATTGATGATATCAGACACTGGGTACAGGAGGAGGATGTATTTGTGGTGGACAGAGGATTCATGGATTCCTTGTCTCTTCTGGAAGACCTGGGTATAACAGCTCAGATGCCAAAATTCAAGTCAAGGGGCGAAAAACAGTTAAACACAGAAGACGCAAACATTAGCAGACAAGTGACAAAAGTAAGTAAATGTTGAAAAACAGTTAAGTGAAGAGACTGGGTAAACATTGTGGCAAAATGAGAAATTGTACAGAATGTGCAATTTCTCATTTTCCCACAAAGTTTTCTGATCCATCAGAAAATCAGAAGCCATGCTTTTTTTATGGTTTTGAATTTGTCGTCTGCAAATGCTTTCAATTTGGTAAAGTTCTAATTAAATTGTCTGAGTGATAATTGGTTAACCCTATGTTGTGATTACTAAGAATATCTGGTATGCTGAAAAACGCGCCTTATCTAAAACTCTCGTTCAAGATTACAGTTACACGGGCACATAGACTCTACTTCACTTCAGTTTAATTATTTTGAGACAAAACATGACAAAAATTACATTCTGATTATGATTATTCGAATCGATGTGAAAACATTGTACATATACCTCATTGTAAGGTGACGTTTATATACGCCGCCGAAGGTGGTCGTATATTGGCGTCATCTTCTCCGTCTGTCCGTCCGTACGTACGTACGTCCATGTTTCTTGTGAACGCAACTCCTCCTAAAGTTCTGGTCGGATCTTTATGAAACTTTATCAATGTTATCACCTCAATTGGTAGATGTGCATGAAGTAAGGATTTTACGGTTCAATGATTTTTGCCTGAGTTATGCCCCTTTGATACTTTTTCTTAGAGCGGCATATATTGTGACCATGGCACTCTTGTTGTATCTTGTGACTATCAGCCTCTTTTTTGACTTCCAATCGGTAACTTCGACTATATATCAAAGGTATTATGGCTAGTGTGATGTATACTTTTTAACCCTTATCCTGCCAATTTAAGTAACACTAATAAATGAGATATCAGACCAGAAAAGTCATTCCTTTCTATATCGAAATGTTGTTTTCGAAATATTACATGTTAAAAATCAATCCTCTTAATAATCAAAATAGGAGTGAGAAAGTATTCGGTGAAGTAAGGGTTAAGATCAATGTTCACTGCAATAGTCATACATTGTGTGGTTCATGATAATGATTTAGCATTTTACTGTTTTCATTTCATCAGGTGCGATGGGTTGTTGAATCTGCCAATGCCAGGATAAAAAGCTGGACATATTTATCGAAGACACTACCAACAAACCAAGTTCCACATATTGGTGACTATGTAAGAATTGCCAGTGCCATCAGCAACAAATACCATCCACCCTTAGCTCAGTCCACAAACCCTTCTGCTGACGAGGCAGATGCTACAAAAATGCTTCATTTGTCACAGCAAGTAAACTCATTCCAGCTTTACTTGGAGGAAAATGGCCTGTTACGTAAAACATCACCATGGAAGCAAATAACTGATGCTGATTTGCTAGATTTCCCAACTTTGAGTGAGGATCAACTTCGTGACATTACCTGTGGATCATACCAACTGAAACTCAGCTCCAGTTATATTCAGGAATATGTAGATAATGACAGTGATTTGTTTTTTCACAAAGACGACCCAACTTTGCTACGAATTAAGATTCAGAGTAGACACACATCTTCCAAAAAATACACTGTTTGGATACGCTACAACAACGATGAAATTATTTCATGGTATTGCTTATGTCCCGCTGGCGCAAGAGTGGTTGGTGTATGTTCACACATTGCAGCTATGTTGTGGTATCTTGGTGGAGCGCGCTTTTCAGGAAAGAAGTCATTTGGTGTTCGAGACCCAGGAAAAACTATTGAAGATGCCTCAATTCTCCCAGAGATAGTTGATGAATCCGAGAGTGGAAGTGATACGGATGGTGTTGAACTTTTTGTGGAAGAATGACAAAAAATGTGGCATTCATCCGAGTTACATGTTTTTCCCTAGTAAGGAACAATTTTGCCATGTAAAGATATATATCACAGATATCAGTATCATGTTAAAATGTGCCATTTACTAACAATACGCGCAGATATATGTGGTCAACCAAGCGAAGGGGGACCTCCTGAGTGTTACGTATACAACAAATACGTGACAAAGAGATCGGATCTAGCAGAGGTCGACCAGAGACTACATTTCAAACATAATTATATAGTAAGGTAGAATGGTCATTCTAGATTCAGAAAATCAACTAAGAGCGGACAGTTTCGACCCTGGTCGGCCTGTGCACTGCGCGCAGGTTTACTAGGGACAATACTTTTAGCATCACCCAGGAAGTTCCTCTTCGCTTGACGGGTCACATATAGTAAAAATAATACTGCTAACTGTGCTATATACAACATTTTTGTGTAACTTACTATTTTAATTGTAATTTGAATGAGGGAAAGGATTAAATACTAGTAGATCATGTGATTTCCATGGATACTTAGATATAAGTATGTTCATTTCTTTGACAAGTATACCATTGAATATTTAACCCTTTCCCAAACAAGACCTGGTTTCGACGTCCCTAATAGAAAAGACTTGGAAAGAACATTGAGACAACAGAAGAAAATGCTGATAATCGGCATTTTCTCCCTTTGTCTAAATATTTTCTAAGCTATACTGTACACAAATCCAATCTTTATTACTACACGTATTACCCAAATTGTCATCTACAGCAGCTCTCAAATTGGACCAACCTAAAATTTCGCTGTTTGGTAATGGGTTAATGTCATCTGGTTTCTTTCTATTTTTTGGTGGATTTTACTTTGGTTCACATGACAACCAGAACACAATATTTTGACTGGGTTACCATGGCAACCAGAACACAAACGTTTAATCAAGCAAAACCTTCATTAATTCATTTCAATGATGATTTACCTATGCAAATGTAGGTATGCATTATTTATTCAAGCCATTGCTCTCTTTTTTCTCCTGTAATGTTTTCAAAAGTTGTCTATTGCAGTGCCATTGAAAATGATTTGTATGAAGGCAATAATTAAATAAATGATACAGTTTCCATGGCAACTCAAGTAGAAAAAGTAGAAATAAACAATGAAATACCAATATGTACATTTAGCTGATGAATATACCATTGAATTTTAATGTAACAGTTTGCTTCCGATTTTGTTGGTTTTTTAACTTGGTTACCATGGCAACCACAACACAGATTAATATTTATTTAAAAAATGTTTTTTTTTTTTTTAATTAATTGCAATGATAAAGAATAAATGAAAAGGTGATCATGTATTGTCTATTTTGCACATTATGTATATAGGTATGAATAATTGATGCCCACATGTGTTTCCAAAATTGGTTGCCATGGCAACAACCATGTCGCTGCGTTTATTTTTTTGTGGTTTTTGAAAAGTACTCATGTGATATATTTCACAGATTGATTTTTGTTCAAATATAAGATGAGGCCATTTTTGGTACTTTCTGAACCTGCGCCATCTCGACTCAAAATTTTGTAAAATTTATTTCTACCCATTAACTAATAATACGGTGTCGAGAAATTTCGCATGAAATCGATTGACTACCCTTACTCTTGCTACATGCCGATTTTGTAAACTTTGCACGTGCCACTCAGTGGAGTATCAAAAATTGCCGTTAATCCTTATTTGATTTCCTTACTCTTTATTAGTCTGTGATGGTATGTCCGAAAATCACGTCCCGTGTGCATCAGAGTATTAAGCATGCCAACAACTGCAGCTGTGTGCTCCAATATATTAACTTTCATGATCAACTTGTTGGTATATCTGGAAACGCGTCAGTACGTCGTATTCCACCGATTACGTAACGTTGTCAATTTGCTTCATTGCATACTGAGTTTAGCGATACATATTAAAATGATGTTGTTTTCTGTTTATTTATATGTTTCTTTTGACTGATATCTTAAATAGATATAAAATGCTTTGAAATAAACAGCCCATACGATGCATAGATATGCCGTCATTAACAATATTGAGACAAATAATGACGTATTCAACGTTCTTTACTTTTGCACTACTTGACATCTATTTTGACATTTAATTTTAATCGTGCGGGTGTTGTAGTGGTTATAACCTTATTGATCGGACGTCTTCGACGATATACCGGGTAGATAAATATCGATTTCATAGATTTCACGAGCCGTATATGCACTTGGCCCACGTGCGTGTGCTATACTGTTCGAAAGTTCTAAAGCGCCACATTACAAATGACTTATAACTATTCAAATGATTACCATATCTTTACAAAAGTTTATAATGTGAATTAATCTTATCAATTAGATTATTTTTACGACAAATATCATTGAATGTCAGGATGTTATATGAGTAAAGCTCTAAATTGTCGTAGAGTCCCAGATATTCCATTAATACTGATTTTAAGTTACATGTGTTTTTAGCAGAACCCAATCAATGAAGAAAATAAAAAAAAAATGAATGACACGTTTGTATTGCTGACGACTACAGCAAAAAGAGAAAAGTGGTGGGTGGGGTAAATCATGGTATCTTAATTTTCCAAACACACTTCTTTTTATTGACAACTGTCACATTCATTTAAGCGTAATGAGTTAACACAATCAAAATAATTTTGAATATATTGTGTAATTTTGTGTCGTCGGAAATCAAGAGGGTATATTTCAATCATTTTTCTGAGAAGACCAGTACATATGGTAATTTTGTCAGTCTAATATGTCCTCATGCGAGTGTAGGGTCCTACATGTATTTCATCCCAAATAGTGTGTATCTAGTGTATATTTTGGTGCGTTTAGTATTCAATTACATAAGTATTTAGTTCGTATATACAAAATAATTTACGAGGAAATGGTTGTTGTACAAAGACATGCATTGCGTACGTTATTGTGGGTGAAACTGATATGTGTGTACATTAGTGTTTGTTTTGTAAATATAACGGCGATCAGATTGTCTGTTAAAGAAGCTGAGGATATTTACCCAATGGAGTCATTGTATCATGTCAAATTCTAGATGGTAGATAGAACTCTAGTAAGTGAACCAACAAAAGATTCCTGTGAAATTTTACTTCATGGTGTAGATATCATGTACCAGTATGGGGACAAAACCTGAAATTGCTCAACGTTTCAGCATGTTTGATGACATCTAATTATGTCAAAATAATAAAGCTTCATGACAAAGTCAGTAATACAGTAGTGCTACAAAAAGACTTTGCAAGAACGAGCAAAGAAACGCAATGAAACACTACTCACGGCCATACTCAGAGAAAAGGCAATATCAAGCATGGTACTGGTGTATTTTTACCTTGAAACCGAAAAATTGCAGTTCTTGATGCAATAAATTTGATGCAGTGCCTTCAAAAAACTAGTATTATTAAATCAGGCAGAGATCAACCTTGGTGCTCTGTATCTGTAACACAATCGAAATTTGAAGGTTACAAAGAGGTTGCTTACACATTTGACCGATATGCACTCTGGGAACTTGTAATGTGCGGTTGCATAAAGACAACATGTGGCACATCAAGGCGTACATGTATGTCAAACGGGTTGGTCTGTATTGAATTATGGTAAAAAGGAGCGGACAAAGATGCTTGTTTGAATCCAGAACAATTTGTAGATTTATAAATGTTTTCAGTCTTCTATCGTACTTTAGCTAATTGTGATGTGAGCTTTTTAAGTAGAGATCTATTTTTTCGATTTTGTACACCGTATGTCATACTTTAATTTCTTTTTAGAATCGTTGTCTTATCTTTTCTTACTCGATGGGTATTTTATTTTTATTCATAGGTGTACGCCACAATTCATTTATTCCAGAATTTTAAAGAAATTTCAACCTTGACATTTATCTACTATACTAGTATATAGTTTTAGGATATTTTTTTTTAAAGCAAAGTGAATAACAAGCCTTATGAGCTTAAACGTTTTAACGTTGATGTACTGGTTTCACAAATATTAATCAGAAGGATGTTTGGATGTAATTTTATGATTATTAGTAACGACGTTACAATGACGTTGTTGACGTTAAGGCGTCAGGGCAAAAATATCGAAGGGAAATCACATAATGGAACAGTAAAAAGTAAAAGTTCAATGGTTATTTCACTTTGCAAACGTAATACAGTGAATATATGTATTAAATAAAATTGACCTATCATCGACGTTATTTATCTTTTGACGTAATCATAAGTTGTGACTCTTGATATAATATTTTTATGATTTTACCTTTATTGTGTGTGATCATGAACAGAAAATTGCTAAAACCATTCATATAAGCAATAAGCGCATGTGTTTGTAATTTGACGTCAGTTTGGCGTCTGAATACTAAAACGCATTTAACAGGTTTTACAAAACGATGTGTTTTCTTTAAAACAATTATATCAAAGGATTTCAGTTATTTTTTGTACTCTTTATGTACAATATCCCTGTAATCGACTGTTTATCTCATATTTGTTGTTTATTAATGTTGTTTTTGACGTGACGTCACATGAATACGACGCGTCTACAGATATGCCAACAAGCAGTTTCATCATTACCAAGGAATTGTTTCTCTAATTTGCGTTGTTGGCATTCTTAATACTCTAATGCACACGGATTACCGATTATCACAGACAATATCACAAAAATCACAACTCTAAAATTTCTACAACATTATAACACAATTTTCGGAGGCTGGTAGAAATACATCAAGTTGCAACTTTTTGTATTAAGACCCATTTTCCTATGACACAGCATAACATGAAAAAAAGGTGGCACTACATACACTTAGTCAGGTGGCTAGGAGAACTTTTATCAAAATCCATCAATAAATTTAGAAGAAAAAATGTCAGATGACTTTTTTGCATTCAGTCCCCTTTTGCCATGACGCATCGTTAATTACAAAATTTCAACAATATACACATAGGCACTTTAAGTGAAAATTTTATTCAAATCTGTTCATAATTGTAGGGGTTGTGTCAATGTGAATGTTTTGATCAATTAATCTATCAAATCCCTTTTTCGATGACGCTGCATGCTATGAAAAAACCCTTCGCACCAAAGAGAGGACGTATAGAAAAAATAGGCGCAATCTAGGAGAGAAAACCTTAAATTTTACAATGTTAAAGAGGATAGACGTGAAACCTTGGAAGAAACCGAACAAAAGGTCAGAGAGTATATAAGGAATGAACTGGAAATTGACGAATCAACAATCGAAATTGAAAGAGCTCATATGCTATCAGAAACCAATACACAAAGTCCACAACCAGTGATCGTTAAATTTTCACGATATAAAGACAAAGACAACATTCTCAGAAAATTCAAAGAAAAACACAGGAGAGAGAGAAATAGTGATGAAAGGCGTATTGATGATGGTGAAAGAGTGAGAGTAAGCGAAGATTTTCCAGCTCGGATTGCGCGCATTCGATCCAAGCTAGTACCATTCATGCTACACGCGATCAAAGATGACAAACGAGCATTTCTAAGATACGATAAGTTAGTGATTGAAGGACAGGTCTATACATATGATGAAGCGAGAAGTGTTATAATAGAAATAGACAAATAACAAAATGGTCAAAGCCGTAGTGTAAAATGTACAAAAGACAGAAATATTTCAACGTTCACCCAATTTATCAAATCTTTTTCTCTGTGTTGTATAAATGTTAGAGGTTTAAAGAAGTATATAGATGATAACAATTTCATAAATTATTGTAAGCAGTATGACATCATTGCATTATGTGAGACGTGGAAAATAGCGTCTGATCATTATTCAAACTTTGTTGATGGTTATACATAATTTGAAAAAATTAAGAAAAAATAGTCGACTTCAATCCAGAGGATCAGGCGGTATTACTGTTTTGGTAAATGATATCCTCATTAACACTGGTTTTGTTAGTCATATTTACAGCCATTTTTCTGAGTGTGTAATTTTACTATTTGACAAAAGATTGTTTGGATTAGATAATGATTTAATAATGTTGTTTTTTTGTATATGTAGATCCAGAGAAATCGCAAATACACGATTTTAACAACCAAAACGGTATAGATTTGCTAAATGAAAAAATATTAATTGTAACAAGTAATTATCCGGACGCACATATATTTCTAGCAGGTGATTTTAATGCGCGAACAAAAATATACAAGATGTTATCATTAACGATAGTATTGAAAATATTTTTACAAGTGGAATTACTTACCCTAGTGATGATTTCAATATCCCTAGAAATTCTAAAGATTTGTTGTTGAATAACGTCGGACGAAGATTGATTGAATTATGTCAGTCTAATAATGTACATATTGTCAACGGGCGCGTTACGGGGATCTTGATGGGAATTTTACATGCATTTCAAATGACGGCAAAAGTATTGTCGATTATGTTGTTGTTTCATCATATTTGTTTAATGACATTATAAAATTTTATGTACATGATGCCGATTACTCGGATCATTTTCCTGTAATATGTCATTTTAAATTCAATATGTGTAACCACCAAAATGGTAGTTTACCCGTTGAAAACGAAGTAAATACAGAAAAATACATTTGTTATCAATGGAAAAGTAGCCAATTTGACTCATTCATTAATAACTTTACACGAAAACTTGTTAGTTTTGTAACAAAAACAAATTTAGAGTCAAGTAACGTCGATTTCATCCTCAACCGTTTTCACAAATTTATTATGATTGATATGAAAATAGTTAAGACATCAGATACTCAAATTTATACACAAATAAGCCAACCTGAATGGTGGACTGCAGATTGTGAAAATTCAAAAACGATAAAGCAAAGTTATCAAAGAAGATTCAAAATAAGTAATTCAGACTAAGATTTCTTACTTTTCTAAATAGCAAGAAATAAATTCAAAGCAAAATGTAAAAAGAGTCGCCTACAATTTCAAAGAGGAAAAAGAAAAGAACTTCTAAATGCTAGTAAAAATGCAAAACAATACTGGACTACAATAAAGTTAAAAAAGCAAAAATCTTCACCAGAAAAGCTTATATCTTATTCAAAATGGAATTATCATTTTGAAAATCTTTTTAAGAGTCAAACGCCAAATTCCAATGAAATCATTCTTCAAAATATTGTACATGATAATAATGATGATTTTCTGAACGAAAATATTACAGCAGACGAGATCATATGTAGCATTAAAAATATAAAATCTAACCGATCGGCAGGACCAGACGGTTTATGTATTGAAATGTACAAACGCACAAGTCATTTAATAGTGCCATTCTTAACAAAACTATTCAATCACATTTACAACAGTGGTCAATTTCCAAATGCATGGAGTTACAGTTTAACTGTTCCATTACATAAAAAGGTCCGACAAATGACCCTAATAATTACAGGGGTATTTCATTAATAGATAGTCTTTGTAAATTACTAGTATTTATAAATGTTCTTTCAACACGCCTGTCAACGTGGGCTGAATCTAACAATGTTTTACACGAATCTCAAGCGGGTTTTAGACAAAATTACAGTACTGTTGATAACATCTTTACTCTGCAATTACTAGTCCAGAAATATCTGCCGAAAAGAAAATTTTAGGTTTTATTGTCTGTTCATTGATTTCCAAAAAGCATTCGATTGTAAAGACCACGTAAAACTATGGGATTCACTACGATGGAAAGGAATAGGTGGACAGTTTTTGCAAATTTTGGGAACCCGGCAAGGAAGTTGGAGTTCAACAATCATATTAATTTTAATCTATTTATAAATGATTTAATTGAATATTTAAATTACGAATCGGAACATGGTATTTTTGTGACAAAAGATATAAAAGAAATATTTTCTCTGTTTTTTTGCGGACGATGTTGCTTCATTGTCTTGACATTGTTAATAGGTTACAGAAACAAATAGATATTGTAAGCAAATATTGTGATGATGTAGGCATGAATCTCAATTTAGACAAAACTAAGATTATTGTTTTTAGAAACGGCAGTCCTAAAAGAAAATGTTGAAAATGGTTTTACAATTGAAACGGTGACTTTTTATAAGTATTTAGGTATTTTTTCACATCAAGATTATGTTGGTCAACTGCACAACGGAATCAAGCTTCAAAGGCTAGAAAGTCCTGTTTCAGTATTATATAGATATCAACAAAGTTTTGATTATTTCACCCAAAGTGAGTTTTTTAAATTGTTCGACAGTATGGTCCCACCAATTCTGTGCTTTGGTTCTGAAATATGGGGATACAACTATTGTAAAGATATTGAAAGAGTACACATAGAATTTTGCAAAAGAGTATGTGGGTTGAGTAAAAAAACAGCAAATTTTACGCGCATAGCGAATGCGGCCGCTATCCAATTTCTGTTACGTACATGACACGGTGTATCAAATATTGGCTAAAACTAACTGAAATGCCTCCTAATCGTTATCCAAAACAATGCTATTTAATGTTAAAACAGCTGGATGAAAGCAACAGAATAACATGGGTATCAAAAGTCAAAAAATATTATACGACAAGAGCTGTCACTGTAAGATGACAATGCCCCCGACACCGCTTTGATTTTAAATTATGGCCAATCAAGGTCATCCAGGGGTCAAGGTCACCAAAGTATGTGCCTACAGAAAGGTAATGTACCAAGGAATGTTGTGGTAAAGTATGAAGCGAATATGTTAAGTAATAAGGAAGTTATGGCCAATGTTAAAGTTTTTGGACGGAATGACGGACAGACGGACGGACAGACAGACGGACGGACGGACGGACAAGTCAAATTTATGATGCCTCCCTATCGGGGGCATAAAAACGGCTTCGGATTTGCATGGCTGTTTGATGGAGTAGGGGATCAAACCCAGTTCTTGTCTCAATTTAAACAAAGACTAAAAGATTGTTCATTTCAAAATCTAAATCACCAAATTACCGATTCTCCAAAAACTGTATACTATAAACATTATAAAACATTATTGAATGTTGAAAGATACTTATCGTTAGATTTCCCATTCTACCACAAAAAAAACTTTGTCAAATTTTAGGTGTTCAAGCCATTGTCTAAATTTTGAAATAGGCCGACATTAAAATGTAGATTACAACTTCCGATTTTGCAATTTTTGTTTGACAAGAAACGTATATACCATTGAAGATGAATTTCATTTTTACTGCTATGTCCTAGATATACAGACTTGAGAAAACTTTATTTTAAAAACGAATGGATAGATGCATATCCAACAAAGGAATTGTTGTATATAATTATGTCAGATACAAATGAAATGAGCATTAAGTCTTTTTCCAAATATCTAGTTGAAGCTTTTAAAATCAAAAGAATTGAGATACATATTGTTACACCTGAAATATGATGCAGATATATATTTTTGTTATTTTATATGGCAAGTCACTCTATTGATGTTAAGATTTGTTGATTGTTGTAATATGGGCCGGTGGCCTTAGAATTACTGATTAAAAATACATGTATGTTATGTTATGTTATATTATAGACATAGAAAGTAACATCAATAAACGCCCTCCTTCGCTGGCGTTCAAAAATCGTACATAATCTATTTATCGTTTTCTCAGAGGAGATGGAAGAACTAGGGTGTATACTAATTTTTTTCTCTCAGTATATCCATGTATACTTCAGTTTGGAACCGGCAGCAATTCTTTCTACGCAGAAATAGATACAAAGCGGGTCCACCCTATCAGAGATTCCCATAGGGTTGTGCCCTGGCTATGAATTTTATGAAATTTGGTATAAAGTAAGTATTCTGAATTACGGAGTTTTCTCGAAAAAAATTCCAAAGAAACTAATGCGGAAATATTTTTTCTAAGAATTTTAAGATTTTTGCTGAAAGAAGGGGATACCCTTAAATAAGATCTATACACTGTAGTATTATATTGTAGCCAAATTTCTCTCGAAAATAATGCCTAATAATTTCTTATCGTGTATCAATCAAAAGTGTATTTATTAACCTATATAGAACAGTTTGTCATGACATTTTGTATATCGTCTTCGCCAAGATTCTTAGCATTTAAGGTAAGTTTGGACTCGGGGGTTACTTTTTTCCGCCCAATGATTTTTTTTATTTATACATATGTTGTAAAGTAACATTTCCTGAACAAAATATAAAAATATTATGGTAAGTTTCCTGACTCGTTTTCGTGTCAGAGTTATCTGCCCTTAACTACAAATGACCATTTTTGCAAAATTATCCTTATGTTTTAAAGTCATTTAGCAAGTTATTCTGAATGGATAATTTCAAATGTTATATAAAACTAGAGACTTTACATATGTACAAATGTAATGAAATGATTGAAAGAAATATTTTAAAACATTTCCTGGAAAAAAATATGGGAACAGTTGTAAAATCACACTTTTTGAGAAAATTTTGCAACTTTTTTTTAATTCGCCAAAAAGTTGCCCAATAAATATATTTTGTTTTTGGATATTTTGAAGATAATACCAAGAGCTATGTTTACACAAAAAATCAGCATAACTTTCCATGCAAATAAGAAAGATATTTGATTTTATCTTACCCCACGCACCTTGTTTTAGTCTAATTATGACAAAAATATCGATATTTAAAAAAAGTACTTCTGGCAAATGCTTACATTTAGAACAATAAAATACTTCATTTGACATTCACCATCACAAAAAAGGTGAATGCTTCGCTTCCAAAATTTGATCAAAATTGTAGCATGGGCATTTGGTGCCGAAGAATAAAAAGAAAATATGAAAGTCACATGGCCGCTGTCCAAACTTATTTTAAATGTTTGGATCAAATTCGGACCAGTTTCAGTTTTTGTGTACCAATGTAGCTTATCTTAAAATTGCCCCCATATCTGCTTGTGTTTATTGTAAAATATGAAGGAAAATAAAACCCGGTAAAATGTTATTTTTGAATTTAAGTGTAAGTGGTCCAAATTTCTTACAGTGTACAGATGTTTTTACTAAATACCTTCTATATGCAGTTCATAATGCTTCATGACATCATCAACTCATGCATGACAATGAATTTAGCATTTTTCACTCAAAAGCATGCTTTTAAAGAATTAATGGCACTTAGTCATATCCAACCCAACAACAATAAAATGATAGGAAAAGCCAAAAGAGCGGAATACATTATGTCATGTGCGGTTGAACAATAAAAGTAATGCAATAACAATTTATAGTCAGCCTATTTCGAGGACTGTTCCAATAATTCGTAGCCTTTATGTAGTCTATAGCGTCCGTATTACTAAACAGAATGCTAAAATACAACATGTTTGAGATAAAACAGAAAAGGCAAGGAACATTTCAACAATCTCTCTTAAACGGTTTGTGTTAAATTGACTTTATAAACACCTCCTGACGCCAATGCGGGACAGATGTACAATAACGTCGACGCCATGTCAAATAGTTCACGATATAAGCATAATGTAACTATACAATTGAAGGTGACAATGACAGTGACAGGTTTTGACAGTGAGATTACTTTCATCTACGATGTGCTATTAAATTTTGAATTTTCTTGACAAAATGCTGCAAGGCTCACATTTTAGTATCCCCAAAGCGACATCACGACATTCACATTTGGTTACCAAGTAGCTCAATTGTAATGTTATTTTATGTCGTCATTCAGTCGGTCAATTTTGGTACATCGAGGTTCTATTTTTTTTTTTTTTTTTTTTTTTTTTTGATGTTTGGATTATCAAAATATATTCCATTGAGTAAAAAATAAAAGCCAAGACGTACATTTTACCACCTGTTCCGGGTAAGCAAAAGTGTGTGTTTTAAAGCAGCCATATTAGAATTCTGCTTGCGCAAAACTTGCATGAATAATTTTTTATAGACCGGGGGAAGAGTTTTTCAACCACATTGTTAAGTTTTAAAGATTTGTGTTGGGAAACACCGACTTTTTAACAAAGGTTTACTTTTTTTAACAGTCCTCGTCATTATTTTCAACTTTGTTTTGTGGCTTATCCGCACTTAGACTACTTACCGGGTATACATGTATATATAAACTGTTTTTATTCTTTACAACACTGCTCAAGATAATTTAAAGGAAACAACGCCCGTTTTTATATTATTCATTATGTGTCCCCTTCAATGCAAAATTATTAATACGTTTATTGTGATGAACTAACGGTTAACCTCTGCTTTGTCGACACATTAACTATTTGTTAAACTGAAATATATATGCACTTAATGCTTTTTGGCCTGTGTCCCATTTTGTAATTCCAAACTGCCTTTCATGGTTTTAGATATTTTTGAAAACGGGACTCGTACAAAATATTTCTGGCTGGCATCATACATGCATGAACATGGGGTTTGTTGAAACTTTGCGTAGTTTGGTAGTGCATCACAAAATCTAAGGCCTATGAAATTGTAGCGCTGGTGCCAAGCCTTTTTATCGAGGAGCAGTTTCCTCTTCACGAGTGTTATAAGAAACCAACAATTAGGGTAGGCACATTTAGGTACATACTTTATTTAGGAAGACTTTATGAACATGATTTTAATTTTTCATAGACAAATGTTATCTACCCCCATACAGATTGACCCATCCATTATGATACTCCTTGGATTTGTTTTAACCCGTTTTAAACGTTTGTTTCATAACGTAGCATGCACACTTATCATGATTTATTTCACGGACAATTTATGGGTAAACGAATGAAACTACCTTTGAAATATTTTTACTGTTAATGGACATCGTAAAAATCACCAAACTGTGGTTACTAAGCTTAGAAACCAAACAATTAATTGCAGCACCCTGAATTGAAATAACTATTTCAAATTCTATAACAGGTTTCATGTGACTAAAATGATACAAAAGATTTTAAACTCTTGGCTTAAAAGGCCTGTTCACACACACAATTCTCTTCCACATCAGTGCTAAAGTACTACAAAACACGACAAGTCCTACAGCAATGTAGACTGGGTTCCAGACTGATCATTTTTTCCCTCCTTTACTTTCTCCGGTCTAAAGATCAGTCTGGGGCCAAACGAATTTACTTAGCACTGCCCTCTACCTTTTTCACCAATTTTTTTGGGTGAAATCACGAACGATAACTCGTTCAGAAATTTATTTAGTGCTATATTTAGTAACAAGACCCGAGGACTAGACTGGTCCCCGTATTTCTTCATTGAAATCAGGTACCCGTCTTTTTGAAGATAATTCTCATTAGGCTAACAAATATTGCACAATTCAGCAATTATTGGATTTTATATATTTTGGTAAAGTGTTATTGCTAAGGGTTAAACGGTTGGCTACAAATCCTATGGTGTCGGTCGCTTAACCGTTTTAAAAACGGCAAACATTTTGACCGTTCTTTTAAATACTGCTGAAAGGAATGTTGACCAGAAAAGCATTTGTGAACCAAGCAGCTTAGAAAAACCGAGGCAAAAGGAGAAAATGATGTTTTTTAGCAATTTCTTCTTTCGGTTCAACGTTTCCACAAGCCCTTTCAATTAAACACGTTGAAACCAGGTCCCTGTTTCTCGAAAAAACTGAAGTATATTCTCATGAGAACATGCTCAACTTCAAAGGGATACTCTCAAACGTTGAAGGGCATTCGATTGAAGTTCACGCGGATTTCGTGCGATTTGAGCACGGTGCTCAGATTTGAGCATGAGAACGTACTTAAGTTTCTTCGAGAAACCGGGGCCAGGTCTTGTTTGAGAAAGGGTTTGCCCTTTCCCGAAAAAGACCGTAATTGGAAACGCTTGATCCAAAAGATGGAGAAAAAAGAAGTAAATTCTTATTACAATCAGTTTTCTCCTTTCGTCTCAATATTTTCTTACCATGAACAAATGCCATCTTTATCAACAACTATTTTGTGGTTTGCAGCGTTTTCAAATTTGAGCAGTCGATATTAAGCTTTGTTCCTTTTAGAAAGGGTTGACTAATAACCAGAAAATAAAATTTCAATCTTGTCTCAATTCAAAGATATTGCTGACGACAATTTCAAGTAAATGATATGTAACAATTCTTTTCTTTATGTAAAAAATATTGCGAGAAATGAAGAAATTATTTGCCACGAGTAATTACTTCATTGTTCACAATGTTTTTAAAAAGCTTTATCATGTGGGGTGTCAAAAGCGTCAATGTGTGGGAATGGGTTAATGCGTGACACACTTACAGTAGACAATAACACATAACACCTCTTCTTATCAGTCTGTTTATCTTATACACCAATTAATCCTTTAACAAACGGCTGAAATTTTGACTTTCCCATTTTAGAAGATCCTTGCAGGCGACAAAATGTGAGATGATAAAGGTAGGATTAGTTTAAAATAATGCAAGAAAATACTCAGACAAAAGGAGAAAATGTTGAGTATCAAAATATCTTCCCAGCCTTTTCTATTGGGAAGGTCATGTTCGGAAAATAATCAAATAATTTAAATGACGCATGGTTGCGTTAGTTTTTACATTAAAAAAAACACAAAAAAACAACATTTTTTTTTAAATAATTATTTTCTTTTTGTCAAATTGTGTTTTCATATTCATTCATTTTTTTCTCGACGGACCATTTTGTTTTACATTTTGTATCAGACAATAGTAAGAAATAGAACATAGCATTAAGAACATTAATTTCTCCTTCTGTCGTAAATTTGAAGGAATTTGCTAGTTAAACGAACTTGTGTTCGAAATAAAAACTTTTTTGTAATTGTTACAGAATAAATATAATGCAGTTTGGGAATGGCTAATCTATCCGCATTGGATTTGTAATGGCTCACATAAAGACCATTGTCTGCACGTTTTGAACATTTTTTCAACATTTTCCCCAGAATGTATTGTTAAAAATCTATTCATCCGTGCAAAACCAAATTTAACCTGACAATGAATATGTGAATTTTTACAAGCAAAACGAAAGAAGCACCTTAGAACCATTCTGATAAAATAATGAGAAAATGCTAGAATTTGCAGAAATTTAATTATCTATCAACATTTCAAATATAATTCATTGCATTATAGCAGATGCTGCCTCTATTCCGTTAACGAGCCCCGTTTTAAAACAATAGGCTTTAAATAGATTACACGGCTAAAAATAGATCAATCGGTTTATCGGCTTATCATTGGAAAATACCATGCTTGTTCCCAGGCGTCAATATCGACACGATCAAAAACGGATGCCGCAATATGTAACGGGTATTGATTTTTTATGCGCTATCTTATTGACCAAATTGTATATTGACGACTGGACCCAGGCTAACAGCAACGTGATGTGAATGGCATATTGACGCGGAAATTTGTGTATGTTACCAGGCCTTTAGATATTTATAGATGGTCGAAATGCCATGTATCCCAAATAATATAGTATACTAGAGTAAACTGACTAAATGAGCATATTGTTCTTCTTCCAGAGAGACACACACTGTCTCAATGGGAAATTACAGTTAACAACCTAGTTAAACATGTAATTTATGTATTAGATCATTTTAACTGTTCAGTATGAAGATGACATTACTATGTTCAACGTCCTTTTACTACTCCCCAAATATAATTGATTCTTGATTACTTACACCTTTTAAGATAAACAAACGAAAGAAATTCTTGTTATAACATGTGAAGCAGTGAAATGAAATCACAAACGAAAATATATATTTTGAAAATAATTCTAAACAGATGACCAAAGCCAAATAAATGAATATAACAAAGACAAATGTAGGTTGTGGTAATTGTATCTATAAACGGCTGGTTATATTACCAGAACCGTTTGTTCTGTCAACTTAAAGGAATGAAAATGGCACAATAATTACAAACCAGAAATAACCTATGAAATTACCAACCTGAAGGGGTAGATCATTTATGTCCATTGTTAGCACTCATCGAGCTTTATTAAGTAATAAAATCAAGTCAATGAATAACGTGCGGGTCCGTTTTATATTGTCCTTGTTTTTGTTTTGTAACGGTTACTTATTCCCAACCTTCACAAAGCAATTACGTCAAAGGTACGTCATCTGTGCTCAGCGAGATTCAACACACCGTACAACCGGCTGCCTCGAAACTCAGCGAAGACAAATTCGGCTCCTGGTGTCAGGTGCATGGTAGGTCAGATTAATTTACTTTTATAAATAAACGAAAGGATCTTTGTTATTCTATAGTTGATAAATACGCGTATAAAAGTTCAGTGCTTGTACAAAATAAACCTTTCCACGTATCCCTCGCAAATAAGGTCACAGTCATCGACGCAGCCGGTTGTACGGTGTGTTAATACCGCGGGGGTGTCTCGTTGACCTTGATCTTGTCTCGTTTTGAAGTAAAAATAGAATCTGTAAACACGCTTGTAAAGGATTAGTCTGTAGCAAAGGAAATATGGTTATTCTCCGTGAATGAGGTTTTAATGCTTTGCGAATTGTTTTTCCACTCAAAAATATGAGTTCCCGAATAGTTCGGAAGCATAAAAACCTAGCATGGGCCCTTTTAATGTTCAAGAAGGAATTGACCCGAATCTTTTAGAAAAATGAAAATAAAAATACTGTTAACTGTTACGGTATCAAATAGATCTAACAGATAGGGAATGATTGTGACCACTTGCACAATTTGAACAAGTAAGATAACAGGTATGTAAAATTATTTGAGGAAGCAAGTAATTAAGATAAATGAAGTGAAGTTAGTTCAGAAAAAGGAGTAAATATCAATACATTTCTTAATGTCTAATAAGGAAAACACAGAAAAGGGCACGCACTTCCCTACCCCCAACAGCCTTAAATGGTTTTTAAATCTTTATTACATTCCTAGCAGTGAAATCCTGGATTTTCACAGTGAAATAAATTTTGATATTTCACTGCAGTGAAATATTTCACTCCTGCCGAAACTACTTTTTTATTCTCTTCTCCGCATTAATTCATTTTAAATCCTTTACAAATTCCATGCATGCATAACATCGTAAATGTATGTCAAATAAGATCTACCTGCAAAAAAGAAAAACATCTAAGGAGAACTAACCTATATTCTTTGTTTTCGCCCTTTTTCTACATTTTTATCACGGAAGCAAAGTTCTATCCAGCGCTGGAGTCTTGAAGGGAAACATGACGAAATTTGTTCCGTGATAGGCTTATATTCAAATCACTTGCACAGACTGTTGTTTTCACGCCTTCTCAAAGCAACCGAACGACACATCACAGAATTGGAAAAAGATTGTTGCTAGACCATCCCTTTTGTCTAAAACACGCTAAATCAAGTTTTCCGCTGAAAATTCTGTTTCTTTAACAAATCTGTCAATCCAGTTGTTGACCTTGTTGTTGTTGTTTTTATTGGTAACTTAGACTGGACTTTTGGAAAATTTAGACTAGAAAGGTTAAAATTTATTCAGTTTGCTTTTTATTTGTTCATTACATTTATTTTTGATAATTTAGTGTCCAGATAGATGCTTCATTCTTTGCTCACTTCAAAATTTAAACAAAATGGCGGTCTTTTTTTCTGAATACACAAAGAACATGTATACATGCGCGGTGTAAAGCCTTGGATCAGAATGGAATAAGAACGTTATTTTTTTAAAGATTTTACCCCAAATTGAGGGTTAAATTCCCAAAATAGGTATGTAATAAATAGATTAACTAACTGAACAAATGTGATATGAAAATTATTTCACTCGAATGGGGTGGATTGCGGTTAAAAACCTCGTCCTAGCGGACTCGTTTTTTTCAACCGCATCACACCCCATTCTCGTGAAATAATTTTCATATCACATTTGTTCAGTTAGTTAATCTCTATTTATTTCATCTGACCAAGATATAATTTAAATCATAATGGTAAATATCTATTTCGGTCATGAGAAAAAAAGACACTTTAGTTTGACTTTTTCATGAAGACTGAAAGATACATGTATTTGTACTAATATTCATATTTTTTGCAATTGAAAGACACCTGAAATTACACATGTATCTTCATATATGGTTTCCTATAGTTTAACAAATGATTATTATGAATAAGAAAGTATATTAAAATTGTGGCTTTTTATTCTTATGCAATATCGGGGCTTAAAATTACCTTTGTTCATATTTTTTCATCTATTGACAACTTTACCAGTTTCCAAAAAAATTACCGATTTCTGCCAATGAGTAGAGGGCATATATGACGTACTTCATCATTAATTTCAAAGGTTCAAATAGTTGCTACATTGTATAAACTTCATGATTTGTAAATTTTACTCACTTTTTGTAATGTATTATTATATGTATGTATTGTGGGTATATGGGCCGGTGGCCTTTGTACATATCCTAATAAACTTGCCTTGACAAAGACCGGAACTTTCATTTAGAGTGATTGAATTTCAGATTTTTTAAAAATGGGATATTTTTCTGACATTTTTTGACTAAAATTTAAGGGAAAAAAATTGTACAACCTTATTGGTATCAAAATGTTCTACATGGACTGCTTTGATTTGCTGCTTTGATTTAGGATTTGGCGCTAATATCAAAATAAGCCAAGAAACATTGAGTTTTTCCTAGACATTTACAATTGAAAACTGGGAACACTTTACGGTACCATCGTTCACAAATTTCATTAATCGTCAATTTTACCGTATTTCAAATTTTGATAAAGTTTGCACATGAACACGCTATGGTAGCCTGACCAGCGGCACCTATTTTTTCGAGCAAAAATGGCGGACATAACAAACCTGCAAGAAATAGATGCTGCAAACAAAGGAAGATTTGTCACATTTATACTCAATTTTGCACGTTCATACTCATTAATATTTGAGTACATATATTGCCTTACCACTTTTGACTCTGAAATGAACTTATTAATCTTTAGATTATCTAAAATTGTGCCGACAATCTTCACGATGTGCTGTGCTCATCAATTTAAGCGAGAAATGCTTTAACGAATCAATCAAAAATCACACTTTACTGTTTTTACTGGTTTTATTTTCGTGTGTGGACATATATTTCTGTATAACAGAACCTTTGTGTAACGCTGATTCTTGAGAGATGTGTATTATTAGAAAAAAATGAAGAAAAAAAACGAAACTACTGTACGAGAAAAACTGAACTTTTTTTTCGAGCAATGTCACAATCCACTGTATGGGTAGTTCGTCGATTTGTTTACACGATTTTAGTTTGGAAATTCCATTTTTTTTTGAACGGGTTAATCGAGCAATTGAAAATTGAGAGACGTATCCTAGTGGTCAACATTTACAGTTAATCAACTGCATGCAGTATTAAATCTCTTTAAGCAGAGTCGATCTAAATGCGCATTTAAATTATTTTAACCCTTTTCCAAAGAGTCAATTTCAATTCAAAATTAGCTGTTTACCACAGAATTGATGTTGGAAAAAATATTGCATTAGTGTAAAATAAAGCATTGAAATTATTGATGCAAAAGGAGGAAATGCTGGTTATAAATATTTCCTCTTTTGCCCCAATGTTTGCTCAAGCCTTTTTTTAGGAACGTGAAAACCAGGTCGTGTTTGGGAAAGGGTTAATATAGTTTTTGGAACTTGTTCATGCAAATTAAGCTATCTCGAGTAAAAGGAATTACAGCACTGTATTGATGATGAAATAAATTAACAAATAAACTAAATGGTTAATATAGAACCTACTTATCAAAGCATATTATTCACGAAATCGACAATAAATATTGATTTAAAAATGAAACATGTCTTTGAAATAGTTTTCAGTGTATATTTTCTCCTAACACAACTCATGTTCTGTCTGCCTTAGTGCGGTCTCTTGTTTTTCATGCACGCACTCTCTCATTGGCTGGTTATGACCGCGGTTATCGCAAAAATGGCATCGCGTTGCACTTTCAAATTTGATGTCCCGGTTTCGATCCTAGGGCGCGGCAAATATCCTCTATGATATCTAGTACTTGTTTCATCAAAACATTGAAGACGTATTTCTGACTTACTGATTTCTTACGAAACAACAATCAAATTACCCAGGACTTGATGGAAGGGGCGATACCTGACTCCTTTCCTAAGCGTGCAGACTGTAAGACATTGGTACTTAAGACATAAAAAATCCTTAAATCCTTTGATGAAACTGGCCACAGTCTCCTACCAAATGGGTGGACAATCTTAAACCTAAGTGGTATGAGTAGCTTCATTCTCGAAAACATCAAATGTAGATGTGCTAGAGGTGTTGAGAGAAACACAGGAATATGTTGGTTAGTCGTTTTAGCTTTACTTTTCATACATGTAATATAGTGTCGAAAGAGGCATTTCATCCATTCTAATCGAACATTTTGTAGATACCAGGCCGCGGTCATAGGGCAGTCAGGTGCTCCAGTCTCAGCGATATTACCATGTAGTTTAAATAAGCATTAAGGGGGAATGCTCCAGTTTCCTGAATGTTTCCAAATAAAATAATTCATTTATATTTTGTATGCTGAAACTATATGTAATTACCAATTCAAAAATGAAATAAAAATGGATGGTCAGCGATCTTGTTTGAAATTTATAGGCATTCGTATAACATACCCCTACAGCGAAAAAATGCACAATTTCTTGCACCTACCCAAGGTCACTAAAATGCTTATAAATGCTCTATAATCATCGTTTAGTCCCGAAAACGGATTTAAAGTAACGTCTTACATTTAATAAGAACAGAAACCCCAAAATATGTGCTATTATAAACGCACAAATGTGTAAAACAGCGTGCTCGCGTGTTCAGTTCGATCAACGAATCTGAAGTGTTTTATGTCAAAATTTGCAATATTGGAAATAAATTTTTTGGAAATATTTCAAGTTCTACATCATATACTTTGATAAAACTTCATCATTGTATCAAGCAACGTGTCCTGATAATAATTCAAAAAGAAAGTGTATAGGTCAGTACACATTTTAGTGCATTACAGCAATTTGTATCAGCTACACACGAATAAAATGACTTGAGCATTCCCCCTTAAATCCCACTCATTCCATCGATATTGTGTCTAAACCAATAACAATACAAATATGATGTTTCGTACGCAGTAGACCGTGTATTGCACGAGCGTAAAGACGTAACGTCAAAAGTTGCGGACCAAGCCAAAATTGGCTATGCACTTCTGTTAAAAACCGTATATTTGTTATTTTTATTTGAGAAACACACTTGTATTTGGTATCATATAAAAGATATTGGGTTGTAATTTATTAATATATGTCGAATCTTAACAATGTTTGAATACAGACAATTTAATAAACAAAATAAATAAACTCTGACGCAGAAAATGACGTCGTCACGTGTAACAGAAATTACTAAACAAACTCGCGAGAATCCCTATAAAATAAAAAGTAAAACTTTTTAAAGCGCGCAAACTTTGGCAAATTACGTCAGTGATGTCACAGAAGATATAGCGTTAATCTTACGACAGTTGGATGGTGCAAACAAACTATGGAGGAATGGAAAGAAAGAGATAAGTAGCGTCACGCTGTTAAAAAACGTCATTTTCTCGGTATGTCTAATTTTTAAATCTAATTTATTTTTCCAATAGCGATTGGAAATCAATTTGAAAAAATTGGGACATACATCTGAGCTCTAGTTTTTGAAGTTATTTTTATGTCTTAATTGGAGTTGAAGAAAATCATTATTTTATTGTATTTGTAGCGTCTTAAAAATGACACATTTTTACTAAAACGGTCCGAAATGCAAGGGTGGTTTTTTTCATATATAGCTTTTTTCTGAAAAAAATCAAAATATTTTGAATTTGAATTGATTTTCGACATACATCTCGGATAAAATTTGAAAAAATAAATGCATTTGTCAATATCTCTTCAACTAGCGAAGATATAGAGTGTGATGTAGCGTCTTAAAAATGTCACACAACACGTTTTTGACGATTTGACGTCATGTTGATTTGTGAACTATTAATGGCGTTTGACGATCATGTATCAATGCCACTTGTTTTATCGTTTCTTGTTTGATTATCTTGTTATTTGTGGTCTACGCAACTTAAAGGGACATTTCATTCCAATCCCAATTTTTTAAAGTATGTCTTGATTGGTAATTCTAATGAGTATAAAAACTATTAGTTTTTTGAAGTTGTTGCCAATAAGCGAGAAACACTCATTTAAAGTTGAGACAAACTCGATAAATTGCATATAAATCCGAACTGTTGTCCACAACAATTTGTTCAATTTTAACACAAAAATATAAATTTCTCGTAAACGGCGCAATATTCTGGCTTGAAATTTTCAGAATATTCATAAGGAAATATGCTCTTTCAGATAAAAATAAAAGTAAAATAACAAAATATTCTGAAATGTCATTTTAAGGTTAAATTTGAGACCCGTAACAGAAAAAAGAAAAAAAAGCATTGGCCAAGGCATAAGAAAACGTTGAGATAATAGAAGACATTTTTAAGTAAAGCATTTCATTGATATCATTTAAAATATGTTGTAGCATTTGGTCTCGGAGTTTCATTTTCCTTACATATAATGTATTGGTTGTAGACCCCATTTAAATGTACATTCTATCTTTTATCTGTTAACGAGTAAACTTGAAGACGATTATTTATTAAGCATTTTCGTATATTTTTTTGTCATTTGTGCAAATAGAAATATTTTAATAACAAAAATATGCATACCTGACAAGTTGTATTTAGCGTATCATGGTTATGGCCCTTTGAAAATGGCGCACGTGTTTTGAATTTGACGATTTGAAAAATTAACTTTGAAATTATACTGAAGTCATGGGAGTCAATATAGTGCTATACAGGTGTCGGATTGGTTTATTTTGTCTGCCGGGTAGGATACGGACATCTCTACAGACAATTAATATCTCTAGAAAGACTGAGAGTAGAGTTCTTCGACTGGTAGAGGTGCTGGGGCTGGTGCGTCTAATAACGAGAGTACGAGAACTACCAGGAATACTAGGCAAACGTTACTGCCGTATGCTGATATTGTGTCGTCTCAACCCCACTCCACTTCTCACGATGTTTATGAAAACCGGTTAAGTTCAACCCAAATACAACTGAATAGATCGGTAAGTGAGATAGGAACCCCAACATCTACTGGTACTAAACCCAAGGACAGTGGTGCTTCTCAAAAAAAGGTAAAAGTTTCTGAGCGCAAAAAATACTGGTGGAAAAGGAAAAGAAACATTGAATGATGACATCACTGGATTATCGGACTTGATATTGTCTCTTAAAAGTGACATGAATTTTAACCTGAGTTCTATTAATAGCCAGCTTACAGGTCTTATATCGACTATCACGAACTTAACGGCAAATATGAACGACCTCTTAAAAACGTGTGATACCCTTCGCCAGGAAAACGTGAAACTACGGCAGAGTAATGACGAATTGTATGAAAAAATGCTAGTCTTAGAGAATACTGTTGACTCTTTAGAAAACCAGTCCCCTCGTAATAATCTATTGTTTGAAGGCATCGAAGGATCAGCCCGTGAGCCTTGGTCTGTCAGTGAGAACAAAGTCAGGGATGTGCTAAGAGATCAGTTAAAGTTACCTAACTTCGATTAAATCAGTATTGAACGCGCTCATAGAATAAGGAATGATTTTCGCGGGCTCGTGTGCTAAAAATAGATTTCTGATGGGAAATCCCTCAACAACGTTTGCCGGGTACCAGTCTAATATTTTGTTTATCGGTCATGAATCGGACAATTTTTTCGTAACAGTGTTAGCGAAAAATTATCATTTTCAAGCGAGATATTAGTCGATCATAGATAATGCAGGCGGGAACTAAAACTACGAAACATTGCGCATATTCAACATGCAACATTGATTCCAGATACGGAGACAGACCAGAAATGACAAACGTTTTTTTCTTGACATTCCTCAGTAGCTTAACCAGAAAAAACATCGAAAAGTCTAAAAGTAAAGTAGCTATGATCATGAAACTTCGCGGGTAGATAGATCTCACCAAGGAGGAGTGGAACGTACAATGAGCATAACTCTACCTTGCGTATTTTATGAGTTATTGCCCTCTGTTGTAGGCCTAGTGAAAGCCTATGGGGGTATCAAATCACATTCAACGA
The DNA here is from genome assembly GCA_963680895.1 of Fragum sueziense. NCBI lineage: Eukaryota > Metazoa > Mollusca > Bivalvia > Cardiida > Cardiidae > Fragum > Fragum sueziense. The sequence goes on along the minus strand of OY804593.1, from coordinate 41,451,958 downwards.
CAAATTCTAGTGTTTTTTTTTTTGTTTGTTTTGTTGTTTTTTTTTTTGTTTTTTTTTTTTCAGATAAATCCTTTCCTAAACAAGACCGGTTTTGACGTCCCCAACAGAAAAGTATTGGGAAAACATTGAGACAAAAGAAGAAAATGATGATCGACCAAATTGAAAAGACCTGCACAGCAAACAAAATGAGTGTGAATAACTTCTTTGGATATTGATGATCATTCTACTTTTGCCTCAAGTGATATTTTCTCTGACATAAAACACTAAAAGTATTCACATCCGTTTTGTCATCTGCAGACTTTTTTCAATTGGCCCAACATGACATTTGGCGTTTTGGAAAGGGTAAGCGAGTACGCACGAGCGGCACGGCGAATCTAAGGCAGGACCGTATGTGTAAACATTACTTGTCAACTAGTTATTTCATAGTTACCTATCTTAAAAAGTACACGACAGTGCAGCAACCTTCTCAACTCTTAATTAGAATGTTTCTCAACAAATGATTACGGTAATCCAGCTCTTAGAACGTCATCTTCAGCAAGCTGATCGTGGAAAAACTTCGCGAGATTCACAGCCATATTTGTACGATAGAGGATTCCCAATCTATTTTTAGACCAGTGAGGCGTGACGATGACGTATTTGTTTAAACGAAAAACCGAATCCTATTAAACGCTCGAGAAATCGGGAACATCCTACAGTGACCGTCCCAGCAAACATTGCCATATCGGACCGATATCGGCTATATGTCGGCATATCGGCGTCGGCTTTCTGATATCGGCCCGATGTCGCGCCGATATAGATATATTGCAGATATACATTAAAATATTAGTATTTTGGTTGTACAATAAATTCGAGTGAAACTGTCTTATTTTGTCAATCAATCAAGTTTGTAATCTGATAATACGGGTTGTAAATTTAAGTCGATATCGGAGCGACATCGGGCCGATATCACCTATACAGTGTTTCTCACAACATTGTACTTCTACCTACGCACCGCCTTTGCACCGGTTTCTCAGCTTCGAAAGGTTAGACAAAGATTTACATTACTTTTTTTCGATTTCTTCTTAATTATTGAGAATATTTTCGTGCAGAAATTTATCCGCCTTATCAAACCCTTCTTCCAACATGAATAAATGCTGTTGATTTTACGATTACACTTGATTATATGTAAGTGAACGTAAATTGTAATGAATTTTCGCGACATTCGATAAGTCACTGTTTTGGGTCAAAAATAAAAATGTAAAGGAATGGCGATGTTGTGCTACTCTTGAAATACTCTTGAATCGCAATGTAAGAAATGTCAAACATTCTTTGTAAGATTTTTACCCAACTTATTTCAGAATCTTATGTATTGCAGGTCACATACCTTTCTGTGCAAGGTGGGGTTTCCAGGACGAACATGTCCAAGAGGGTCCTCAAAACATGCCTTACCAACCAGTTGGCAATCCAGTAAAACTGATATGGTAAAAAAGGCAAAAACAATTCAACCTGAAACTAGCCCAGGCACTACTTAGTAAGTAAACATTTGTTTGATTAAGACACTTTTATCTTTAGAGGCAGAACAACAAGCTGTCATACTTGTAATTTGAGAATAAGTATCCTCACGGATAAAATTTGTAATTTCTTTGTACCTTCAGAAAATTCATAAATCAGCATTTTTTTAAATGTGATTCAGGTAACGTCTCTATGTAACCAGGGCAGGTTGGTAGGGTTTTTTCCTTTACTGCAGCACTAAGTTATATTTAACAAATTGAGGTATTGAGATCGATGGCGGTATGATGTTTTTGTTTGCTTCTTCCTTCTTGTTTTTTTTTTGCCACAACTAAAGGTTTAACAATTTACTCTTACCTTTTTTATTTCTGTTGTAGAATCGGTCATGAAGTGCAAAAAGGTTACTGCATCAGAAGTAGAACAAGACTGCAGAGAGTGGTTTCGGATGGCTAGCAACAGGGATGGTGGCCGTAAGAGACGCCAGAAAGGCAGAAGACAGGAAACAACCGTGGAAACACCTAATGATAATAATTGTTAGGACTAGCATTTTTGCTGTTCAAATATAAGGGAATTAAAGAAACTGATATGTTAAAAATGGCAGAGTGGAAAATGCTTAAATAATTACTTTTCAAAGGAGTTGCAAGCCTCTATATTGGGGCATATGTGTTGAGGGTTTACTGACTGGCTAATATCGCCATAGACAGATGCACTGTTCTTGCTCTTGCTCCTCGATATGTGCGTTTATATGATTGAGGACTAATATTGTAGCCGGGTGTAGTATAAGGGGCACTTATACTATCTCGCCGTACAAGCTAGCTTTTATAGCGACGTGGTAGAGTGTTCGCTTAGGGTGTGAGAGGTCCCAGGATCGAATCCCCACAGGAGTCGATAGGATATTTATTAGCGGGTTACATTTGGCGCCCACCGTAAAAAACCTGCATGATGTGTTGGGTTGTGAGATTAGTGAGTTGATGATGTTGAAAAAAAAGATTCGTGGAAGAATCTTAATTGTCGAGGGGGTGTATGTAGCCGGGTGTAGTATAAGGGGCACTTATACTATCTCGCCGTACAAGCTAGCTTTTATAGCGACGTGGTAGAGTGTTCGCTTAGGGTGTGAGAGGTCCCAGGATCGAATCCCCACAGGAGTCGATAGGATATTTATTAGCGGGTTACAATATGTAAATACATGTATATGTGTATAGCAGGTCACTTGTGTTTTCTGCTTGTTAATGTATTTCATTTTTATGCCCCGGCATCGAAAGATCGGGGGCATATTGTTTTACTCATGTCCGTCTGTCCGTCTGTCTGTCTCAAGGTAATCCTATTGCCTTTATCAACCCTTAACACGAAAAATTGACATTTTCAAAAAAAATTGTCATTAACGGGGACATTTGTGTTTCACAAACACATCTTGTTATTTCATGTTTCAGTCTTCGCCTTCATTCTGCTAGAGCTTTGCATTTTTTCATGGCCCTTTTCAAGTTTTCTCCTACGAATTGAAGCTGATTTCCAGCAATATGGACCAAGATCAGGTCCTATAAATTGTGGAGCCCGATCTTGGTCCATATTGTTTGAGCATGCTTTTGTATGTAGAGAGCAAAAATGACCGCAAAATCTCAAAATTTGTCCAAGAACTTTCGATGGTTACTGTATCAGTCAGTGCTGCTTTTCGAGAAAAACATGTTTTTAATTAGTTGTCGTTTTGCTGAATTTCTTAAGCTCTAGACTGCCAAAAATAAACTTCGTTTTATAAGCAAACAGCTTGGTATGAATATAATGCTGAATGTTTAATTGTTTTGCCATTCTAAAATTTCTGTTGCTACATGTTGACTGATTTTAACAGGTCTATCTTATGCGTTTATTTTGAGTAAATCTTTGAACTTACAACCCGTCTTGTTCTATTTATCATTTCAACACTTAATTGCTGATACTCTTATAGATATTGGTCTGATTTATCCGGCTGTATCACAGGATACAGCCAATAGTTGAGAATAACGACAATAGTTGACCACTCCCGACATCCTAAATAGAGAAAGATGGTGGATGTAGTTGAACTACCTTAAATAAAAGGCTCTAATGAGTAAAAAAGCTACCCTAGCAATATCGGCATAAAGTCGGCTCAAAATCGGCTGTATATCGGATAGCCGATATCGGACCGACATCTAGCCGGGTTGCACATCCGATGAAGGGCCGATGTAGGATTCCGATATCGGGCCGATATATACGACGATATCGGGCCAACATCGGACCGATATGTAATGTTTGCTGGGGTTAAGTTCACGTGTTATAAAGATAGACAGATGATTCTTGATGCAGCCAAAGAAAATCGTAACGGGAGGTCTGATATTTTGATAAAGGAAGATTTTTCAGCTCGTGTGCGAAAACATAGGTACGAACTGGGAAAACATATGATACAGGCTAGAGAACGAGATCAGTTTGATTCTCTCTCCTACGATAAACTGATCATTGATGGAAACTTGTACAAATACGATGAAGTGAATGACAGACCGCACCTTATCAATGGAGTAATAGAGGTAAACAAAATACACGTGGTTACAGTCGCGCGCATGCGTTATCACAACATCGGTCCAATCAGGAGGCGCCTGATTTACATATGAATGAACGACCCGCTTTCGATGATGACGCGGCAAAGAACGATAGCCAATCAGACTTTACGCACGATATCACGGACGAGTGACACGCTAGCCCGTGCCCAGTATACATTTTTATAACTGTGACATTTTGGCATGGAATATAGCCGGACTGAAGAAATATAATGATGATGTAGAATTTAAATCTTTTTTATCTACTTTTGATATTGTGTAATTATCAGAAACTTTGAGTGATTATAATTCAGAATTTAGTCAATTACTACAAAATTATTGTTACTTTGATGTCGTCAGACCACGTAAATAACAAAGCTTTCGGAACAGTGGAGGGATATCAGTTTTCATTAAAGAGGAAACATTTAGAAAGTTTTTCCGCTGTCGTATTCATGAAGAACTTACTGAATGTATCGTCTTTGTTCTTGAAAATGGAATATTTCGTAATATAGAAAATGTTGTTATCATGTGATTTGTATATATTTCTCCAGAAGGTTCCTTTATATATGATGAAGAGAACAACAATGGTATTGATAGATTATCTGATATTCTTTTAATGCTGAGAAATGAGTATAATGACTGTCTGTTTTACTTGGCAGGGGATTTCAATGCCCGAACCAAAAACCTTTTAGATTTTATTCCAGATGATTCTCTTCATTATATATTTGGAGACATTGATTATCAGTCTGATAATTTCAATCTACCTCGTCGTCAAAACAAAGATGTTAAATACAATAATTTTGGCAAATCTCTTGTTGAAATGTGTTGTAACATGGATATTCATATTATGAATGGACGGTTGTTTCATGATAGTAAGGGAGAAATAACATGTACGTCAAATAACGGAGATTCAGTCGTCGACTACAATATAGCTTCATCAGCCTTATTCAATTTTTGTGTAGATTTCCAAATATTGGATCAGCACGAGTCTGATCATTTTCCAATTAAATGCACATTTTCTGTATTTAGTGAATTCAGTAATGATAATGTTATTTGAAACTACAATAATCATTCTGAAATTGACTTATCTGCAAACAGACGTAGATATACATGGAAAGAGGATCGCGGTAATTTGTTTAATCACCGGATGATATAAAGAACGCCAGAGTTATTCCACTCTACAAGAAAAATGATAAAACTGAGGTAGGTAACTACAGACCAGAGTCAGTTTTGAGCATTATTTCAAAGGTTTTTGAAAGGGTAATTTATGATCAGCTGGAAGAGTATTTACTGACAAATAACGCCCTATACAGTTTTCAATCTGGTTTTAGGCGTGGTTTTTCTACTGCCACATCTTTAATTCATCTGATAGATTTCATCAAATTTAATATGGACCAAGGAAATTTGGTTGGGATGGTTGTACTAGATTTGCAAAAGGCATTTTGATACTGTCAATCATAATATTTTGTTAATGAAACTTGAAGCTATTGGACTTACTTCAGATGCAATTAGATGGTTTCAGTCTTATTTTTCTGACAGGACTCAACTGGTTGAGGTTTCAAGGGTACCCTCTAATAAAGGTTGTATATCGTGTGGGGTTCCACAGGGATCAATCCTTGGACCTCTTTTATTTTTAATATATGTCAATGACATGTCTGCTGTAGTCAAAAGTAAATTACTTTTATATGCTGATGATTCTGGCATCCTTGTCTCTGGTAAAAATACCTGCGATATTGAGTCAATCTTAACTTCTGAACTGGAAAGTGTAAGTGAATGGCTTGTTGATAACAAGCTTTCACTCCATCTTGGCAAAACGGAATCAATACTCTTTGGTTCTAAACCCAGACTAAAAAGTAAAAATGATTTAAATGTATCATGCAATGGTATAAACATACAAGCAACCAGTTCAGTTAAATATCTTGGTGCAATTCTTGATCAGCATTTAACTTGTGACGAAATTGCTAGGTCGCTTGTTTCTAAGGCCAATGCTCGTTTGAAAGTTTTGTTTCGCAATAGGCAATTCTTTAATCTCCAAACTCGTAAGCTTTTAGTTATGTCTTTAATTCAGTGTCATTGTGATTATGTTTGTTCTTTCTGGTATCCAAGTCTAAGTCAGTATTGGAAGAATAGACTCCAGACTACCCAGAACAAATTAGTTCGTTTTGTTTTGGACTTGGGCAGTAGGTCTCATGTAGGAGTCGAACAATTTAAATTGCTAAATTGGTTACCAGTCAACAGACGAGTTGAACAGTTAACCCTCTGTCATGTCCACAAAATTCACAAAGGTTTTGCCCCTGAGTACATGAGGGAACACTTTATACCCCTTAGTCAAGTTCATGGCCGTTTAACAAGATCCAGGGTAACTGCTGTTTCTTCTTCTTTTTTCGATGGTGATGTTACGTTTAATGACTCTGGTCGGTATGCTTTGCCAAAAGTTAAGACGTTTGGTAAGAAAACATTTGCATATCATGGTATTGTCTCCTGGAACTGCCTGCCACAACAGCTCAGAGACATTGAATCCACCAGTTCCTTTAAAACTGATGTGAAAAAATATATTATGGACATATCTGATTAATCCTTTATACTTATAATTTCATTAATTTTAGTCAGAATACGATTATACTTCATACATTCATCTTGACCTTATTTCTTATGTTAAATGACTGTTTTAATGATGATTTTTTAACTTTTCAGTAAATCAGTATGATAAAGATTACCTTATGGTCTGTCAAAATGTGATACTATAGTCTGTGATATTCAAATGTGAATTACTATTTATATTTTCATTCTGTTAAATTTGACACCAAATCTTATGCTAAATTATTTAATTGTAAACATGACTTTCTGTGCCATGCCTACATTATCTGGGACCACAATGGAAATAAGAGGACTTAATTTTCTTCTTTTTTGTGTTATCCTTGGTAATGGAGCGCATAACATGGTTGTTATTTTTTTTATAACTAATTATGTGCAATATTGCTGGAACGTATTTTAATATGCCATGTTTTGTACTCTTTTACCAAAATAAACTTATCATCATTATTATTATTATTAACATTTTCTCTTAAATTCAATATCTTATACGATACACTTAATTCTCTTTTATTTGAAAATGTGAATAAACTAGTTTTATATTTAAATGATTTATACACACCCACTGCGGATGAGTTAGGTTTATATGTGACGCGTCAGCGTTATTGTAATAACAGCCAGCCCGAATGGTGGGATGATGAATTAGATTCATTAAAAAAGATTAAATCCTCCTCTTTCAATGTTTACAGAAAAAGTAATCACAATGATCACTTATCTATATACCTTAATGCTAAGAAAGATTTTAAGAAAAAGGTGAAAATCAAGAAAAAGATATATGTATCATCTAAAAAGAAAGAATTAATTGCGGCAAGTAAAAGTCCAAAACAATTTTGGAAAATTCTCAAAAATAAAAATAAAATATCACTTAATTGTAATATTGCTATCTCAGATTGGTATGATCATTTTTCTGTTGTTCCATTGTTTACAAAGCTATTCAATAAGATTTTTAATACTGATGCATGGTCACAAAACGTGATATGTCCTATATTTAAATCGGGATCCAAAAACGATTTGAATAACTATAGAGGAATTTCATTATCAAATTTAATTTACAAGCTATTTGCAACTATTCTGAATTCCCGTTTATGTAAATGGAGTGAGGCGACAAATATAATACATGAATCACAGGCTGGTTTTAGAAATGGTTACTGTACAACAGATAATATGTTTACACTTCATGCATTGATACAAAAATATCTTATAAAGAAAAAAGGCCGTTAATATGTACTGTTTGTCGACTTTGAAAAGGCGTTTGATAATATATCCCATAAAAAGTTATTTGAACACCTTTCTGCCATTGGATTAAGTAACGAAATTTTAGTCAGTTTACTCAATATGTACAAGAAAAATAACTCTTGTGTAAGAGTTAATGAGACATGTACTGATTACTTCCCTTGTCTACGCGGTACTAAGCAAGGGGACAAATGTAGTACCCAGATCTTTAATCTTTTTATGCCCCCGTTAGGGAGGCATCATAAATTTGACTTGGCCGTCCGTCCGTCTGTCCGTCCGTCCGTCTGTCTGTCCGTCCGTCTGTCCGTCTGTCCGTCATTCCGTCCAAAAACTTTAACATTGGCCATAACTTCCTTATTACTTAACATATTCGCTTCATACTTTACCACAACATTCATTGGTACATTACCTTTCTGTAGGCACATACTTTGGTGACCTTGACCCCTGGATGACCTTGACCTTGAACATAGATTGGCCATAATTTAAAATCAAAGCGGTGTCGGGGGCATTGTCATCTTACAGTGACAGCTCTTGTTATAAATTATATTTGTGCATATATTGGTAACGATGTAAACAGTGGAGTTCAGGTTTTGAATAATCTTTCAAACATAAGTTCTCTATTATATGCAGATGACGTTGCAAGCCCGTCAGATACGGGTATACAGTTACAAAGACAATTGAACTCTGTACAAAAATTTTGTATAGATTATGATATGAAACTGAACTTTAAAAAGACTCAAATCATGGTTTTCAGAAATGGTGGCCCATTGCGAAATTCAGAAAAATGGACATGTGGTACACATGAAATAACAGTGACAAACTTTTACAAATATATGGGTTTAATATTCACTCCTAAACTAAAATAGAATAAAGCCTTATCTTCCCTTGCAGCTCAAGTCAAAAAAATCATTGTATGCCATCAACTCTTACAGCCAACGGTTTGGATCCCTGAATTATAACGAATATTTCAAAATTTTTGATGTTATGGTCAAACCAATTCTTCTTTACGGGGCAGAATTATGGGGAAATACCTACAGAGATTCGGTAGAACAAATTCATGTCTTTGCTTCCAAACAGTTTCTTGGCGTTGGTAAATATACAAATAATAATATGGTTTTGGGCGAATGTGGCCGTTATCCACTTTGTCTTGATTACTATGCAAGATTCATAAAATACTGGTGTAAGATCATACAAATGCCTGTAAATAGGTATCCAAAACAATGTTACTTAATGTTAAAAAGATTGGATGACCTTGAAAAACACACCTACGCAACTAATGTTCAAAATATTTTATTCTCTCATGGCTTTGGGTTTATTTGGATATTTCAAGACGTTGGCAATATAGATTTATTCATTAAGCAGTTTAAATTAAGAATGAAAGATATTTTTCAACAAGAATGGCATAATCAACTTAGCTCATCATCAAAAGGACAGCATTATCTACAATATAAATCTCTTCTAAATGTGGAATATTACATCTCTAATAACTTTCCGTTTTATCTTAGAAAAGCGTTTGCAAAGTTTAGATGCTCAAATCATTGACTTAACATTGAATTAGGTAGACATAATAACGTTCAGAGAGGATCGTTTGTGTACTTATTGTTATGAACAATCGTCCATTAACATAATTGATGATGAGTACCATGTATTTTGCGAATGCAAACAGTTTGATGATTACAGATTAGTATTTCTAGGAAAACAGCGATTACAGAACACTGATACTTTTTATAGGCATATTTCCGTAGAAAATGAAATTGATCTATTAAATGTATGTAAATTTATCCATAAAATATTGCAAATTAGATCTTAGACCGTACTTAATAATCTTTCGCACGTAAACAGATGCGAATTTAACCAATTCATACCTTTCACAACACACCATTTTCTCCTATCAATAATATTATATGATATCTTTGATACGAGAAAGCCAATTTAAATCCAGTCTTATTAATTACAACTTTTACAGGTTATTGTACTTTATATTCCAAGAGCTATAACAATATTAATTTTGTATATGTATGATGGTAACCTGGGCCAAGGGCCTACATTACTTAAATAAAGATATGTTATGTATGAAACGGCTCCATTTCTCCTACAGGTGTAAAATATTCATTTTCAATACTCATTAGAGCTTGATTTTTCAATAATTACGAAATTATTCTGTTGTTTATTTATATAGTTGAGATTATTAATTTTGTACGGTGCTTTTATCATGTATGCATGTATTGGTATTATTGTGAAAATGTTTTCTTTTGGCCAGAGATTCAGGATGTGCCGAAATGCTGAATTAAAAAAAATGTTGAGTTGAGTTAAGTTGGTAAAACATTGAACATTTGTCATGTCTCATGTTTTGGGGAAAGTTATAACTTTCTTTACACCTTCGCGTAACGTTAATGTCGGAAAACGGACGATCTGCGTGTTACAACGTTGGTCCGCAACTTTTGACGTTACGTCAAAAGTTTCCATTCATGTGTATTTTTGGACATGGGTTGATGGAAGACTGTTGTAAATACCTACAAAATACTATGTATATATCATTGTCTTGCATAGTTCGTTTCCATAGTCGGTGTAATTTTACGCGATCCAAAATTTTCCGTTTGTGAAATCTTTATTTTGACGTGCAAATAAGAAGCATTCTTCTATTGTTCAGCTGGCGTGTGGGTGCTCAATTGTTTGAATACGACAGAAAGTTACCAAAAGGTATACACGTGTCCAGCATTATTAAATCTATGAGTCCTTATGTATTTCTCTTATGTATGTCATATATTTCCGTGAGATATCCTCTGTATGTCCGTCTCTCTTTCATCTCACCCTCTCTTCTCTGTCTACCTAGGATTTAAATTCTATACTGAACAAAAGTGTAAACGCTACACCTACTTCGCTTGTCATATTTTTTTTAAATACAACTAGTAAAAAATTCAAATGAAAGTGTTTCGCATTGACTTGGTTGTGCTTAGTGCTTTACGTTTTGTGGATCTTAATAACGGGGATGAAAAACGGACCTTTTTAATGTGACAGGTGTCCGTTTTTCAGGTGTACAATTTGAACGGAAATTTTACACAATTTCAACCTTCAGAAATTCAAGCAGAAGAATGCAAACCATGCCGGACTGCATGGAATAGTAGTCCGTCAAGTTACCAGTCAGGAAATGTAAAGAAGCGTACATAACATTGTCTTAGCGTTTAGAAAATGATGTTTGAAAATCAGAATTTTTATTGTGTTCCAAAGCTTGAGAATTTTACAATCTAATCTCCTTAGGAAATTGAAATCGCTATTGCATGGACATCTGGGAACAATTCTAGTCGAAGAAAGGTCTCAAAGTACCCTGTAAAGTCAGCGTGATGTGGCAAAAACCTCCAATCGAAAACCGTGATAAATTTGTGAATATCAAACATTTTAAATTCCCTATTTGTTTATGTCAAAGGGAGGTAATTCGCAAAATTGACAGATTAGACCTTGATTTTAGAGCTTGCTACAAAAAATAAGTGTGATTTTAAGTGTCTTTTTTTTCTTCTTCTTTTTTTTTTTTTTGGCAACCCGGATATGAATTCCAATCACTGTATCATTTTATCATCCTAAGGATTGGTGGAAAGAGAAACAAATGTGGAATCAAATATCTAAACTGATTTACACCAAAGATTTCTATCTTCTACAAATGTATAAAACGCTCCGAACACCCGTACAGAAATTAACTCAAATCACCCGTAAATGAAATCAATTCAATCCGAATACCCGTCCAGTAAGACTAAAAAAAATCGGTACTGTAATGCACGTGTTCGGGGGAATTTTTAGTCTCCGTACAGTGAATAAAAACATCAATATTCCAATTCTAACATTTGCGATGATCTTTAGGCTTTTGGAATTTCAAAGAATAATGTAGTCAGTGTAATTTTGATAATATAACGTGTGCCTTTAATATCTGTTTTATTTCTTTTAATCATTTAAAAGGTGGACAAATATATGCATAATTTACGAGCAACGCCTCTTTATCACGTTTGCTTATTGTTTACGTTATGTATGCCAGTCCGATGAGCTAAAGACAAAGACAATAACGAAGTAGAATCACAAATCGACCTATTTATGCTTGCTTCGAAGTTAGTGTTTTAGGACAAAAAACACAACTTACGCCCAAATAACTGCTGGGACCGTCAGAATCCACTTCCTTGTCCGCCATTTTGTTTGCTCGAAAAAATAGATGCCGCTGGTCAGGCTTCCATAGCGTGATGAACATAAAGCATATTTATACGGTCTACTTTTCTGTCAATTTCAGAGGTTAAGAAGGACAAGTTATTGACACATATTTATACTGAAATACTAGTATCAACACCCCGTAAATGAGGTCATCTAACCTGATATGATAAAATGCCGTGAATCCTTTTTTTCGCACAGTCTTTCATTGTTTGGCATTTAAATTCTGCTGTGTATACCCTAATTATTTCATTTTGAAACAGCAAACAGGAGCAAACGTGTCATCTAAATATTGGACAATCATACAAAACAACTTTTGTCCATTCATTAGCCAACACCATTTTTCCAAACATTTAATCTGAACCTGAAATAATTTCAATTAACTGTTTTTGCACTCAACGATCTTTGAACCTCTCTTCTGACAATTAAAATTAGCTTGGAATCTGAAGGCAGGAACCAAACATGTTTGGTAGCTAGACAATATTTATTCGTATTTACCATTTATAACTCTTTGTTCCTTGCCTGGAAGTCTTTGAATCGGAATTTATGAAACTAAGGAATTTTGCATTCAATGATATTCGAATCCTTTATGCATACTTTAAACTAGGAATACTTTCAAATAACGTTTTGTACTCATTAAGCTTTGTTCCCTACATTCCTGAGCTTTTAAAAAAACTAGCTGGGAACCTTTAGACAGGAACCAAAATTAACATATTTAATAACTGGAAAGCATAGATATTGTATTTTCATAATTAAAGTCTTGAAATCAAAATATATGATATTTAAGATTGTGTGCTCTTAAGCCTCGTTCTGACCTAATGGCACCAACAATACACCCAGACACGGTTTAAATTTTTAACCGTGACCTGGGCTGCGTTAAGTAGACAAAAGGGTAGCGCACGTTGGCAACAGTCGCAACACAAATTTAACAGAATTGACCGAGTATTCCGAAAGAAATGGCCAACGTTAGCTAACGTTTTGTCTTACTGAACGCAGGGCTGAGTATGCATAAGAGTAAACAAAAGGTCACGTGTTCGTTTTCCTATATAATTCATTTGGCGATTCTTTGGCTTGTAATCATTCCTACCCTGCCTCCACCGCGAATTACCACCATGCAAGTTCAGGATGATCTACTGCTTTTAAAAACCAAATAAAATCAATTTTGCAGAAGCAAGTGAGCTCCTATAAGTACTGTCTAATTGTGAGCGGTAATATTTTGCATGTGTTTGTGCTCTAGATAATAGCCAATAATGGACAGGTCACAGGGTGGATTCCAAGCCTCAGAGCGTGGACAATTATAAATAAACTTATGACTGAAATATTGTTAAGAGGTGTTAAATTAAAAAAGAAATGAATAGACAAATGTGTTAAACCTTTACTAAACAAGACATTTTAATGTTTTGACTGTCAATGGCGGATCCAGATTTTTTTTCAAGGGGCGGGGAGGGGAGGTCTATCCCAAAAGATGGCTTTTTTGTGAATTGTGCAACGATATACTGTACTAACGTTGTATAGTCAGAATTCGATTTTCGGCCTATTCAAGGCGGGTCCGGACCCCCGACCCCTTCTAGATCCGCCCTTAACTTTCTTACAGAGAAAGTTTCAGAAATCATTTCAAGAGGCCAAATGATAAATACTTTTAATTAGCATTAATTTTTTTTCTCCTTTTGCCTCAAGGTTTTCTATATTATATATTAGCCCCTATGTACACACACAAGGGTGGATCCAGGATTTTTAAGGGGGGGGGGGGGTCCAAGCCCAAATACCAGGGGGGTCCACGCCAAAAATGATGACTTAAAAATGTGTTAAATTATGTATCAAATTATATATTATAACGTTGCATTGACGCTTTAACAGAGTCAACATTCAATTTTCGGCTGATTCCAGGGGGGGGGGGGGGGGGGGGGTCCGGTCATACAGACCCGCCCCCTCTAGATCCGCCCGTGCACACACAAAAATCCTACTTTCAAGATGCCCATTCTGTTGTCTGCAAGTGCTTCCAAATTGAATCAGTGTCGTTTAGGAAAGGGTTTTAACCCTTTCCCAAACAAGACTTGGTTTTGACGTTCCAAATAGAAATGGCTTTTGAAAACAATGAGACAACAAAAGAAGAAACTGCTGAAACTGCTGATAACCAGCAGTTTCTCCTTTTGTCTCAATATTTTCTGTGCCATATTTTGCACACATCCTGTTTTTAATAATATTCATTTTGTCATTTTTTACAGTTTTTGAAGTGGATCAACATAAAATTTCGTTGTTTGGAAAAGGGTTAAGCCGCTGTCAAACTTGAAAAGTCTAAAATATTTGTCGTTTGGGAAACGGGCTTTAAGAGCAATGCTTTTATTATTAAATTGATCTATGAATTATCTATCTACATAAACGTACTGAGATTATCATCTTTACACTGAAAATGGCATGTTTCGTACATTTTTTTTTTTTGTTGGGGAGGGGGGGGGGGGGGGGGTACGTGAAAATGAACCTGGCGGCTAGGTCCTCAAAATATCCGTGGATACTACTTTTTCGGAGGGTCAAAAATGACTTAAAAGCCGGTAAAGACCACAACTGGAAGTCAGTCAATGATATCCCATCGAAATTCACAGAGGAATCATCACTAAACGGAATGTGATTCCTCTTAAACTTCTTCTTTCCTCCGTGCGTTTCCATTGCACGTTGGATGCTTTGCTCTGATTAGGGTCAGAGCCTCGATCTGGCATAACAGAAAGTGTTACTATTTTTAGTTACAAATTGGAACCATGTCAGTGTGTATGAATTTTCAGACTAGGCAAAATATGTAGCCAACAGATAAGACAAATAGAAATCAAAACTTTCTTCCATTCAAGCGGTAGCTTTTTGTTTCGAGAACACGAAATCTAACTAAATAAGGGAATTTGACAATTTTGCACCTAGTGACCTTAGTTGTTTTACAAAAGGAACCACACTCTGTTCAAAGAATGAACATAGTCCTTAGGTAATGAAGTATGTGTTACTTTTTCAATGTTATCCTAATATGTTTTTTATTTCATGAATATGACATGATGGCAAATTGTTGATTTATAAAGCAAGTTATAAATACTCAAACGTATAGCCTTATTCTTAGTATGGAAATTACGTTAAGTATTACACGTACCTCCAAAAATGTAGCAGGGAAAATCAACATTTTATTCATCCGTTATTTGGTCTGCTCGTCAGTCGAAATTACGTTCGACCAAATGATTAGTTGAGACAATTCTGTCATTTCTTCTTATGCCTATATATCACAATCCCTTTAAGGAATACGACCCATCATTAGCTCTAAATGATTCCGGTAATGTCGGCAGTTTCCGCTACAACGGAAATAATCGAGCATGCTCGGATTTACGGAGATTTTTTAAAACATTTTTTGTAAAGAGACTTCTACATTAGATTTGAATTTGTACGAACAGTTTCTACAACGAATCCCAGCCGATGAATTTATAAAAACGTCAAATGAAACAACAAAAGACGAAAAAATCAAAATATTTTGGCATTTAGAGTGACTTCCCTTTGCAATAATAACACCCAGTGATCTCCCCTGAATCAGAATTACGTACCTCTGACGTAATAGGCGTATTCGACTGCAACATTTTCGTTAACTAACGCTTAGCTCCGCCCACCTGCGCAGACCATCACCATTAGTTAACGATTGTCATCCAGTCGAATACAAAATACGAAATTAGATAACCAGAATGCCGCCATTTTGAATTCTATGCCTCGTCGGCATTTCTCGTTATTGTTCGGTAACGGAAACACCCGATGAAACCTCTTCGTGTATTTTCGTAAATGAAGCACCATCTTTCTTGTTGTTATCTTTTAATATCCTTTAAATTCTATCAATATTTCATCAAGTTTGCCCATAAAATTGCAAGAGGTACATATTGAAATGATTTTAAGCTACATTATTAGTAGATTTGTCTACTTGTTTTGTCACGTGACATACTTAACGCGGAATTTTTTTTCGTTAAGATATTACTTAATTTTATGACGTCATTTTGTCAGTCGAATGAAAATAGTTAAGTAACGAAAAAAAATTAGGCAACAAACGGTTCAGTCGAATACACCTATTGTGTCACTGTTTGGAGGTTGATTCGCACCATAAATATTTCGTTCCATAACTGGTCAATTTTGTTTACCGTAATTTGGGCCTTTTCTTTAGGAAAGGGTAAGCTTGACCTTTGTCATTTCTTTCTGATTAACCCTTTCCCAAACAACTAGACACAGGATAAGACCAACTGATGCTTTCTCTACGCTAGGTTTGCGTGAAAAAAGAAACCAATGAGAGAAAAGAAGCAAATACTGATACAAGCAGTTGTATTCATTTTCTCTGTAGAATTTCTATTTGATTATATATATTTTTGTGTCTCTGTCTCGTCTTTTCTGGAACATCTCTTTAACTACTAATAAGGCAGCAAACATGATTCAAACATGACATCGGAAAACTGATATTCAAAAGTTGCTTGTTCACCTAACCCTTTCCCAAACAAGACCTAGTTTTGGCAGAGACCTATCTTTCTACAACGTCCCTGGCTTTATTTTTTTTTTTTTTTTCAAAATGTTTCTAGTGATATTAATACCGTCCTCAACTCACACTCAGACACACAGATTTCTGGGGCATTTTAACAATTTTCGACATAGACATGTTTGGCTAACGATTTACATGCAGATATTATGTACTTGTAACATTTTTATTTCTACCATTGTTAAAGTATTGAAACTTTGCACACATGCTTGTGGTCAGACGTGTATATATTCCTTATTAACGATAAAGATTGGATAAAGATTCATTACCCTTTCAAATTTCTACTTGGGTACTTTGTATTCTTTTCATCCTACAAAATTTCACAATCCAACACTTTTTCGTTGAGCTATCCTGTCCACTGACAACTCTTGTTATATAAACATTTTTTGTTTATATATATTTTTTTTAATAGTAACATTTACTATTACATAAATATTCCAATATAAACAATAAAAAAAACTGTAAGATTCGTATGGAACAATTTATTTAAGTATAATGAACAAACAGTGCCATTTTCCTTAAGAAATTGGGCGTTGGTAAAAAAGGGGGTGTATTAGTCAAAGTGATTTTTTTTAAATTTATGTACGGCGAAACTGTTTAATTTTTACTTTATTTGAAAGAATATACACATAGGAAAATTATGATCTTCCTTTTGTGCCATGCATTTTGATATATCATTGGAATTAATGTTATTTAAAATTAACTATTGTTTCAGATTCGTCCGAAAAGCCGGTCGAAAGTGTGGTAGCCATGTATTACAAAAGCAAAAAAAAAATTTTGTTGCTGGTTATTATTTTTTACTTGTTAGTCCATTGTTGGGGATAATATAAGCTATTGATTAGACGCAAACACTTGTGTTTATTGCTTTTAATCATGCAGTTTTTGTGTTTAAAAGCTCACTTGGGGTGTTTGGCATTTCATGAATTTGTATGACCCTGATGCAAGATATAAAAATATCAAAATTTCACTAACGAAACGATCAAAGTTGATAAAAATTGGCAATTAGATGCGGGATACCATGCTGATTTAAAAAATATATAGTTACTTATGTATCTTTATGATTCTATTGATGGGCCGTATACCTTAAGGGGGAATGCTCCAGTTTTTCGGGACACTCGGTCTTAATGTAGTAAATTAAATGTTTCATACCAACATGTTTCGCTACCATATTTTCAATAATATAACAGATCATTACAATATACCATTTTCGACGGTAAAAGTGTATTTATTATGCGAAAATGATTTCCTCAAGATGGAAATCGATTATTTAGAGCAAGACAGTCGTAAGGGTGTATGCAGTTTGAGTTACCACTGTTTTGCGTCATTTTATTCACGTGTAGCTGTTAAAAATTGCTGTAATTCACAAATAAGTACGCTGGCCTATACATTTTCTTTTTGAATTATTACCAGGACATGTTGCTTAATACAATGAGGGAGTTTTATCAAATTCTATTATGTAGAACTTGAAATATTTCCAAAAATATGCAAATTTTGACACTAAACACTCCATCTTCGTTGATCTAACCGAACACGTCAGCATGCTGTTTTATACATTTACGCGTTTATAATAGCACATATTTTGGGTTTTTTGTTCTTATTAAATGTAAGACGTTACTTTAAATCCGTTTTCGAGACTATACGATGCATGTACAGCATTTTATTAGCATTTTAGTGACCTCTGACAGGTGCAAGAAATTGTGCATTTTTTCGATGATGGGGTATGAGATACGAATGCCAATAAAATTCAAATAAGATCGCTGACCATCCATTTTTATTTTATTTTTCAACTAGTTATAAGATGTACTTTCAACATACAAAATATAAATAAATTCTATTATTTGGAAAAAATAGGAAACTGGGGCATTCCCCCTTAAAACAAAACTTGATCATACCTGGAATGGTCACATTCTTCTGTGAATAGGGTTTGGCTTTGGTGATAATCCTTGAAAGTTTTGTCCACAATTGGTCTGACTGCATCTGCCAATATCTGAAGAGCAATTGTACATTTGATCCAGTATCGCCTCTCTTTTAGTCGAAGTGGGTGACCCACGGGTGATCCTTCTGAATCCATCTTGGTTCAGCTACTTTTATTTTGAAACCTGTAAAGATAGAACTTAAATCTGGCATTTATGGGATTATATGAAGAAATAAAAGTAAGCTAGACATCAGAACAAATGCTCTGACGAAACCCGAACACTGTTCTCTTTTCTTTGATCTCTCCGATTGTACAATATTAATCGACCATCTTTATGTTGCTTGCATGAATATGTCATATGTTATCAAATGCCGTATACCTCGTTGGAAAACAGCATCGTGTTCTTGTTTTTGTGATAGTTACTTGGGCCAACATGGAACAAAAATTGGTTCATGAATGTAGTTCTAAAACAGAAGCTATACATAAAATTCCTGATCTTAATCAGACAGCTCGCATTTGCAGGTGTTTGACCAAGGTTGTTCCTCAATGCAATTATGGTTAAATGAAAAAAAAGCTTCTCAATAAAAAGCCCAAGTCTGTATTTGTCAATACAGTCTCCATGCAATACTTTTTAACAAGAACTTATAATGAAACAAGTGTGATTTTATTGTAAATTATATGATTATTTAATTAATACTTAACCTGTACAAAAACGAATATCTAAGAGCGTTCGTCTCTGCAATATTTTAAAACACGTTATAATAAAACCCTAGTATTGTTCCCCAGTTCAAAACAAACTTTTTACATGACCGAGATACCATCAAAACGATAAAACTGAACAAATTTCACAATTTCGACAAAGTTTGAACCAAACTTGGCACATCTAGAGCAAAAGGAAAGATCCTTTGATATTTGACCTCGTTATCTAATTTATGACCTGACGTGACCCACTTCTTGACATGACCTAGATACAAATGTGTATTCAAGATAAACATTCAGGAAAATTTTTATAAACTGTAGGCCAAAATTGGCACCTCTAAAGTAAAACGAAGGATCTTACGGTCTTTGAACAAGTGACCTAATTTTTCACTTCACATGACCTACATTTTATCTTAACCTGAACATCATCGAGAAAAAGAAACTGTACAATTATCAGAACAATTGAGCCATCAACTTTTCACTAAAACATCTTCTCCTTACACCTTCCGATAGCCAGAATTCAACCATGTTTCATTCAAATGATCTATCGGTCATGCTTTTTCAAAAGCCTTCAAAGAATTTGAATCCGGACCAGAATGGGGTCAAAAATTAGCTATCTAGGTCAAATCTTCTTTCTGCTCTAGGCGTCAAATTTTTTGCCCAATCAATGTGGAAATTAATCAGAATCTTTGTCTTGATGATATTTAGGTCATGTAAAAAATAGTTCATGCTAGGTCAAAAACTAGGTCACTAGGTCAAATATTGTAAAACTTTCTTTTTACTCTGGAAGTGCCAATTTTGGTATTACGGCTTCCAATTGACCTAACACTAACCTTTATTCAAATGTGTTCATATTTCGCATATAGCGTAACATTCTTCAAAAAGACTTTTATCATTGTAAACAGTTGTAAAAGGTATACAAGAAAATATTACTGAGAAAATATTACTGAATTGTAATTAATTAAAAAAAATCAGGCGTGTAATTTGTTATGATAAAAGCTAAAGACGCGCTATGTGAAATGAAATATGTTATACAAACTTTGTAAAACTTGTCCTGAATGTTTATCTCGATGGTATCATTTTTTATCAAGAAGTGGGTCATGCTGTGTCGTTAACTAGGTCAAGAGATCAAATCTTATAAAATCCTTCCTTTCACTCTGGAAGTGCCATTTTTGGCCAATCTCTGTCAAAATTGTCCCAAGAGTTTATCTTGATGATATCTATGTCACGATCAAAAGTGGGCCATGCAATGTCAAACTCTAGGTCAAAAGGTCAAATCTTTTTAAAACCTTCATTTGGTTGTAGAGCTGCCAGTTTTGGCCTAAACTTTCTGAAAATTGTACTGATTTTTTTTCTTCATAATATCTAGGTCATGTCAAGACGGGGATCATGCCGGGTCATTAACTAGGTCACGAGGCCAAATCTTGTAAAATCCTCCCTCTAGCTCTGGAAATGTCAATTTTGGTCCAAACTTTGTCAAAATTGTCGTAAATATATATCTATCTTGGTGATGTATTGGTCATAATCAAAGATGGGTCATGCAAGGTCAAAAATTAGGTCGTAATGTCACAGAGTCCTTCCTTTTACTCTGAAGATACCAATTTTGCCCAAAACTTTGTCAAAAATATCCTAAATACTTATCTTGATGTGTAGATTATGTAAATAAAAAGTTGGTCATGTGAGGTCAAAAACAATGTCATTTGGTCAAATCTTGGTTTTGCTCTAATAAGTTTTAGACATCTCATGACTCAGTTTTCACATCACCAAGATCTCATCAAGATAAACATTCTGACCACTTTTTCACAATGACTGGGTGAATATTTAGGTTCTTAGAGCAAAAAACAAGATTTGACCTAGTGACCTTGTTTTTAACCTCGAATGACCTAGTTTTGACATCTCCCTGATATAATCAAGATAAACATTCTGAACAGTTTTCACAATGATCAGGTAGATATTTTCGTTCTTAGAGCAAAAACAAGATTTGACCTACTGACCTAGTTCGACCTCGTATGACCAACTTTTAACATGACCCAGATGTCAACCAAACTTGGCAGGAATGTTCCTTAGGTGACCCCCTTTCAGAATTGCTAAAAGAATTGAAATTCATGAAAAAAACTCTGGTTACCATGGCAACAGAAAAGGATAAATTTGACTAAATCTCAATACTATCTTTGAACGACATCTCCCTAAACTGCCAGGCCAATTTCAACCAAACTTGGCAGGAACATTTCTTAGATGACCCCCTTTCAGAATTGCTAAAAGAATTGAAATCAATAATAAAAAACTCTGGTTACCATGGCAACAGAAAATGAGACATTTGACTGAATCTCAATACTATCTTTGAACGACATCACCTCCTAAACTGCCACGCCAATTTCATCCAAACGTGCCAAAATATTCCTTAGGAGGTCCTCTTTAAGAATTGCTCAAATAATTGAAATTGACTAAAACTCTGGTTGCCATGGCACCAGAAAAGGAGAAATTTGACTAATTCTCACTAATTTCTTTGAACAACATCTCCTCCTAAACTACTTGGCCAATTTCAACCAAACTTGGCAGAAATATTTCTTAGTAGGTTCCTTTTAAAGATTGCTAAAAGAATTGAAATCCTTTAAAAGCTGTGGTAGCCATGGCAACAGAAAAGGTGATTTTCCACCAAATCGCAATGACATCGTTGAATGATATCTCCTCATAAACTAACAGGCTAATTTCCTCAAAGTATGCAGAAATATTCCCTTGGAAGTCACATTTAAAAATTTGCTTACATAATCGAAATTTATTAAAAAAAACAACTCTGGTTGCCATGGCAACAGAAAAAGAGAAATTACACGAAATCTGTCAGAAGCAATTTATCAATAGCCACAGAGCCAAATTTGACAAAACTTAATATTTGCATTACTTATGATACTGCTAAGAGGTATTTTTCTTTGCTTTTCAATATGCAACCTTTTCACAGAAAAAGGAGACTTCTTGTAAAAATCTCCTTATCAGGGGCATAGCATCTACATTTATGCATGGATTTAAAAAAAATGTATGGGTAAATGTGTTCTTTATCATGAGTAGATGTTCTATTTGAAATATATATTAAGGTAGGTTCAAGGTCATAGATCTAGGTCAATTTGTAAATTTCTGTTTGTTTGTCAGTATGTGCGTTTTATTTTAATTCCATCTGTCCAAAGCAATTTCTCCATAATCACATAGCCGAAATGGATGAAACTTCATATTTGAGTTACATATGATATTGCACTAAGGTAGTTTTCTGGGTTTTCTATGGTTTGAAATCGCATAGCGGCGTTCATATGATCTTTGACCCTTTATTGCATTACCTGTAAGAAATCTGATCTGTTATAAAACAAAACCCCATATCAGGTGAGCGAACTAGGGCCAACGGCCCTCTTGTTTTTATGTCTGATTAATTTTTTTAAAAGGTAGGTCAAACTCCAAGGTCAAGGTTGTAAGGTTCAGGGCCATGATCAAATGAGAAAGGTCTTGGTAGGAGGTGTCTATGTGTGAATACCAAGGCTCTATGTGTAATATGACATAAGATATAGGCCAAGTTAAAGTTTTTTAAAAGTAGGTCAAACTCCAAGGTCTATGTTGTAAGGTTCAAGGCCATGGTCAAATGAGAAAGGTCTTGGTAGGAGGTGTCTATGTGTGAAATACCAAGGCTGTATGTGTAATATGACACAAGATATAGGACGAGTTAAAGTTTTTCTAAAAATAGGTCAAACTCAAAGGTCAAGGTCACACAGGCCAAGGTCATGGTCAAATGTGAAAGGTCTCGGTAGGAGGTGTCCATGTGTAAAGTATCGAGGCTGTATATGTAACAGGACATGAGATATAGGCCGGGTTAAGGCTTTTTAAAAGTAGGTCAAACTGCAAGGTCAAGGTCCAAAATCATTGTCAAAGGTAATAGTCAGGACAAAATTCTGAAAAAGTCGCTTAGTTTTAAAGGTATAGGCATTTTGTGAAGAAAAGGGTTTGAGATCAGTTCTAAGGGTATTTGAGTATGCTGAGTCCAAAAAACAATGTTGCCAAGCTGAAAAATGGCTGCTTCATCATCTAATTTGCATATTTTCAAAATGGCCGCCAAAACCTCAAATATGCAATAATGATGTTGTTATTTAACATTTATTCGACATCTTTTGTTCTAAATTTCGCAAATTTCTTGTTAACAGTCTAAAACTAAATGATTTAGTAGGGAATTGAGAAAAAATTATATTCAATTTTTGAAAATTACCGTATAAATGGCAATAAAAGAATCAATAACAATAATCTACATTTTATTTTTTCGTGTGAAATGCAGTGAAATTATTCAAAGTACTACATTTGTATTTTGAAAATGTTATGCATTTAAGGTAAAGTTTCAAAGGCAGATATGACAAAGAACACAAATTTGAGCACAGGGCCTTTGACCATATATTAATGCTTTTAGCAAACCTCAAATACGTCAATTTAAAAACCTTGCAAATAGTTGTTCACATAAATTTGCAAAAATAATGATAAATCATATCCATTACATTGAAATCATGATTTGATTAAACAAGATATCTTCAATAAATTCTTAGAAAAATAAATTAATGTCCAAAAAATTTGGAAAAGAGTTTACCGTATTCATTCTAATAAAGAATAGTGTAGTGTGGGAACTTCTATTTTGTAGAAGATTCCATTTTTTGCACTTTCATATACACTCACGATTCCTAACTGCTGAAGATTTAGTTACTAAAAATCGTTTTGATTTTCATTAAGATATTCTTAGAAATTAAACTGTGTATATTTGAAATTGAACAGGTAACCAACTTAGGCACTGGACAATATTGAAAAGTACAATTATCTTAGATTTTAAAATTTTGTTCGATAACAAAATTAGTTGAGTGTGGCAAACCTAATTCACTATGGTAAGTTGAACTTCAATTTTTCAGAGGAAAAACTAGTTGTTCATTTTGACACTATTTGAAAGAGACAACTTATTGATCTACATACGATATAGGGAATACTAGAAACTGGACATAGTGACTAATATACCCCGGTACTATGTAATACAGATTATCTAGTCAACCAATGCACTTTACATAAACTTCAATGATACAATGGGGTTAAATTGTCAGTAACACTACAGTGACTGATGCACATATTCATTATGTTCCTGACTTGTTTCGCACAAGTAAAGTACAACATCCAAATCAAAGTCAATAGCTGCTTATCACATATACATGTCGATAACATGTCAACGATTCACCCTTTGGTTACAGACTTTTTGTAATATGTCAAAACGGACTTTGACACACATGAGTTCGAACTGATAAGGCCTGGATAGATGGTCTCTGCTGTTACTTATTGAACTAGCCAATCGCAACTTTATCTGAAACCGTTAGAACTATAACACCTATTTAATAATAAGGTATTACTAGTAACACTTTCAACGAGAGCTCCTATCATTTGTTGTGCACTGCCGAAGGAAAGACATATAGCAATTGTATAAAAAATCACTTTTTAGCTGTGCTCATGACAAGGGCCATATCATTTGTCATGATTTGTCATAAACATGAAAATGGATTTTTTGGTGTATACCCCCATGCTTTCAAATGCGATACAAGTTTAAAATGAAGGTTCAAATATGGATGTCACACAAAGACATTGATAAGAATTGCCTAGACAGAGGCATTGGTGTCTTTTTATGCTCAACATTTCTTCACACAAGCAACTTAACTGAAGGGCAAGTAAGAAGGAAATGATTGGGATAAGAGGAGTGGGATTTTGCCTGATACTGCACAGAGACATCAATAACTTCATTATTATAGACATGAAGGAAACAAATTCTGATATTTCAATTTCGTTTTGTCATATATGTTTGAAGAATACAATCTGAAGCTTATGTTCAAGTATTAACCCATGCTCTGCAGATGTTTACATCAATTCCATCGGTTCTCAAGTATGAATAATCTCAAATAGGAACACTAAGTCTCAATATCCAGCTCCATCTGGTACGAAAGTTTATTGTCTTTGTATGTATACTTATTAAAAAATTGAATAGCGGAAACATCAGATATGTTACACGGAAAGAAACATTGTAATATTTTTTTTGGAAACGAGTGTTCAGTATGTTTCGTATGATGATTGTACCGAATACAAATATTCTGTTCAATGTCTTTGATAAAGCTGCACTTCATTGCCAAGATTTGCAAAATGTCATTTAAATGTAGTCAGGTTTAAGATGCCCTCTTTGTAGTAGAAGGTAAAATATACAGGTATTTTAAATAATATCATATGGATTGGTCAACCTGCATGGGTAGATACTACCTGTATCATGAAAATATAGGAAACTAATCTTTGATCTTGGTACCAACGACATAATCCTTTTTCTGCCCAGGAAATATATACGAAGTACATACCACTTAGTAAACTCTAATTGTCCCCATGTTGTTCTGATGCCTGAAATATTTAGCATGGCCCCTTCAGGTAGACAGGGAAATCATGTCTAATCACCAGCGAGAACATAAATTGTGTACAGGATCGTAATGCGCTAGCACTTAACGTTAGATTATACGAAGGGAACATTTTCATATTTGAAAATTGGATACTGTATATAGGGTGTGTTATCGGTTTTATTGGAATACGTACGGTGCTTAGCTCTTGTGGCATTTTCTGTTATATCAAATCAATTCTGATACAAATGAATTCAGATGATATTTTTCCATAATGCACATGGGATTACGGAGCTCATTTCGATCTAGTAATAAGTACCAAAATTGTGTTAAAATATTTTAGCTTAGCATTATTTTGAAAATGACCCAAATTATTTTATCTAGGCTAAATCTAAAATGTCCAAATTTTTTTTTGTAAATTAAGATAAAAGTAAAAGTAAACATCTTAACAGGTACTATTGATTATTCTATTATTAAAGTTGTGAGTTTTAACAGAGCTTTCAAAAAAAGGAAAAAATAAATAAATGATTTCAATGTGAAAGTGTTATTCTGTTTAAAAATGTTTTATTGCCAGTGATACGGTAAAAGATTATTAAAAATAGTGTCAATGTGGTTCTATTTACTTTTAATATTATTTACTCATTAGTTTTAAACAATTTATAGCAATCTTACTATTTTATCTGAACAATTTTGTTAAGATTATGCCAAAAACTATATACTATATAGCAGATTTTATGTTTTTGGCGGCCATTTTGAAAATATGCAAATTAGATTGTGAAAGAGCCATTTTTGTTCCTCATTTACTTGGTAAACAATCTAGTTTTAGTCTGTTAATATGAAATTTGCTACATTTAATACAAAACAAGTCGAAAAAACGATAAATAACAACATTATTTTTGCATAATTGAGGTTTTGGCGGCCATTTTGAAAATATGCAAATTATATGATGAAGCAGCCATTTTTCAGCTTGGCAACATTGTTTTTCGGATTCAGCATACCCAAATACCCTTAGAACTGATCTCAAACCATTTTCTTCACAAAATGCCTTTAGGTGATAACTTTTAGAAATTTGTGCCCTGACTATAAGTGAAATATCAAGGTTTGTATGTGTAAAAGGACATGAAATATAGGCCAGGATAATGTTTTTTTAAAGTAGGTCAAACACCAAGGTCATGGTCACAAGGTCCAATGTCATGGTCAAATATGAAAGGTCTTGGTCGTAGGTGTCCATGTGTCATATATCAAGGCTATAATTATGTGTAAAAGGACATGATATATCGGCCAGGTTAAAGTTTTTTTTAAAGTAGGTCAAACTCCAGTGTCAAGGTCACAAGGTCTAGGGTCATGGTCAAATGTGAAAATTCTTGGTAAGATGTGTCCATTTGTGAAATTTCAAGGCTGCATGTGTAATAGGACATGAGTTATAGGTCCAGTTTAAGGTTTTTTAAAGTAAGTCAAACTCCAAGGTCAAGGTCACAAGTTCAAAGGTCATGGTCAAATGTGAATGATGTTGATAGGAGGTATCGATGTGTGAGATATCAAGGCTGTATGTGAAAAAGGACATGAGATATAGGCCAGGTTAAGAATTAAGTGTGAAAATGAACAAAGGGAAAAACCCTAAGAATTTAATTGGCAGAGTAACGATTCTTGTGCACTGCGCCTCTCCATAATGAGCTCTATCCACCTGTAAAATTCCATGATTCTACCTTACATAGTTTTCGAGTTATACTCCCGACAAGAATCAAGTCTGAAAATCAACAAAGGGCAATAACTCCAAAATTTTGATCGGCAGAGTTAGTGTTTTTGTGCATTGCACCTCTCCATAATGAGATCTACCCACCTATGAAGTTTCATGATTCTAACTTTAATACCTTTTGAGTTATGCTCTGGACAAGGTTTGGTCTACGGACAGACCGACCGACCGACACTTGCAAAAAAATATACCCCCATTTTCTTCGAAAGGGGGCATAATAAATCCGGGGGTCATTATATAGACGAATACAGAAATAAGCATTTACCTGATTACCTCCCTTACCACAGCCATTAATGTACTGACGATTATCAACTTCTCAGTAGATCTAGATTTACTCGAATGCAAAGTCGTTGATAAATTGACATTAATTCCTTCATTTTCTTTTCTATTTGTGGCATAATTAAGCCAAAATGCATTATAATCCAACCGTGGAAAACCATGAGAGGCCATGGATTGTTCGAACAATATGTACCAACATTTTAGTTGGTTTTCAATAACCTTTTTAACCAGTTGATTTTTTAAAAATCCAACACGTGCTGTTTATTCCTTGCATTTTGCCACATTCTCTGCTTCAAACCGATTTCAAATTTGTCAAGTATTAACAAAATTATTGAAGATTTTCGGAAATTCTGAGTCTCGTGACTATACACAGTGGTCAGGGTTGTCGTAAGAGGATGAGTAATCCTTGGATTTTTCTTGAAGGTTTCGTATCTTTAACAATCTAGCATGGCTTTCTAAGACTAGATGTAAGAAAGAAACGTAAGGCATTAGAAGAAACTACAGAAGTTCGGAAATACTACGTAGGCCTACCTTGAGAAACGTCGTCTGGAATTAATCGTGGACATAAATGTCGGATAGTAGAATACAATATACGCTTTTATCTGCACAACTTAAATAACCGTTTTGAAATTTTCCGAATAATCCAATGCGGAAGTAAAAATACACCAGACGAGTCTATTTTCATCTTTCGTTTTCAATCGATAATCAATCATTATTTCGCACATTTTGGGTGGCTGCCAATTGAAATGCGGTATGTGGATTTACAATGAATAATGAAATAACTCGATTTTTGGTAGCTTTGGGGAAATGTGTAAAGTGTTTTTATATCCCCACAACGAAGTTATGGGGGTATACTGGAATCAGGTTGTCCGTCTGTCCTGGCCAACATTTTGGTGTTTATGTGGTTCAATCCGTCCATAATTTATATGAAATAAAAAAAAACAATTCCACTTAAACCATGCCATTTTATGTGGCACTTTTCTTCATAAAGATCAAAGAAAATCAAAGTACTGAAAGTACTGTTGGAAAGCAAATTTGCTGATTATGTCTAAAGGCCTTTCTAGTTGTTAGCAATATGAATTACACGGAGTTGGATAAAAGTAATTAATTGAATTTGATTCTTTAGAAAGTTACAAAATACAAATTATGAAAAGATAATGTCTGTTCCGTATCAGCAAAATATACTGAACAAAAGAGAAAACTTTACGCTGCAAGATTTTTTGTTTCTGAAAAAGTATCGAACTAAAAGCCTGATTTTATTTTTACAATATTTCCATGGCATTCGGCAATCGTTTTGTCGAAGTTTCATTGCCTTGTCTCCTTTAATGTCAGAGTTACGGCCCTTAATGCATTTACAGCTAATTTCATCTAATGCTACATACGCGCGATAAACGATTCATTATTTTTACGGAATTGGTCATATCCGGGTTGCCAAAAAACCACAAAACATCTCTCTTATCACTTGTAGCAAGCTCTAAAATAAAGGTCTAATCTGTCAATTTTGTGAATTACCCCCCTTTGACATAAACAAATAGGGAATTTAAAATGTCGAATTCTCCCAGCCGAAAACGACTATAAGGCATTCTAGCACTCTATATGTTCTCCTATACCCAATGTCATGTTCTGAAGTAGGTTTTCTTGTATAATAGACTAGTGCGACAGGTCACGGTTCATAAATCTATTTGATGTACAGGCCCGTAGGAACAGGGGGGGCTAGAGGGGGGGGGGGCTAAGCCCCTCCAATGTTGGCCAAAAATGCCGAATTTTCTTGACTGTAAATCAAATAAAATATTCATCTTACCGGCTATCAACGAATTCATTCAATTTCGTAGTTTTTGTTCCACTTAAAACTTCTCTCTATCAATGTATATTGAATGCACGTGTGCTTAATCGCTGTATATTGAATGCACGTGCGTCGTCATCGATTTCTCCGCATTTTGTGGGAGCCTCGTTTTGAAAATGTCGATTTGTTACTATTTTTAGCAACAATTCACATGTATACAATGTTAATTTCCCATAAACCCATTGTTTGCCTCCGGAAGTTAATCAGAGTCTTCTCTGATGAAAATTCTCTCTTCGATATTTGGATGTCGCTATTTACATCGGAGCGCTGTCCAATTCAAAAACAAAAGAAAATTCCGACACAAGTTATGTCGCTGTGTCGGAATTTTCTTTTGTGTTTGACTGGGACAGCGTTCCGTTGTAAATAGCGACATCCAAGTATCATCGAGCGAATTTTCATCAGAGAAGTCTCGGATTACCGGAAGTGTTCTGCGGGTACGGACTAAAACATAAATGAAAGGAGTCTATACCCTAATTAGAAAGCATTTGATCTCTGAAAACTACATGTCTTACTTGCTAAAACATGTGTTCCGTCACTACTTTATCCCTTTCCCAAATAAGACCGGGTTTGACAGCCCGAAAAGAAAATGTTCGGGGGAATATTGGGACGAAAGAAGAAACTGCTGATAATCAGAATTTTCTACTTTAACCTCGATATTGTCTTTGGTATTATCTACAAATAGTTCTAATTTTATCTAGGTATGTACCAATTTTGTCGTCTGCTACGGCTTTTTTAGCTCACCTGAGCACGAAGTGCTCAAGGTGAGCTATTGTGGTCGCTTTTCGTCCGTCGGCGTCCGTCTGTCCGTCTGTCCGTCCGTCTGTCTGTCCGTCCGTCCGTCTGTTCACATTTTGTTGTTACCACTCTAGCACCCACAAATATTGACCAATCTTAACCAAACTTGGTCAAAACATGTATGACCATAAGTTCTCGGATGAGTTCGATTTTGAGTCAGATCGGACCAGGAAGTCTAGAGTTATGTGCCCTTGAACGTCAAAAATGGCTAGTTTTGACTTTGTTACCACTCTAGTATCTACAAATATTGACTAATCTTAATCAAACTTGGTCAAAATATGTATGACCATAAGTTCTCGGATGGGTTCAATTTTGAGTCAGATCGGACCAGGAAGTCTAGAGTTATGTGCCCTTGAACGTCATAAATGGCTAGTTTTGACTTTGTTACCACTCTAGCATCTACAAATATTGACCAATCTTAATCAAACTTGGTCAAAATATGTATGACCATTAGTTCTCGGATGAATTCGATTTTGAGTCAGATCGGACCAAGAAGTCTGGAGTTATATGCCCTTGAACATCAAAAATGGCTAGTTTTGACTTTGTTACCACTCCTAGCATCTACAAATATTGACCGATCAAAACAAAACTTTGCCACAATGATGGTAACTATAAGTTCTCAGATGAGTTTAATTTTGAGTCAGATTGGACCAGGAAGTCTGGAGTTATATGCCCTTGAACGTCAAAAATGGCTAGTTTTGACTTTGTTACCACTCTAGCATCTACAAATATTGACCAATTATAATCAAACTTGGTCAAAATATGTTTGACCATTAGTTCTCAAATGAGTTAGATTTTGAGTCAGATCGGACCAGGAAGTCTGGAGTTATGTGCCCTTGAACATCAAAAATGGCTAGTTTTGACTTTGTTACCACTCCTAGCATCTACAAATATTGACCGATCAAAACAAAACTTTGCCACAATGATGGTAACTATAAGTTCTCAGATGAGTTTAATTTTGAGTCAGATTGGACCAGGAAGTCTGGAGTTATGTGCCCTTGAACGTCAAAAATGGCTAGTTTTGACTTTGTTACCACTCTAGCATCTACAAATATTGACTGATCAAAACAAAACTTTGCCACAATGTTGGTAACTATAAGTTCTCAGATGAGTTCAATTTTTTGTCAGATCGGACATGGAATTTTGGAGTTATGTGCCCTTGAACGTCAAAAATGGCTAGTTTTGACTTTGTTACCACTCTAGCATCTACAAATATTGACTGATCAAGACAAAACTTTGCCACAATGTTGGTAACTATAAGTTCTCAGATGAGTTTAATTTTTTGTCAGATCGGACATGGAATTCTGGAGTTATGTGCCCTTGAACGTCAAAAATGGCTAGTTTTGACTTTGTTACCACTCTAGCATCTACAAATATTGACCGATCAAGACAAAACTTTGCCACAATGTTGGTAACCATGAGATCTTGGATGACTTCGATTTTCAGAGTGATTGAAGTAGGAAGTCTGGAGTTATGTGCACTTGAATTTGACAAAATTGTTGTTTTGGACTTTGTTTACACTGTAGCATCTACATTTATTGACTAATCAAGACCAAACTTGGCCACAATGTTGGTGGCCATAAGATCCTGGATGAGTGAAACTTTCAGCTTGATTTGACTAGAAAAACCAGAGTTATTGGCCCTTAAATTTCACAAAATTACAGTTTTCGACTTTATTTTCACTCTTACAATATATTGACCAATAAAAAAAAATTGGACATAATGTTGATGAGAATACTTTTGTTAGAACAGAGTTATGTGCCCTTGACTGTGTTGTTTTCTTCCACTTTGTTTTCACTGTAACAGCCACAAATATTGATCATTCAAGATTATAAAAGCAGTTTTCAGCTGGATCATAATCTCACATCTTAAATTATGTGCTCTTGAACTTGACAACATTGTGACTTTCTTTCTATCTAGGTTCAGGTGAGCGATTAAGGACCATCATGGTCCTCTTGTTTTTATTTTGACCAATCTGAAATGTTTCTATTTGGGAAATGGTTAACATACCAACAATGTAAATTGATTTGATTTTATGTAGGCCTATTCATCTAGATCAAAATCCACGGTGGGTAACTCACATGACTTTAGGGAAGCGTTAACACCGAAAAAATCGTCCGCTTCAAGGTATGTTTTGTTTAATTTCTCAGCTTATACCCTATTGATTTTGATGAAATAAAGTGCACGGAACGCGCCCTTGATAGGGCTATTCCCGGCTCTAACTCACTCTGCTCCAAATCCAGTGGTTTCTTCAAACATTCGAGCCAAAGTGTTTGTAAGTGCAAAACGAAAGTGGGAAGCATTCACATGCACCGAAGAAAACTTTCGCTTGAATGTTTGAAGAAATCACGGGATCGGAGCAGAGTTACAAACGGGAATAGCCCTCTCAAATGCGCGTTCCGTGCACTTTATCTCGTCAAAATCAACAGAGTATAAGCTGAGAAATTAAACCAAACATACCTTGAAGCGGACGATTTTTTCGGTGTTAACGCTTCCCAAAAGTCACATGGGTTATCCACCGTGATATCTATAGATTAAAAAGTTAACACCGTTTTTTAAACCAAGTGGTGAAAGGATTGCTAGTCTGATTTCTATGCATTTTGAGCATACCATCACATATTCTGGTTTCCCAGATTTCTACTTTCGCTTTGAAATGCCTACACGCGAATACTAGCAAGGCCTATTAGACAAGATGTCTATGTCATTAACCTCAAAATAACCACTTAGTTGATCAATCAATTATTGTGAACGCAATTAAATGCATGGCTTATCGAATATCATTGTTTAGTTTCGGACATTAAACGTGTAAGAATTTGGGCATAGAAAGATTCTAAAAATAGACGTGTCCTAGTTCCTATTTTTAGCGCTTGAAGTGGGTCGCATATTTCATAGTTCAGTAAACTTGACTGACCCATTTTCAACGAAAGATATTGGACTGGCTATTGAACCGTGATGAAAGCAAATTACTACGTGATCGTTTCTCCTCTTTTAACACATGTTTAATTGGATGTTTTATCATCGGTCACACAATTGAATATCTTGTGTACAACTATAGAATTCAATATTGAATTTTCGAAAGGTTGTTCTTGTCATTGATCTTTGCTTTTGATAGAACTATTTATAGTGAGGAGGACCGGGAGATGTTGTGTGGTATGCAGAGAATGTTAAAGTGCAGAGAAGCACGACTGGAAAGAAAAGCAAATTTTGCAAATTTGCTTTCCAAAAACACTAAATCCTTAAATGTTGGAACGTCCGTCCGTCCGGTCCGATCCGTCCGTGGACACAATTTTGTGTCCTCTTCTCCTCCCACAGTTTTTGACCAATTTTGCTGGAATTTTATCAGGTTGTTTCCTATCATATGAAGTTGTGCACGTAATTTTTTCATCTTGATCCAGTCATTAGTATTAGTAACCATTTAAGGGGAGTTGCCAAATTTACCTACTACAGTGACCACTTCTTGATCCCTGCTGCAGTGTCATGACTGTCCCTACTTCAGTGATTTATGATACATGTATGACACAATTGACATCAAAACACTGTAAGTCATTGTTTTATTTATCCAACAACTGTGAATAAACAATTAACTGAATAATTCCGTCCTCTCTAATACTTGGTACATAGCTTTCAAGGGTCAGAAGTGTTGGAGAGTAAGACTTGCAAAAGAAAGGCGGGGGTCTGGGGTGCATAACCCCAGAAGCTGAAAACATAATTACATACACAATAGCTACTTTTCTTCTCCTACTTAAAAAGGTGTCATAAAAAGCCCCTTCAAATTCTGCTCCTTCGTAAAAACCTTAGTGGCGGTGCGAGGGGTATTCTCGTCAGCCTTTAGTGTCGACATTTCTAGTTGAAACGCGCGGAGAGTAAAGGTGAAATGCTGATCAATCATGGGCTTGTTTTTCTTTTTTCTGAATGCTTTTTAAACTATTTTTATTTATTGACATAAAAACCAGTGGAAAGTATCAATTAATTGGGCAAGATTCATGTTTGCTGCTTGGTTTATTGCAAATTGAAACGCCTTCCCAAACACCAACCAGTTTAATACTCCCTTTATGAATGAAACTAATAAAATGCGAATAAAGGAAAATGCCATGTTGATTCCTAGCAATTCCCATTGTAACCAATTGAATCACATTCTAAAGCATATACATTAATGTATAATATGAAAGTCTAGTCCTCAAAAGTCCTATTCGCCACTTTTAAGCGAGCCGGGACTTTATGTCCGGTGAGCTAATAGCCGCGTGCGATTTACGCCAGAAGTTGTCTTCTGGAAGAAGAAGAGCTAGCCTGGTTCCCGCCTCTGATACACTACGTAGTATTTCTTCCACTACGTAGTGTATCAGAGGCGGGAACCAGACTCTTCTGCAAGAGCTCTACCGACCTAAATCGCACACGGCTAATGTCTTTGCCCTAGTGTCGGCGTCGCGTCCCGTCGCGTCTTCTAAAACTTTAACCAGGTCTATATCTGGGACACTATTAGAGATACAGCATTGATACTTCACACATGGATACTTCCTGTCAAGACCTTTCATTTGCTTTCATTTTGAACCATGACATTTGACCTAGTGACCTTGACCTTAGGGTCTGACATACTGTTAAAAAATTAATCTGGTTTTATGCATTATTATTGATATGTTATTTGAGCCTTGATAGTTTACAAATGGATACCTCCTGCCAAGAACTTTCATTTTGGACCTTGACATTTGACCTTGATTCCTTGACCTTGGAATTTGACCTTCTTTTAAAAAATTAAGCTGTTGTTGTGACAAACTCGCTTATTTCTTATAAAGAATCAAGCTGTTGTTGTGACAAGCTCGCGGACAACTTTTGTACTAGAAAAAATGCCGATCAAAATTTCATTTCGCGTTAGGCAAGGTATTCGTAACGTGTTGGTTCTAAATTCATATTTAAAGTCTTCTTTCGCTGTGAAAAGACCGTCCTCAGCCACAATAAAGCATTATGTAGGCTTGATCGAATATATTTGTAGAAGCCAACCCTTACGCAACACCAAAGACAAACTGTATCGTTTTGCGGTTCATGAAAGGAAACAAATCGTAAAACCAAGAAGGAGATGTCAACTTACGAATAGTGTTGCTTTGCGAGAACGCATCGTTGACATCGGTCTATGACTTTTCATTTGTATGGATGCCATTGTTTTGGTAGTGTATTTGAATCAAAACACGGTGATGTTTTGTTATTGGTTAATACAAGCTATTCTTTTGTATAATTTTGAAGCTTTTTGAGGCAGCAAAAGATCTTTTTGAAATTTTGTATTTAGTTTTTGAACATAATCATGTATTTGTTCTTATACATTTGTACATTCACTTTATGGAAATGGGGGGGATGTACTATGTATGATTTGCTGATGATATTTTAAGCTTTCTGCCTTTCATTACTAGAAAAATG
This sequence comes from Fragum sueziense, assembly GCA_963680895.1. NCBI lineage: Eukaryota > Metazoa > Mollusca > Bivalvia > Cardiida > Cardiidae > Fragum > Fragum sueziense. The sequence goes on along the minus strand of OY804593.1, from coordinate 41,416,265 downwards.
TCTCCAAACCCTTTCCCAAACAAATCCTGATTTTAACATCCAAATTAAAAAAAGGATTAAAAGACTGGAGAAATGTGGAAACAAAAAAAGAAATTGTTGAGAACCAACATTTTTTTTTTTCCTTTTGTCTCAACAGTTTCTGTGCTTACACATTCATAACACCTCAATCAAAATCCATTTGCCATCTGCAGCAACTTTCGACTTTAAGCACTCTAAAATATTGTTGTGTTGAAGATATTTTAAACTGGTGGCATTCTTTTCCAGTAACCCATCACCACACTCTTACTCTTTTTAACTCCTCACAAGGTGATGGCCGTGGAAAACATCGTGAAAAATGAAGAAATTGCTTCTGACAAGTAATTTCTACATTTTCCACAGTGTTTTCTACCTAAAAAACAGCAAAATTTTAAATGTCGTTAACTTGAATTTGTCGTCTGCAACATCTTTGAAGTATAGAATTTTGTCGTTTGGTAGTCTAATGGGTTAACCTTCTTCACAGACAACTTCAATATAGAATTAAAATTGGCTAAATAATAAAATATTGGTTAAATTTCTTCTGGAAAAGATAAGCCAATACGCCACAAATTTCTTTTTCTAGTTTTTTATTGCAAAAATCTCACAAGTTTATTTTATCAAAGTAGATTGTTTTTCCTTGTTGTTCATTAATGGTCAATGAAATATGTCAAGGGTCAGTCTTGAAAATAAATGAGCAGTTATCCATTTTACAGAGGTCAAAATGTAGTTCCAGCACGCAAATGAGCAACCAAGTGACCGTGAAACATTTTAGATTTCACGGCACCCCTTTTCACGGTCGATATTACATCATGTGACAGGATAAAAACATGTTTTGGTAAGATTCCCCACAACACAGGCAATTTTAACCAAAACAGGAATTTGGTCAACCAAAGTTTAAACAACGGGACCCTGGTTGTTACGGGGTAAATAATGTATAACAACCGTAGGGAAATCGTGTTGTATCTGCCATGCTATCTACTTGTATTTTTATAATGTCTCTTATCTAGTTACGTAAACAAGATAAAAGCTCAATAAATTCTTGTTTCGTTTTGCAATAGAGCCTACGTGGAAATATGTATAAATTATTTCTTACGAAAGGGACTCAATGGGCATTGTGAGAGTTGTAGATTAGCCTTTTTTGCGTGCATAAATTCAATATAAATAGCTGTAGACGCTATTGAAAGGCACCCTTAAGTATTTTTGAATGCCGTGATAGGCTATATTTTCTTAAAAAATGTTTGCACCTTGCACGAATGTTCTCAGCTTTGACAGGGATTTGATGGAAGATCTTGGTATCAAAATAAACCACAGAAAACCCTTTTACATGTTTCTTTTCAATAAAGAGAATTTCAATTTTAAGAGTTTTGTTCGTAGTGGCCGGACTTGCCCCATACACGGGGCAACTTCGGCCAATCCTCGGGACAAAGTATGCACAGAGCCATTATTGTTTTTATTTGATTTTTAGACAGTTTTAATTCCAAGGAATCTGGGTACGACTACCAAATGAAGGTATAAATTTAAAAAGTATTGTTTTAACAGTCAAAACATCTTGAAAAGGAGGGCAATTGGGATAACAAGAAGGAGGCCGGTGCTAGTTCGACCAGTGTTTTTAAATTTGGCCATTTTTTTACATTTCTATTAGAGCTAGGTCTACACGATTGATATAATCAGATTCGACAAGAAATGGCATTGCTAACCGCTGCTATTCTTTTTATTCATGGACAAGTTTGGACGTGGCCAAACTTGCCCCAACCCAATAGTCGGACTAGCCCCAGACAGACCTCGTGGAAACATCACGTCACATCTCCTTTCAGATGACATGAAAAAAGAAATCTGAATAATGGCGCATCGAAATTTAAATAAAAAATACACAAATGTAAAAAAAATACTGACAGGGCAAAAAGAAATAGAATTGTGTTTTAAAGTAGGCCTAAAAGTTTATGTATTCTTTGCCACCAAAAACTTTCTTTGAATAGCTTTCGTATGCCTAATCACAGCAGAGACAAGACCAGGATTTGCCATTATCTGCCTCTATATAAATACTGCACTCCGGCATCATCATGATGCCGATTCTACCCCATTGACGCTTCAGTGTAATGAGTGACATTGTAATCTGGTTCCGACCTCTCTACCTTTGTCGAGAGGCTTCAAAGAGCCACTGTCCGGACATGCCCCGAGGGCGGACTAGCCTCAGTCTCCCCTATAATGTTCAGATTTGTTTAGGCCTGCTCTATAATTATTAGGCCTATGTCAGAGGATTTAGCCTACCATTTAACCAGGGGTTAAAGTAAAAAATATAACAAAAACATGACAAAGAAATCGGTTGAAGGAGCTGTAAAACATTCAACCCTTTTCCAAATGGCAAAATTTTATGGTGACCCACTTCAAAAACTGCTACAAATGACGAACTGAAAGTTACCAATGATAGAATTTGTGTAAACTATGACATAGAAAATATTTAGACAAAAGGAGTTTAAACTGCTGGTTAGCATCAGTTTCTTCTTTTGTCTCAATGTTTTCCCAAGCCTTTTCAATTAGGGACGTCAAACCAGGTCTTGTTTTGAAAAGGGTTAAGAGGCCTTCAGAAAATTGAAAAAGGGACAAATTCATTTTAATGTACTTGAGTAACGCTCTTGGCCGACTTTAGTTTCCAATCGAACTCGCAATACAAATAATGTGTGAGTGACCTCCCTTTTCACGTGTACATGTGCAAAACGTAAACAAAACACAGTAAGTATGCGCTGTCTGACATTCGTCAGCGCTGATTTGTAGTTTACTCTTGATTCAATGTTGTATTATTTAGTGTAGACTAAAATCAGAAATAGCTGATCATAAGCGGCACTTTTAAAGAACGGTATATACCGACCTACATATGAATGAATTTTGTGCTAAAAATATACTTTGTTTACTGTTATGTTTTAATAAAACGTCGGTGTTGTTATGAAATCTCGTAACTACGACTTGACTCAAGCCGTAGTTACGAGATTTTGTAACAACACCCATGGAATAATATTTGTTTGTCCAAAATTACGTCACGGTTTACTCGATAAAGTCGTTCCCAATTTGCTTTTCTAAATGCGATATTATTTTCATCAAACCCTCCTACTTCGTGAAAACTCATCATTGAAATCGTCTCTTACATCTACGATTTGAATGAGTACCCACGAGACTGTAGGCCTTGGTTTTTACCAAATTAAGGCTTTATTTACCCCTTAATTCGTTTCTCACTTCAATTAACCCTTTACCTAATCCGAGTCTTCTTAAATTGGATATCGCTATTTAATTTTCACCAGAGAATACTCGGATTACCCTTTTACCCAGTGATCACAATAGGCCTACCCTTTACAAAATTTTACCAGCCATTCGAACTTACAACTTTCCATGATTTCTATAGCCTATACCATGCGGGGTTTTACTAGCTAGGGGAATTATTCGTTCACAAACAATGTTTGGTTTGAATGTCACGATAGGTGTAGGGATAAATCTTTTTCCAAATGCAAATATGTTCTTAGGTCTTAGGCCAGAGCAATTAGAGGGGGTTAAAACATTCTAAATTTGTTATATCAAATCCGAATTCTGTGTTGTTGATAACCATTAGAGTAGCCTACCCACAACATAGATAGGTAAAGTTAGCTACCGGTAGCCAGTTACTTGTTCCAGTTACTCGAAAAAGAAAAGTTAGTTACCGGTAGCCAGCTACCGGTAGCCAGTTACTTGAACAAGAAAAGTTAGTTACCGGTAGCCAGCTACCGGTAGCCAGTTACTTAAAAAATAAAAATTAGTTACAAGTAGCCAGCAACCGATAGCCAGTTACTTGAAAAAGAAAATATGGCTACAAGAAATTAAAGGGGCCAACTACCGAAAAAAAACTTCGGTATAGTCTAAAATTTTGCTCCACCCTTCCATCACACGGAACCGGTAGCTGGCCAGATAAAAGATACCAATCTATACTGTTGTAACATTTTATTATCATAAATTAAATGTACTTTTCATAGAAATATAAATCAATACTTTTGTGGAAATTAAAGGGGCCAGCTACCGGAAAAAACTTCGGTATAGTCTAATATTTGGTCCATCCCTCCTTTAAACGGAACCGGTAGCTGGCCAGATAAACGATACCAATCTATACTGTTGTAACATATTATTATCATAAATTAAATGTACTTTTCATAAAAATATGAATTAAACATTTTGCGGAAATTAAAGGGGCCAGCTGCCGAAAAAAAACTTCGGTATAGTCTAAAATTTTGCTCCACCCTTCCATCAAACAGAACCGGTAGCTGGCCAGATAAACGATACCAATCTATACTGTTGTAACATTTTATTATCATAAATTGAATGTACTTTCCAAAAAAATATAAATCAATCCTTTTGCGGAAATTAAAGGGGCCAGCTACTGGACAAAACTTCGGTAAAGTCTAATATTTGGTCCACCCCTCCATCAAACGGAACCGGTAGCTGGCCAGATAAACGATACCAATCTATACTTTTGTAACATTTTATTATCATAAATTGAATGTACTTTCCATAAAAATATAAATCAATCATTTTGCGGAAATTAAAGGGGCCAGCTACTGGACAAAACTTCGGTAAAGTCTAATATTTGGTCAACCCTTCCATCAAACACAACCGGTAGCTGGCCAGATAAACGATACCAATCTATACTGTTGTAACATTTTATTATCATAAATTGAATGTACTTTCCAAAAAAATATAAATCAATCCTTTTGCGGAAATTAAAGGGGCCAGCTACTGGACAAAACTTCGGTAAAGTTTAATATTTGGTCCACCACTCCATCAAACGGAACCGGTAGCTGGCCAGATAAAAGATACCAATCTATACTTTTGTAACATTTTATTATCAAAAATTGAATGTACTTTCCATAAAAATATAAATCAATTTTTTTGCGGAAATTAAAGGGGCAAGCTACCGAAAGAAACTTCGGTAAAAGTCTAATATTTGGTCCACCCTTCCATCAAACGGAACCGGTAGCTGGCCAGATAAAAGATACCAATCTATACTTTTGTAACATTTTATTATCAAAAATTGAATGTACTTTCCATAAAAATATAAATCAATCCTTTTGCGGAAATTAAAGGGGCCAGCTACCGAAAGAAACTTCGGTAAAAGTCTAATATTTGGTCCACCCTTCCATCAAACGGAACCGGTAGCTGGCCAGATAAAAGATACCAATCTATGCTGTTGTAACATTTTATGATCATAAATTGAAATTACTTTTCATAGAAATATAAATCAATCCTTTTGCGGAAATTAAAGGGGCCAGCTACTGGACAAAACTTCGGTATAGTCTAATATTTGGTCCACCCCTCCATCAAAAGGAACCGGTAGCTGGCCAGATAAACGATACCAATCTATACTGTTGTACATTTTATTATTATAAATTGAATGTACTTTCCATAAAAATATAAATCAATCATTTTGCGGAAATTAAAGGGGCCAGCCTCTTGGACAAAACTTCGGTAAAGTCTAATATTTGGTCCACCCCTCCATCAAACGGAACCGGTAGCTGGCCAGATAAACGATACCAATCTATACTGTTGTAACATTTTATTATCATAAAATGAATGTACTTTCCATAAAAATATAAATCAATCCTTTTGCAGAAATTAAAGGGGCCAGCTACTGGACAAAACTTCGGTAAAGTCTAATATTTGGTTCACCCCTCAACCAAACGGAACCGGTAGCTGGTCAGATAAACGATACCAATCTATACTGTTGTAACATATTATTATCATAAATGAAATTTACTTTTCATAAAAATATGAATTAAACCTTTTAAGGAAAGTAAAGGGGCCAGCTACTGGACAAAACTTCGGTAAAGTCTAATATTTGATCCACCCCTCCATCAAACGGAACAGGTAGCTGGCCAGATAAAAGATGCCAATCTATACTGTTGTAACATTTTATGATCATAAATTGAATGTACTTTTCATAGAAATATAAATCAATCATTTTGCAGAAATTAAAGGGGCCAGCTACTGGACAAAACTTCGGTAAAGTCTAATATTTGGTCCACCCCTCCATCAAACGGAACCGGTAGCTGGCCAGATAAACGATACCAATCTATACTGTTGTAACATTTTATGATCATAAATTGAATGTACCGTTTATCTGGCCAGCTACCGGTTCCGTTTGATGGATTGGTGGACCAAATATTAGACTGTACCGAAGTTTTGTCCAGTAGCTGGCCCCTTTAATTTCCGCAAAAGGATTGATTTATATTTTTTTCGAAAGTATATTCAATTTCTGATAATAAAATGTTACTAGAGTATAGATTGGTATCGTTTATCTGGCCAGCTACCGGTTCTGTGTGATGGAGAGGTGGAGCAAAATTTTAGACTATACCGACGTTTTTTTCGGTAGCTGGCCCCTTTAATTTCCGCAAAAGGTTTAATTCATATTTTTATGAAAAGTACATTTAATTTATGATCATAAAATGTTACAACAGTATAGATTGGTATCTTTTATCTGGCCAGCTACCGGTTCCGTTTGATGGAGGGGTGGACCAAATTTTAGACTTTACCGAAGTTTTGTCCAGTAGCTGGCCCCTTTACTTTCCGCAAAATTATTGATTTATATTTTTATGGAAAGTACATTCAATTTATGATAATAAAATTTTACAACAGTATAGATTGGTATCGTTTATCTGGCCAGCTACCGGTTCTGTTTGATGGAGGGGTGGACCAAATATTAGACTTTACCGAAGTTTTGTCCAGTAGCTGGCCCCTTTACTTTCCGCAAAATTATTGATTTATATTTTTATGGAAAGTACATTCAATTTTTGATAATAAAATTTTACAACAGTATAGATTGGTATCGTTTATCTGGCCAGCTACCGGTTCCGTTTGATGGAGGGGTGGACCAAATATTAGACTATACCGAAGTTTTGTCCAGTAGCTGGTCCACCCTTCCATCAAACGGAACCGGTAGCTGGCCAGATAAAAGATACCAATCTATACTTTTGTAACATTTTATTATCAAAAATTGAATGTACTTTCCATAAAAATATAAATCAATCCTTTTGCGGAAATTAAAGGGGCCAGCTACCGAAAGAAACTTCGGTAAAAGTCTAATATTTGGTCCACCCTTCCATCAAACGGAACCGGTAGCTGGCCAGATAAAAGATACCAATCTATGCTGTTGTAACATTTTATGATAAACGGTACCAATCTATACTTTTGTAACATTTTATTATCATAAATTGAATGTACTTTCCATAAAAATATAAATCAATCATTTTGCGGAAATTAAAGGGGCCAGCTACTGGACAAAACTTCGGTAAAGTCTAATATTTGGTCCACCCCTCCATCAAACGGAACCGGTAGCTGGCCAGATAAAAGATACCAATCTATACTGTTGTAACATTTTATGATCATAAATTGAATGTACTTTTCATAGAAATATAAATCAATCCTTTTGCAGAAATTAAAGGGGCCAGCTACTGGACAAAACTTCGGTATAGTCTAATATTTGGTCCACCCCTCCATCAAACGGAACCGGTAGCTGGCCAGATAAACGATACCAATCTATACTGTTGTAAAATTTTATTATCATAAATTGAATGTACTTTCCATAAAAATATAAATCAATAATTTTGCGGAAAGTAAAGGGGCCAGCTACTGGACAAAACTTCGGTAAAGTCTAAAATTTGGTCCACCCCTCCATCAAACGGAACCGGTAGCTGGCCAGATAAAAGATACCAATCTATACTGTTGTAACATTTTATGATCATAAATTAAATGTGCTTTTCATAAAAATACGAATTAAACCTTTTGCGGAAATTAAAGGGGCCAGCTACCGAAAAAAACTTCGGTATAGTCTAATATTTGGTCCACCCCTCCATCAAAAGGAACCGGTAGCTGGCCAGATAAACGATACCAATCTATACTGTTGTACATTTTATTATTATAAATTGAATGTACTTTCCATAAAAATATAAATCAATCATTTTGCGGAAATTAAAGGGGCCAGCCTCTTGGACAAAACTTCGGTAAAGTCTAATATTTGGTCCACCCCTCCATCAAACTGAACCGGTAGCTGGCCAGATAAACGATACCAATCTATACTGTTGTAACATTTTATTATCATAAAATGAATGTACTTTCCATAAAAATATAAATCAATCCTTTTGCAGAAATTAAAGGGGCCAGCTACTGGACAAAACTTCGGTAAAGTCTAATATTTGGTTCACCCCTCAACCAAACGGAACCGGTAGCTGGTCAGATAAACGATACCAATCTATACTGTTGTAACATATTATTATCATAAATGAAATTTACTTTTCATAAAAATATGAATTAAACCTTTTAAGGAAAGTAAAGGGGCCAGCTACTGGACAAAACTTCGGTAAAGTCTAATATTTGATCCACCCCTCCATCAAACGGAACAGGTAGCTGGCCAGATAAAAGATGCCAATCTATACTGTTGTAACATTTTATTATCATAAATTGAATGTACGTTCCATAAAAATATAAATCAATCATTTTGCGGAAAGTAAAGGGGCCAGCTACTGGACAAAACTTCGGTATAGTCTAAAATTGGGTCCACCACTCCATCAAACGGAACCGGTAGCTGGCCAGATAAAAGATACCAATCTATACTGTTGTAACATTTTATGATCATAAATTGAATGCACTTTTCATAGAAATATAAATCAATCCTTTTACGGAAATTAAAGGGGCCAGCTACTGGACAAAACTTCGGTAAAGTCTAAAATTTGGTCCACCCCTCCATCAAACGGAACCGGTAGCTGGCCAGGTAAACGATACCAATCTGTACTGTTGTAACATTTTATGATCATAAATTGAATGTACTTTTCATAGAAATATAAATCAATCCTTTTGCAGAAATTAAAGGGGCCAGCTACTGGACAAAACTTCGGTATAGTCTAATATTTGGTCCACCCCTCCATCAAACGGAACCGGTAGCTGGCCAGATAAACGATACCAATCTATACTGTTGTAAAATTTTATTATCAAAAATTGAATGTACTTTCCATAAAAATATAAATCAATAATTTTGCGGAAAGTAAAGGGGCCAGCTACTGGACAAAACTTCGGTAAAGTCTAATATTTGGTCCACCCCTCCATCAAACAGAACCGGTAGCTGGCCAGATAAACGATACCAATCTATACTGTTGTAAAATTTTATTATCATAAATTGAATGTACTTTCCATAAAAATATAAATCAATAATTTTGCGGAAAGTAAAGGGGCCAGCTACTGGACAAAACTTCGGTAAAGTCTAAAATTTGGTCCACCCCTCCATCAAACGGAACCGGTAGCTGGCCAGATAAAAGATACCAATCTATACTGTTGTAACATTTTATGATCATAAATTAAATGTACTTTTCATAAAAATATGAATTAAACCTTTTGCGGAAATTAAAGGGGCCAGCTACCGAAAAAAACGTCGGTATAGTCTAAAATTTTGCTCCACCTCTCCATCACACAGAACCGGTAGCTGGCCAGATAAACGATACCAATCTATACTCTAGTAACATTTTATTATCAGAAATTGAATATACTTTCGAAAAAAATATAAATCAATCCTTTTGCGGAAATTAAAGGGGCCAGCTACTGGACAAAACTTCGGTACAGTCTAATATTTGGTCCACCAATCCATCAAACGGAACCGGTAGCTGGCCAGATAAACGGTACCAATCTATACTTTTGTAACATTTTATTATCATAAATTGAATGTACTTTCCATAAAAATATAAATCAATCATTTTGCGGAAATTAAAGGGGCCAGCTACTGGACAAAACTTCGGTAAAGTCTAATATTTGGTCCACCCCTCCATCAAACGGAACCGGTAGCTGGCCAGATAAAAGATACCAATCTATACTGTTGTAACATTTTATGATCATAAATTGAATGTACTTTTCATAGAAATATAAATCAATCCTTTTGCAGAAATTAAAGGGGCCAGCTACTGGACAAAACTTCGGTATAGTCTAATATTTGGTCCACCCCTCCATCAAACGGAACCGGTAGCTGGCCAGATAAACGATACCAATCTATACTGTTGTAAAATTTTATTATCATAAATTGAATGTACTTTCCATAAAAATATAAATCAATAATTTTGCGGAAAGTAAAGGGGCCAGCTACTGGACAAAACTTCGGTAAAGTCTAAAATTTGGTCCACCCCTCCATCAAACGGAACCGGTAGCTGGCCAGATAAAAGATACCAATCTATACTGTTGTAACATTTTATGATCATAAATTAAATGTGCTTTTCATAAAAATACGAATTAAACCTTTTGCGGAAATTAAAGGGGCCAGCTACCGAAAAAAACGTCGGTATAGTCTAAAATTTTGCTCCACCTCTCCATCACACAGAACCGGTAGCTGGCCAGATAAACGATACCAATCTATACTCTAGTAACATTTTATTATCAGAAATTGAATGTACTTTCCAAAAAAATATAAATCAATCCTTTTGCGGAAATTAAAGGGGCCAGCTACTGGACAAAACTTCGGTAAAGTCTAAAATTTGGTCCACCCCTCCATCAAACGGAACCGGTAGCTGGCCAGATAAAAGATACCAATCTATACTGTTGTAACATTTTATGATCATAAATTAAATGTACTTTTCATAAAAATATGAATTAAACCTTTTGCGGAAATTAAAGGGGCCAGCTACCGAAAAAAACGTCGGTATAGTCTAAAATTTTGCTCCACCTCTCCATCACACAGAACCGGTAGCTGGCCAGATAAACGATACCAATCTATACTCTAGTAACATTTTATTATCAGAAATTGAATGTACTTTCCAAAAAAATATAAATCAATCCTTTTGCGGAAATTAAAGGGGCCAGCTACTGGACAAAACTTCGGTACAGTCTAATATTTGGTCCACCAATCCATCAAACGGAACCGGTAGCTGGCCAGATAAACGGTACCAATCTATACTTTTGTAACATTTTATTATCATAAATTGAATGTACTTTCCATAAAAATATAAATCAATCATTTTGCGGAAATTAAAGGGGCCAGCTACTGGACAAAACTTCGGTAAAGTCTAATATTTGGTCCATCCCTCCATCAAACGGAACCGGTAGCTGGCCAGATAAAAGATACCAATCTATACTGTTGTAACATTTTATGATCATAAATTGAATGTACTTTTCATAGAAATATAAATCAATCCTTTTGCAGAAATTAAAGGGGCCAGCTACTGGACAAAACTTCGGTATAGTCTAATATTTGGTCCACCCCTCCATCAAACGGAACCGGTAGCTGGCCAGATAAACGATACCAATCTATACTGTTGTAAAATTTTATTATCATAAATTGAATGTACTTTCCATAAAAATATAAATCAATCCTTTTGCGGAAAGTAAAGGGGCCAGCTACTGGACAAAACTTCGGTAAAGTCTAAAATTTGGTCCACCCCTCCATCAAACGGAACCGGTAGCTGGCCTGATAAAAGATACCAATCTATACTGTTGTAACATTTTATGATCATAAATTAAATGTACTTTTCATAAAAATATGAATTAAACCTTTTGCGGAAATTAAAGGGGCCAGCTACCGAAAAAAACGTCGGTATAGTCTAAAATTTTGCTCCACCTCTCCATCACACAGAACCGGTAGCTGGCCAGATAAACGATACCAATCTATACTCTAGTAACATTTTATTATCAGAAATTGAATATACTTTCGAAAAAAATATAAATCAATCCTTTTGCGGAAATTAAAGGGGCCAGCTACTGGACAAAACTTCGGTACAGTCTAATATTTGGTCCACCAATCCATCAAACGGAACCGGTAGCTGGCCAGATAAACGGTACCAATCTATACTTTTGTAACATTTTATTATCATAAATTGAATGTACTTTCCATAAAAATATAAATCAATCATTTTGCGGAAATTAAAGGGGCCAGCTACTGGACAAAACTTCGGTAAAGTCTAATATTTGGTCCACCCCTCCATCAAACGGAACCGGTAGCTGGCCAGATAAAAGATACCAATCTATACTGTTGTAACATTTTATGATCATAAATTGAATGTACTTTTCATAGAAATATAAATCAATCCTTTTGCAGAAATTAAAGGGGCCAGCTACTGGACAAAACTTCGGTAAAGTCTAATATTTGGTCCACCCCTCCATCAAACGGAACCGGTAGCTGGCCAGATAAACGATACCAATCTATACTTTTGTAACATTTTATTATCATAAATTGAATGTACTTTCCATAAAAATATAAATCAATCATTTTGCGGAAATTAAAGGGGCCAGCTACTGGACAAAACTTCGGTAAAGTCTAATATTTGGTCCACCCTTCCATCAAACGGAACCGGTAGCTGGCCAGATAAACGATACCAATCTATACTGTTGTAACATTTTATTATCATAAAATGAATGTACTTTCCATAAAAATATAAATCAATCCTTTTGCAGAAATTAAAGGGGCCAGCTACTGGACAAAACTTCGGTATAGTCTAATATTTGGTCCACCCCTCCATCAAACGGAACCGGTAGCTGGCCAGATAAACGATACCAATCTATACTGTTGTAAAATTTTATTATCATAAATTGAATGTACTTTCCATAAAAATATAAATCAATCATTTTGCGGAAATTAAAGGGGCCAGCTACTGGACAAAACTTCGGTAAAGTCTAAAATTTGGTCCACCCTCCATCAAACGGAACCGGTAGCTGGCCAGATAAAAGATACCAATCTATACTGTTGTAACATTTTATGATCATAAATTGAATGCACTTTTCATAGAAATATAAATCAATCCTTTTGCGGAAATTAAAGGGGCCAGCTACTGGACAAAACTTCGGTATAGTCTAATATTTGGTCCAACCCTCCATCAAACGAAACCGGTAGCTGGCCAGATAAACGATACCAATCTATACTGTTGTAACATTTTATTATCATAAATTGAATATACTTTCCATAAAAAATATAAATCAATCATTTTGAGGAAAGTAAAGGGGCCAGCTACTGGACAAAACTTCGGTACAGTCTAAAATTTGGTCCACCCCTCCATCAAAAGGAACCGGTAGCTGGCCAGGTAAACGATACCAATCTATACTGTAGTAACATTTTATTATCTTAAAATGAATGTACTTTCCATAAAAATATAAATCAATCCTTTTGCAGAAATTAAAGGGGCCAGCTACTGGACAAAACTTCGGTAAAGTCTAATATTTGGTCCACCACTCAACCAAACGGAACCGGTAGCTGGCCAGATAAACGATACAAATCTATACTGTTGTAACATATTATTATCATAAATTAAATGTACTTTTCATAAAAAAATGAATTAAACCTTTTGCGGAAATTAAAGGGGCCAGCTACCGAAAAAAACGTCAGTATAGTCTAAAATTTTGCTCCACCCTTCCATCAAACAGAACCGGTAGCTGGCCAGATAAACGATACCAATCTATACTGCTGTAACCTATTATTATCATAAATTAAATGTACTTTTCATAAAAATATGAATTAAATCTTTTGCGGAAATTAAAGGGGCCAGCTACCGAAAGAAACTTCGGTATAGTCTAAAATTTTGCTCCACCCTTCCATCAAACAGAACCGGTAGCTGGCCAGATAAACGATACCAATCTATACTGTAGTAACATTTTATTATCATAAATTGAATGTACTTTCCAAAAAAATATAAATCAATCCTTTTGCGGAAATTAAAGGGGCCAGCTACTGGACAAAACTTCGGTAAAGTCTAATATTTGGTCCACCCCTCCATCAAACGGAACCGGTAGCTGGCCAGATAAACGATACCAATCTATACTTTTGTAACATTTTATTATCATAAATTGAATGTACTTTCCATAAAAATATAAATCAATCATTTTGCGGAAATTAAAGGGGCCAGCTACTGGACAAAACTTCGGTAAAGTCTAATATTTGGTCCACCCCTCCATCAAACGGAACCGGTAGCTGGCCAGATAAACGATACCAATCTATACTGTTGTAACATTTTATTATCATAAAATGAATGTACTTTCCATAAAAATATAAATCAATCCTTTTGCAGAAATTAAAGGGGCCAGCTACTGGACAAAACTTCGGTAAAGTCTAATATTTGGTCCACCCCTCCATCAAAAGGAACCGGTAGCTGGCCAGATAAACGATACAAATCTATACTGTTGTAACATTTTATTATCATAAAATGAATGTACTTTCCATAAAAATATAAATCAATCCTTTTGCAGAAATTAAAGGGGCCAGTTACTGGACAAAACTTCGGTAAAGTCTAATATTTGGTCCACCGCTCCATCAAACGGAACCGGTAGCTGGCCAGATAAACGATACCAATCTATACTGTTGTAACATATTATTATCATAAATTAAATGTACTTTTCATAAAAATATGAATTAAATCTTTTGCGGAAATTAAAGGGGCCAGCTACCGAAAGAAACTTCGGTATAGTCTAAAATTTTGCTCCACCCTTCCATCAAACAGAACCGGTAGCTGGCCAGATAAACGATACCAATATATACTGTTGTAACATTTTATTATCATAAACTGAATGTACTTTCCAAAAAAATATAAATCAATCCTTTTGCGGAAATTAAAGGGGCCAGCTACTGGACAAAACTTCGGTATAGTCTAATATTTGGTCCACCCCTCCATCAAACGAAACCGGTAGCTGGCCAGATAAACGATACCAATCTATACTGTTGTAACATTTTATGATCATAAAATGAATATACTTTCCATACAAAATATAAATCAATCATTTTGAGGAAATTAAAGGGGCCAGCTACTGGACAAAACTTCGGTAAAGTCTAAAATTTGGTCCACCTATCCATCAAACGGAACCGGTAGCTGGCCAGGTAAACGATACCAATCTATACTGTAGTAACATTTTATTATCATAAAATGAATGTACTTTCCATAAAAATATAAATCAATCCTTTTGCAGAAATTAAAGGGGCCAGCTACTGGACAAAACTTCGGTAAAGTCTAATATTTGGTCCACCACTCAACCAAACGGAACCGGTAGCTGGCCAGATAAACGATACAAATCTATACTGTTGTAACATATTATTATCATAAATTAAATGTACTTTTCATAAAAATATGAATTAAACCTTTTGCGGAAATTAAAGGGGCCAGCTACCGAAAAAAACGTCTGTATAGTCTAAAATTTTGCTCCACCCTTCCATCAAACAGAACCGGTAGCTGGCCAGATAAACGATACCAATCTATACTGTTGTAACCTATTATTATCATAAATTAAATGTACTTTTCATAAAAATATGAATTAAATCTTTTGCGGAAATTAAAGGGGCCAGCTACCGAAAGAAACTTCGGTATAGTCTAAAATTTTGCTCCACCCTTCCATCAAACAGAACCGGTAGCTGGCCAGATAAACGATACCAATCTATACTGTAGTAACATTTTATTATCATAAATTGAATGTACTTTCCAAAAAAATATAAATCAATCCTTTTGCGGAAATTAAAGGGGCCAGCTACTGGACAAAACTTCGGTAAAGTCTAATATTTGGTCCACCCCTCCATCAAACGGAACAGGTAGCTGGCCAGATAAACGATACCAATCTATACTTTTGTAACATTTTATTATCATACATTGAATGTACTTTCCATAAAAATATAAATCAATCATTTTGCGGAAATTAAAGGGGCCAGCTACTGGACAAAACTTCGGTAAAGTCTAATATTTGGTCCACCTCTCCATCAAACGGAACCGGTAGCTGGTTTATAAACGATACCAATCTATACTGTTGTAACATTTTATTATCATAAAATGAATGTACTTTCCATAAAAATATAAATCAATCCTTTTGCAGAAATTAAAGGGGCCAGCTACTGGACAAAACTTCGGTAAAGTCTAATATTTGGTCCACCCCTCCATCAAACGGAACCGGTAGCTGGCCAGATAAACGATACAAATCTATACTGTTGTAACATTTTATGATAAATGAATGTACTTTCCATAAAAATATAAATCAATCCTTTTGCAGAAATTAAAGGGGCCAGTTACTGGACAAAACTTCGGTAAATTCTAATATTTGGTCCACCGCTCCATCAAACGGAACCGGTAGCTGGCCAGATAAACGATACCAATCTATACTGTTGTAACATATTATTATCATAAATTAAATGTACTTTTCATAAAAATATGAATTAAATCTTTTGCGGAAATTAAAGGGGCCAGCTACCGAAAGAAACTTCGGTATAGTCTAAAATTTTGCTCCACCCTTCCATCAAACAGAACCGGTAGCTGGCCAGATAAACGATACCAATATATACTGTTGTAACATTTTATTATCATAAACTGAATGTACTTTCCAAAAAAATATAAATCAATCCTTTTGCGGAAATTAAAGGGGCCAGCTACTGGACAAAACTTCGGTAAAGTCTAATATTTGGTCCACCCCTCCATCAAACGGAACCGGTAGCTGGCCAGATAAACGATACCAATCTATACTTTTGTAACATTTTATTATCATAAATTGAATGTACTTTCCATAAAAATTTAAATTAATCATTTTGCGGAAATTAAAGGGGCCAGCTACTGGACAAAACTTCGGTAAAGTCTAATATTTGGTCCACCACTCAACCAAACGGAACCGGTAGCTGGCCAGATAAAAGATACCAATCTATACTGTTGTAACATTTTATGATCATAAATTGAATGTAGTTTTCATAGAAATATAAATCAATCCTTTTGCGGAAATTAAAGGGGCCAGCTACTAGACAAAACTTCGGTATAGTCTTAATATTTGGTCAACCCCTTCATCAAACGGAACCGGTAGCTGGCCAGGTCAATGGTATCAATCTATACTGTTGTTGCTTTTTATTATCATAAATTAAATGTACTTTTCAAAAAAATATCAATTTATCCTTTTGTGGAAATTAAAGGGACCAGCTACCGGAAAAACTTCAGTATAGTCTAAGATTTTGCTCCATCCCTCCATCAAACGGAACCGGTAGCTGGCCAGGTAAACGATTCCAATCTATACTGTTGTAACATTTTCATGATCATAAATTAAATGTATTTTTCAAAAAAAATATAAATTAAACTTTTGGCGAAAGCTAAAGGGGCCAGCTACTTGACAAGTATAGTTTAATATTTTTACTGTCAAACCAACACAGGATTTTAATCAGATTAAGAAGCTTAGATAACTATCTTGCTATTTAAGTGTCTAAATGTTAACATAATCACTCTGATATGCAACAGTCTGATAAGAAAGTGCGTATGGCAGACACACTTAGGCTACATAACCTTGGTAAGCCTCGACCTCATAACGCTGAAAGACAATTTATTTTCGGTCACAAATCTTTTAAAACCATTTTGTCCTTTTCACACAAATACATGTATACATCGGTAGTAGTTCGTAGTCCATGAACATACTGTAGGTCTACTGTGCATACGATTAAGAAACAATACAGATCCTCCGAGACCGGATAGCTTAGTCGGTAACGTCAGGGTCTGCCAATTAAGGTGTCGCGAGTTCGAACCTGGCTCGGCATGTATCCATGCTGACATTTGACAAAAGCTATTGTCGCTCATCAATGGGTGTGGATCACCTACGAGAGAGCAGCTGGAGGCTCTGTTTGTATTTTTTGTAAGTGCGGGTTCGAGAAATACCAGGAATCCTTATTAGGTGCTCCAGCCGCCGCAATATTACCATAGCAGTTGAAAACGGCGTTAAGCTCCAATAAATCAAATCAATTTAGATGCGGTGGAAGCGTCTAACCAGCCAGTTTGAATTGGGTTCGCCCAATAACGAATGAAGAGTTGCGGTCAAAACACTGCGGACAGACGCATGCACGGACGAGTGCCATTGCACTTCCGATGCATATCGATGGAAATAATTATGTTGTCCGTGTACCATTGTTGGGTTTATACTAGAGTAAGATTTTTGGTGTGTGTAAACGGGTCGATGTTTGATAGGGGGTCACATTTCTACGTGTGGGGAGGTCATAATATCATGACCCGCTCGTCATAATATTATGACCCGGGCCAGTATTCTATATAAAATAGTGACCAGAGGGGTCAGTATTCTATGGGGGTCACTTTACTACGTTACACCGGCGGCTTCATACAATAACCAATGCAGCCTTGCGTTCTAGAAAACAAAGCGCCTGTGAGCTCCTCATAAATGATATCCTGCACTGCAACTTGGAATACCACTAAAGCGTTGCATGTTTTGTGAAAGTAACACTTATCAAGTTTTCCTCAATTGTGATTCGGAAGATAAAGAGACGAATAAGTTTTTCACGATCAAGAAATCGGGTGTCTTTTGACAAACTACAGCATCATTCGGTATAAAACAAATATTGATAAAGGTTGTAAGTTTTAGGATAACGGATGAAAATCAATTAGTCTAGGTTAATCGTTCATAGACTACAATATACTTTTCAATAAATGTAAAGCTTTCCAAAAACAAGACCCGTTTCCACACGCTTTTTATGATACACGCGGGGTTTCAATCTACACGGACGAGACCACGTCGCCAAGTTAACATAGAACGAAGTCCGTTTGTTGAGTATATATGTATTCTAAGATTATTGAAAGTATTCCTTAATTTGTTTTGTAATTGGTTCCACTTTATCTCAAGGTACGAGATTTTGCAAACATTGTATTCTCTGCAAGGGGGTCGGTTGTGTCGAACCCCCCCTCCCCCGCACCTGAAATCTACTACGGATTTAGGTACAGTAGCAACTAATCTCACGGTCACTGACACGGCATGGACTTATTCTCTACTTTAATCTACTGCGTGGATTTATTTCAACACGAATCAGTACCAGTCTAGGTCAGGGGAAGCAACTCTGTAAACGGGCACCTGTAAGTGACGTTGAGTAGCATCCCTTGGTAAAAGCGTGCCAAAACGTATTGTTTACACTTTTGTAACATGAGCTTTGATTGGTCGAATGCCTCGGACCGTTTCATTGGTCTATCTATTAACTAATTATAGGACAGGTTGCAGTAGCTGTTCCCAGTCGTTAATTCAGTTTACACAAATGGGTACCAGTCTATAATTAAACAAGAACAACCTGTATATTGAGGGTTATTTTTCTGCGTTTTTTATTTCTGCGTTGCCGCTTTTTGCCACAGAAAAGGCTTAAATAAAGTTCCCACAGAAAAGAATGTGCTAAACGGTTTGTGCTTTTTCAAATTTAAAACGTATGCACAATTCGTCTTAAAAAATTAAAAATGCTTTACACAAGATAAACAGTAACCCTCTTCGTAGTGTATAGGAAATAGCAAAATATTCTTAAAGCGACATTTCAGAGATATTTTTCATAAATGTTACTTTCATTTTTACCTTAAAGAGCACATTTCCTTATGAAAATTCTGAAAATTTTAAATCAAAATATTGTGCCGTTTACGAGAAATATATATTTTTGTGTTGAACAAATTGTTGTGTACAACAGTTCAGATGTATATGTAATTTGGCATTTCTATTTCAACTTTAATGCGTGTTTTTCTTTTATCAGCAACAAAAAACTAATAGCATTTTAGCCCATTAGAATAACCAATCTTTGCATCAAGACACACAAAAATTGAAATGAGAATGAAATGTTCCTTTAAATCATTGAGTAAACTGAATATCAAATATTGTTCTATATTCTGTTTACACTAGAAAGTAGAACATTATTTGGGGACAGCTTTATCTTTGTTGAGAGCGGAATAAATCAGAGTTAACATATTGACGTTAAACGTTTAATATGGTGGCATGATCCTTATCACACTAAAAAATTATTAAAATTGTTCCACGAAACTAGTGATAAAAGAGCAAATTATAAAGTATACCGAAATTTTTTTTCGGTAGCTGGCCCCTTTAATTGCCGCAAAAGGATTGATTTATATTTCTATGAAAAGTACATTTAATTTATGATCATAAAATGTTACAACAGTATAGATTGGTATCGTTTATCTGGCCAGCTACCGGTTCCGTTTGATGGAGCGGTGGACCAAATATTAGACTTTACCGAAGTTTTGTCCAGTAGCTGGCCCCTTTAATTTCTGCAAAAGGATTGATTTATATTTTTATGGAAAGTAAATTCATTTTATGATAATAAAATGTTACAACAGTATAGATTGGTATCGTTTATCTGGCCAGCTACCGGTTCCGTTTGATGGAGGGGTGGACCAAATATTAGACTTTACCGAAGTTTTGTCCAGTAGCTGGCCCCTTTAATTTCTGCAAAAGGATTGATTTATATTTTTATGGAAAGTACATTCATTTTATGATAATAAAATGTTACAACAGGATAGATTGGTATCGTTTATCTGGCCAGCTACCGGTTCCGTTTGATGGAGGGGTGGACCAAATATTAGACTTTACCGAAGTTTTGTCCAGTAGCTGGCCCCTTTAATTTCCGCAAAAGGATTGATTTATATTTTTATGGAAAGTACATTCAATTTATGATAATAAAATGTTACAAAAGTATAGATTGGTATCGTTTATGTGGCCAGCTACCGGTTCCGTTTGATGGAGGGGTGGACCAAATATTAGACTATACCGAAGTTTTGTCCAGTAGCTGGCCCCTTTAATTTCCGCAAAAGGATTGATTTATATTTCTATGAAAAGTGCATTCAATTTATGATCATAAAATGTTACAACAGTATAGATTGGTATCTTTTATCTGGCCAGCTACCGGTTCCGTTTGATGGAGGGGTGGACCAAATTTTAGACTTTACCGAAGTTTTGTCCAGTAGCTGGCCCCTTTACTTTCCGCAAAATGATTGATTTATATTTTTATGGAAAGTACATTCAATTCATGATAATAAAATTTTACAACAGTATAGATTGGTATCGTTTATCTGGCCAGCTACCGGTTCCGTTTGATGGAGGGGTGGACCAAATATTAGACTAAACCGAAGTTTTGTCCAGTAGCTGGCCCCTTTAATTTCTGCAAAAGGATTGATTTATATTTCTATGAAATGTACATACAATTTATGATCATAAAATGTTACAACAGTATAGATTGGTATCTTTTATCTGGCCAGCTACCGGTTCCGTTTGATGGAGGGGTGGACCAAATTTTAGACTTTACCGAAGTTTTGTCCAGTAGCTGGCCCCTTTAATTTCTGCAAAAGGATTGATTTATATTTTTTTAAAAAGTACATTCAATTTATGATAATAAAATGTTACAACAGTATAGATTGGTATCATTTATCTGGCCAGCTACCGGTTCTGTTTGATGGAGGGGTGGACCAAATATTAGACTATACCGAAGTTTTTTCCGGTAGCTGGCCCCTTTAATTTCCACAAAAGTATTGATTTATATTTCTATGAAAAGTACATTTAATTTATGATAATATAATGTTACAACAGTATAGATTGGTATCTTTTATCTGGCCAGCTACCGGTTCCGTTTGATGGAAGGGTGGAGCAAAATTTTAGACTATACCGAAGTTTTTTTTCGGTAGTTGGCCCCTTTAATTTCTTGTAGCCATATTTTCTTTTCAAGTAACTGGCTATCGGTTGCTGACTACTTGTAACTAATTTTTATTTTTTAAGTAACTGGCTACCGGTAACTAACTTTTCTTGTTCAAGTAACTGGCTACCGGTAGCTGGCTACCGGTAACTAACTTTTCTTTTTCAAGTAACTGGAACAAGTAACTGGCTACCGGTAGCTAACTTTACCTATCTCCCACAACATAGGGTTGATTAGCATTAAATGAAATGTTGCATTTTGAATTGTCATCCCCCTATCATGTGCTATTGTGGTATCTATGCGACTCTTTATCAAATCATTAGTTAAGTGTAACTTTAGCCTACTCATTTTAAACGCCAAAAAATTACAACAGCAAACCAATCAAAAATAAAATAGGCGCCACTCTAACATAAAACACGGTTTTATTAAGGGTTGCCCTTAAGATCTTTTTGTAAATTTTCACAAAGTGATGTAAGGTGAAATGTAACACGGATTGCATTTAAATCCCATTCCCAAGCAAAATAGGAATACTCGTGCTTTTAGATAATTTTCGGCTTTTTTGTGCATTTTAATTAAAATTATGCTACATTTTCAATTACTTTCCATTTTCGAATAGTATAATGTTGTGTCGTTAGGAATGGGTTTAAGACCGACGAAGCATAAATATGCAAGGGCGGATCCAGGATTTTTTCCAGGGGGTCCAAGCCTTCCAAGATTTTTCCAGGAGGGGGTCCAAGTCCAAACGATGGCTCTAAATGTGTTAAATATGTAACGTTATAACAAACGTTATATAGTCAAAATATGATTTTCGGTCAATGCCGGGGGATGTTGTCCGGACCTCCCGCCCCCTCTAGATCCGCCCATGTTAAGGATATACCATTATGACTCAACTGTTGTCGAAACAAGTTTCTGATATTCACTTATTGAGTTTTGAGTTAACTTCTTTCCACTCGTCAACTGACACTATAAAATACGCTTTATTTAGAAAATGGTTTTGAGCTACAAATAAAACGAAGAAATGGGGTGCGTAATGGCTTTCCAAAAACATCTTTCAATATTCATCAAACACCATGCCATGAATACTCATTTGAATCGTTTCATTGAAACGATCCCAATGAGTACCCACAGTATAGAGTTTGGGTTGTAAATAACATAATTTGAATGCATTTCCCCCTTTTATCTGTTGCTCTTGTTTTGGTTAGGTTGTAAAGAACTTAAACATGTTGATCAGTGTTTGTTTATTTATATAACGCACGTCCACTGCACGTTTTCTCATCTACAATGGCACCCAATGTTATACAGGTATTGCACAATATATTTTTAATATTATCGTAGCTTAACCTTTTCTCTAATAATACCTGTTATGACTTCCTTGTTACAAACACTTAACAAGTATCAAATCAAAACAAAACAACAAAGTGCTGATAACAGTAGCTTCTCCTATCGGCTGAATAGGCATATTTTCGATACATTACTAATACTAACATACACATTGTCTTCTTTTGAAATAGTAAATTTTGTCCACTGCGTTTACA
This sequence comes from Fragum sueziense, assembly GCA_963680895.1. Lineage (NCBI taxonomy): Eukaryota > Metazoa > Mollusca > Bivalvia > Cardiida > Cardiidae > Fragum > Fragum sueziense. The sequence goes on along the minus strand of OY804593.1, from coordinate 41,393,291 downwards.
TTGGATATTCACCTTGAAATAAAGGGATAAAGTAGAATACGCCTAATGGCAACTTCAGAAATTGGGGTGACAAACACTTATGCATGATAGTATGAGGTTATTTAACATGTCTTTGTACAATACTGAATTCTATTGGATGAGTACAATGCAGAACGAGGCTATATTTGGACGAGCCGATAGGCGAGTCTGAATATAGACTGGTTCTGCATTGTACGAATCCAATAGAATTCGGTATTGTACAAAGACATGTTAAATGACCTCTTTATTTCACATCATTTTTTTTTTTTTCACACAAAACATGACAAAGATTAATTTTGTATAAAAAATAAGATCGAGATCTAAATACTTTTAAATAGAATTCCAACGTGAAACAAAAATGGACGAAAAACAACAAAGGCTTATGTCATGAAAAAAATGTAGGCTACATGTACATTTCTAACACTGTGAAATATACATGGCATCTGACATTAAATCTATATTTATCGATTTATGTTTGTCTCAAAAGATTGAATAGACCGTCATATGACAGTGTGAAATGTACATGAAATTTGTCATATAAACTATCTATCATGCCAAGCGTAAATCAACAATGAAAACATTGACAGAAAAGGAGAAATTGCTGATAAACGGCAAATCTCCTTTTCTCTTAGAACTTTTTTGTCAAGCCTTTTAATGGGTATCAAATCCAGGTCTTGTTTGGGAAAGGGTTAAGTGTGATTTTTATCATTGCTGCAAATTAAATGCGCTACAATTCAGAAATGTTTTGAAATGAAAATAATCTCTTTCGTGATGTTTAAAATCATTTTCTCCTTTTGCCTTAATGTATTCCCAATGTGTTTTTTTTTCAATCACAGAATCAAAGCTATGTCTTGTTTAGGACAGTGAATTCAAAATATCATGTTGAAACAAACATTCAACTCTAATGCACAATTTTACCTTTGCAGATTAGAACTCTACTAAGGGAGATTACTCTTCGATGCGAATATGGATATTTTGTATCGCAGCCTCGATTTGGGAAAAATCCATATTTGTACGGTCCAATCGATATTTGTAGGGTTCAAATGAGTGCAATGCATATTTGGAGGGTTCAACCGGTGCATCGTACAAATATCGATTTGGCCGCTTTGGAGTATCGAGAATCCCGTGCGTTCACGCAATTATCTCGTGCGTACAATACGGCTCTAGGTATTGTTAATCCGAGTCTTCTCTGATGTAAATACGCTCTTTGATATTTTGATTTTTCGCTATTTACATCAGAGAGCGTTGCTCTTTGAAAATATCAAGAAGTTCGCAACTCGATGTTGCGCATCGTTCACCGTCCGATCTTAAACGATATCCTTAAAACGCCTGATGGTATCGATAAATGAACCATTTATTGTTATGGCTGCTGAAAAAATTACGACCAAAAAGTATTTCCAAAAGGTTTATAGGCAATGTTTTGCAACAACCCTCACCTGAGCAGCCTTTGTTTACATTGACCTTCCATTCAAAACCAAAGGTTATACTCTTCCAGCAGGCCGATTTGAAATGAAATTTTTGGTCAGGTATGACAAAAAATGATTAATTGATCTATACCCTACAGTGTTTTACCGAGTGATTCGATATGATACACAAACACAAAGCTTCACTACTTGTAACGTTACCGAATTTTCCGCTGTTTTCAAAGAGCAACGCTCTCTGATGTAAATAGCGAAAAATCAAAATATCAAAGAGCGTATTTACATCAGAGAAGACTCGGATTAGGTATTGTATACTCACGTGGTACGAATGGGACGATTTCATTGGTTTACTAATGTAGGGTGTGAAATAATACATTTTATTTCACACCCGTAAATAGTAAACCAATCAAATCGCCACATTCGTACCACGTGAGTATACAATACCTAGAGCCGTATTGTACGCACGAGATAATTGCGTGGACGCACGGGATTCTCGATATTCCTAAGCGGCTAGATCTATATTGTACGATGCACCGGTTGAACTGTCCAAATATGCATTGCACTCATTTGAACCCAACAAATATCGATTGAACCGTACAAATATGGATTTTTCACCAAATCGAGGCTGCGATACAAAATATCTATATTTGCATCGAAGAGTAACCTCCCTTGGTAGAGTAAGCAAATGTGTATTGGAGTTTAATGTTTCTTTCAACATGATATTTTGAAATCACTGGTCTAAACAAGACCTAGATTTAATTATGTAATTGAAAAAAAAACTGGGAAAACTTTTAGGTAAAAGGAGAAAATGATTTTAATCATCATTAAAGAGATTATTTTCATTTCAAAACATTTATGAATTGTAGCGCATTTAATTTGCAGCAATTATATAAAAACACACTTAACCCTTTCCCAAACCAGGCCTGGATTTGATATCCATTAAAAGGCTTTCAGAGAAAAAAGTTCTATGAGAAAAGGAGATTTGCCGTTTATCAGCAATTTCTCCTTTTCTCTCAATATTTTCATTGTTGATTTTCGCTTGACGTGATATGACAAGTTTCATGTACATTGAACACACTATAATATGACGGTCTATTTAATCTTTTGAGACATACATAAATCGATAAATATAGATTTAATGGCATATGCCATGTATATTTAATAGTAATAGAAATGTACATGTAGCCTGCATTTTTTTCGTGACACAGGTGTATTTTTGTTTTTTATTTCACGTCTTCGGAATTCTATTTAAAAGTAATTAGATCTAGATCTTATTTTTTTATATACAAAATTAATCTTTGTCGTGTTTTGCGTGAAAAAAAACATGATGTGAAATAAAGAGGTCATTTAACATGTCTTTGTACAATACCGAATTCTATTGGATTCGTACAATGCAGAACCAGACTATATTTAGACTCGCCTATCGGCTCGTCCAAATATAGCCTCGTTCTGCTAAGTACTCATCCAATAGAATTCAGTATTGTACAAAGACATGTTAAAGCTACTATTTCCCAGATTTGGACCCAAAAATTGTCAAATACAAACGAAATATACACTTTTTAAGCTTTATATGACCTGATTAAATGATTACGACAAACTATTGAAGCAACGACTCATTTTTTCGCAATTTGATACCAAATTCATGAAGCGATGTCGAAAGTAGGTCAAAACAGTAGGACATGCGACTTTCTTAAATGACGTCACAACATACATGATGACGTCATATTGAAATTCAAGTATGAATCTCGTTTGAATCATGGTCCGCGCCGTATGCGCATGCGCAACAATTTAAAAATAATTCTAACCCCATCAGTGATGGGGTTGAATTTAGGTTTGGATTCTCCCTAAATTCAGCTATCTGTCTTGTAATTTCGGCTCATTCTCTGTCTGAATCGCATATTATTAACCATCCCGAGGTGGTCAACACAAAAGTTTTGCATATTTTTTCAAAAAATTTCATTTTTTGCAATTAGACCATCTGTTACCGTCGCCCTTTAAATAACCTCATAATATTAGACATCTATATGTGCAATATGACAGAAATTCGTCCAGAGGTTTACTAGAAATTTGATTTTCTTTTATCTCACCTCACTTGCAAAATTCCAATATGGCGGCCACCACTCAAAGCAAAAAAGTATCTTAATTTTGGACATAAACACATTAAATGTGTTTAGATTTTGGTTTTTATTATCAAAAACATGTTTACCCATCGTCTGATGTGAAATGATATGACATTTGTGTGCATATGAAAGATATTTTGTTAAATTACTGCGTGCTTATTTAAAAATAAAGCGTCTTTATTTCCTAGTTTGAAATTTATGCCTCTGAAACAAATGTTGACAGTGCCAGAAATAAATTCGCGCACTCTCTAAAACCGATATCACATTAAACCCCTTTCCAAAACGGTAAAATATTGGGTTACTCCAATCAATTTGCTGCAGACGATAATATGGATAGACATAAAGCAAAGATTTGCGTATAATATAATACAGCACAGAAGATATTGAAACAAAAGGAGGAAATTGTGATTACATGTATCGGCACTTTTTAAATCAAACTTACTGGACATAGTTTGGTCTGGATACCTGTTCTTAACAGCTATATGGACATCTTTTCTAGATCACAAATTAACCCTTTCCCAAACAAGACCTGGTTTTGACGTCCCTAATAGAAAAGGCTGGGGAAAACATTGATACAAAAGAAGAAACTGCTGATAACCAGCAGTTTCTCCTTTTGTTTCAATATTTTCTATGCCATATTTCACACAAATTCTATCTTTAATAACATCCATTTTGTCATTTGTAGCAGTTTTTGAAGTTGATCACCCTAAAATCTTGCCGTTTGGGAAAGGGTTAAATATTATGAAAATTATATATTGTTATAGGTACAAAAATGTCCAACGTGTTATTCCCGCGTGAAGCAAGTCGTCTTGTAGCGGAAACCAGCAAAGATGTCAAGGTCAAACAAGATGGCGTCTTGAAGGTCGCGAAGGTCATGGCGGACGCCATTAAAACCGGAAGTTACAACATCAAGAGCTGGAAACAACACGAAATGAATCCGAAAACCATGGACAAGGCGGCACTAGAATGGATCTTCGTGGCTGATACATTGAATTTTTCATTCTGGTCTGCTGACGAGAAAAAGAAGTTTTCTGTGACCTACAAAGGTCAAACATACACAGGGTATTGGTCACTATGTGCTGCAATGAACAGAGCGATAGATGAAGGTTAGTACGCGGACCCTTTCCCACATTGCAATTTTATACTGTTTCAATGGCAACGAATTTTGTGCTAAAATTAGACTTGGTTTTCCGTTATGTTTTGATAAACCGTTGGTGTTGTTATAAAATCTCGTAACTACGGCTTGATTCAAGCCGTAGTTACGAGATTTTAGAACAACACCTACGAAATAGTATTTGTGTGTCCGAAATTACGTCACGGTAAACTGGGTAAAATCGTTTCCTATTTAGAAGCTTATGCCGACAATAACAATGGTGTCGGTGCATATGATTTTGTATGATATAGCACATACAATATTGAGACAAAAAGAGAAGAAAAATCCATACTGGTTATCAACATTGAACAACTTATTCTCTTTTTTTTCTCTGTGGTATTTCAAAACATTACCTGTAATGGGTGTGAAAACCAGGTGATGTATAGACGTCTTCAAGTATTCCATACATCCTTGTAAATCAGAACTGATATGACAACAAATAGAACGAACCTATTCGTTTATCAGTATTTGTTAACTTTGCATGACTTACATTTTGTTATTCCTTCTAAAATTGTTTCATGTTGCTGTTGTTTTTATTTTTTCAAACTTTTGAAATATCCTTCAAAAATGTTCGTGGTTTCGGGAAGATACTTTTATTAATACAATCTGTAGCGTGTTGACAACATATCAGACGTTAATAGAAAGTAGGCTACTAAGGTCTAGTCTAGCGTTTATCAATCATTCATATTCCAGGTAAACCATTAACGGATCCAAACTTCTTCGCCACCGTAACTAAAGAAGAACTACAACAAATATTCCGGTCAGACAACGACTACGAGATACCGATGTTGGACGAACGTTTAGAGGTGCTACATGACGCCGGGAAGACGATGCTGACGAAATACGACGGCAGTTTCGTTAACGTTATTACACAGTGTGATAAGAGTGCACAGAAATTGCTGCAGCTGGTGGTCAAAGATTTTCCATCCTACAGGTAAGTTGAAAGGTAGTCTGGTTCCCGCTCCAGAAATCTACTACGGATTTAAATACAACGTAGTGTATCGGAGGCGGGAACCAGACTAGTCCAAAGGTTCAAGAGATGGAAATGGCTCTTCCACTCTTTCACAAAAAGACCGCTGTTAGAATTTGAAAGCCGATGCATACGGGTAAATAAATGATAAATGACTATTATATTTTGTGCACAAGTTGGCACAATCAATATTGAGGTAACAGTAGAAAGTTCTGGTTTTCTGATAACACTATCGTCCTCTAGGCAAATATCCAATCTTTATAAAAGTTTAATCCAATTAAGACGATGTTGGACTTAAGGCATACAGCCTGCCCTATCATTAAAAACACCACTTTCTAGCTTAACCAAATGCATCAAATTACACAAACTTGCAAATACACTTCACATAAGTTGATAAATCTTGCCGGATTTCAAGGGTATGCTTCAAGAAGAAAATAATTTACAAATTCTATTTTACTCTATGTTCATATGTAAGGGAGGTAATGTTGAATACTTTTGTCAAATATTTCCATAAGTAAGCATTAATTAAAAATTCTAAACCGTTCAAAATGCTTATGTTTGTATTTTGAATAAAAATGTTTCACATTTTAGGAACTACTGGCACTTTTCAAATTTCGCCTCTGGCTCTTTTGCGCTAATGATGGGTTGCATACCTTAAATGATATTCACTATCCAATACTTAACAGTCGAGCGTGCTATCCTTCTAAAGCTATTGTTTTTTACTTAGATCTTATTTCATCGCATACAGCTGTACAGTTCTCTTTACATTAACACAGAGATGAAGCCGATTACAACGGTAAACGTATAGCCTTCTACAAGCGAGCACAGATTCTAATTGGTGACATCTGGGCGTGTTTTGAAGGTCAAGGCTACGGGGAATTCGAGGACATTGACACCATCACGATGTTTGCTGACTACAGGATACCACAGGCTCTTGTGTACTATGGGGCTATGGAGTATTCTGATGAACTGATGAAATATTTGGAAAAGGATCATTTGATGAATTCTGGTAAGTTTGTAGCACTTTCCTCTTAATATTTTTAGTTAATAGCTTAAAGAAAAACTAGTTAACTACAAAACACTTCGTGCATCTTTGGGTGTCATCGGTGACAACGGAAATTAAGCAGATTATAGATTCTCTTGTCAATACCCGGGCGTCATCCGTGGCAACGGAAATTGACGAGGGATATATTCGTCAATATTTGTTGCTACGGTTGTCTCCCGCAGACGTACGAAATATTTTGCAGAACTTTAAGAATGGGTTGTAATCCTTAAAATCCGTATTATTTTAACAATAGATATTCCTGACCTACATTCAGCAAAGTCATATAACAAACTCCTATTCTACTGGCGTAGGAAGAGGGGGAAGCCCCCCCCCCCCTATAATTTAGAAGGGGGGCAGCATATCCTATGGCACCCCCACTAATACACCCATATTTTCCTTTAAGAAAGGTCCAAGTATAAAATACTGTCTGAAAGTGCCCAGATTGCAGGAACTGGCTTCTTAGAATTCAAAATTTTCTGGGGGACATGCCTCAGACCCTTTGCAACGCTACGCTCGGTCGGATTCCATTAACATAAACATTTAGCTCCCCAATTTTATAAACCTTCCTACGCCTATGTATAATTCTGAATCTTTATTTGTTATTTTTTTTTTCGACTAATAGAGACTCTTGGATGTAAATTTGTCAAAGAAAGAAGTGACTTTAAATTCGTAAATTGAAAAAATGCAAACGGAATAAAATGTGTAATCGAAAATTGTATGAACATTGCTAAATTGCCAACTGTTGATGTTGTACTGCTGAAGTATTTGTAAGGTTGAAACATATTTTCTGGATTATCTCGACTTTGTCTACATTGGTTTGTTGTTAAACATTATCATACATTGTAAACAAGGACTGAATAAGCAGATTTCTCTAACATCAATTACTGTCAAGCGCGCGATTCCTATAACAGAACAACAGATAAAAGGTAATTGAGGCATTCTGAATTTGTTATTTCAAATCCGAAATCTATGATTTCTGTTCATGGGGAGGATTTGGATGAGTACGGTCCACAACATGAAAAAAATGATATTTCGAACTTTGAACAGAAAATTCTCTCTTTTATCTGTATCTCTGTGTGCAACTTTCGGTTTCCTTACAGGGGACAGGTACGAGATGGAAATTCGCGGCTGCAGTATCTGGGCAACAGAGCTGATATCCGAGGAGGCGAAAAAGATTTTAACCAGTGACCCAAGCACAAAGGACCTTACAGTTAACTCTATCATTATAGACCATTATTTGTGGGACTATCGGCGAGACCATGCCAGCCAGATGAATGTACCATTCCATAGAATACGGTGTATTTATTACTGAGTTTATTTCAAATTGTGCTTGGTATTGTTGAAAGGGACACTAAACTGACACATGAGTTATACAGTCGATAATCTTCAACATAGGTTACCTCGAATTATTGATTGAACCCAGATGAAAATATCTGGTTTCATCCTTCTAAATTGTTATAAAAAAGTAGAGATTTCACGATGGAAAAATGGATGAAAAATGGAAAATATGCTCAACAATAGTAATTTCTAGATGAATAAGAACGGTTGCTTTCTTTTGCTTACTATATTTCAACAGTGCAAAACTGTATTAAAAAAAACCTATCAAATGTGTAAAACAAATGACACTTATACACATATTTGGTGGATCGACTATCGAACTTAGGATGTGCCGAGATGATGTGACAGATTTTTAACCCTTTCCCACACACTGACTATGTCTGACACTCAGAAAGATAAATGCATTGGAAATCATTTTGGAAAATGAAGAAATTGCTTGTGACAATCGATTTCTTCATTTCCCACAATGTTTTCTGCAAAGAAAGACTAAAAAAATCTCTTCATTTGAAATTGTCGCCTGCAACATCTTTGAATTTAGACCAACTTCGATTTTTGACGTTTGGTAATGAATTTGTTTCGACACAACGCGTGTCAACGGTCATCGAATCATAATTATACTTTATGGTTTGTATTCTTCTTGCAAAAAGGTTCTACTTGCGAAAACTGTGTTCAATACATCTAGTTATGATTTCATATTGCAATAAAAGCTATAATGATCTAATTTTAGTGGGTTTTTTAGTTCACCTGAGCACGAAGTGCTCAAGGTGAGCTGTTGTGATCGCTTTTTGTCCGTCGTCCGTCCGTATGTCCGTCCGTCAGTCCGTCTGTCAACAATTTGGTGTTTACACTCTAGCATCTACAAATATAGTCACTCTTAACTAAACTTGGTCAAAACATGTATGACCATGAGCTCTCAGAAGAGTTCGAATTTGGGTCAGATCGGACCAGAAAGTCCGGAGTTATCTGCCCTTGAATGTAAAAATAGCTACTTTTGACATTGTTTACACTCTAGCATCTACAAATATTGACCAATCAATACAAAAGGTGAACACAATGTTGGTGACCATAAGATCTCGTATGACTTTGATATTGGGTCAGATCGGACCAGAAAGTCCTGAGTTATCTGCCCTTGAATGTGAAAAAATTGTCGTTTTTGACCGTTTTCGACTTTGTTTACACTATAGCATCTACAATTATAGACTAATCAAGACAAAACTTAACCACGGTGTTGGTGATCATAAGATCTTGAATGAGGTTGATTTTGGGTAAGATCGGACCAGAAAGTCAGGAGTTATCTGCCCTTGAATGTAAAAAAGCTACATTTGACATTGTTTACACTCTAGCATATATCTATAAATATTGACCAATCTATACAAAAGTTGATCATAATGTTGGTGACCTTATATAAGATCTCGGATGAGTTTTTGTATTGGTTTGATCGGACCAGAATGTCCTGAGGTATCTGCCCTTGAATTTGAAATTGCTGTTTTTGACTGCTTTCAACTTTGTTTACACTATAGCATCTTCAATTATTGACCAATCAAGACAAAACTTGGACACAATGTTAGTGATCATAAGATCTTGGACGAGTTCGATTTTTGGTCTGATTTGTCTAGAAAGTCGTGAGTTATATGCCCTTGAATTTGAAAAAAATGCTGTTTGTGACTGTTAACTCTCTAGCATCTACAAATATTGACCAATCAAGACAAAAGTTTGCCACAATGTTAAGGACCATAAGATGTCAGGTGATTCAATTTTCAGCTTGATCGGTTAAAAAGATCATGAGTTATATGCTATTGAATTTGACAAAATTGACGTTTCGCCGGGTTTTGACTTTATTTACACTAGCATCTACAAATATTGACCAATTATGACCAAACTTGTACATAATGCTGATGACCATTAGATCCTGGATGACTTTGAATTTCTGGTTGGATGAGAAAGTCGTGAGTTACATGTCCTTGAATTTGACAAAATTGCTGTTTTCGACTTTGTTTTTACTTAAACAATCAGAAAACTAATGGTGACCAATCAAGACAAAACTTTGATCTTGGATATAATGGTTAATTACCATAAGATCAGGGATGAGTTTGAACTTCAGCACAATTAGACAAGCAGTTGCTGAGTTATCTGCCCTTGAAATGGACAAAATTCTTGTTTTTGACTTTGTGTTCACTCTTTACAACCAGATATATTGACCTATAAAGACGAAACAGGGACATAGTGTTGATGACCATAAATTTGTTTTCAGTCGTCTTAATGTCACAAATATTAATTGATTCAAACATAATTGTGGCTCATATAATCTTGGTTCAGGTGAGCGATATAAGACCATCATGGTCCTCTTGGTTTTTTTGTTGTTGTTGTTTTTTTGTTTTGTTTTGTTTGTTTTTTTTTGTTTTGTTTTTTTGTTTTGTTTTGTGTGTGTGTTTTTTTTTTTTTTTTTTTTTTTTTTTTTTGCTTTCTTTTCTTACAAAATCACTGTAAAACGTATCAGTGATATGTTTTTCTTCGCAAATATTTTTCATAATATCTTATCCAAACTCGATATTTCGGTCAAAGACTCTTTCTCGTGTAGTCCTACATAATGTTCAATCTTTCTGTCAATTCTCATAAGTAAGGTGTCCTCCAATGGGTGTTAATGAATTACGAACCATGTAACAGGGATTAAGAACTGATGATACGGTGTCTGTATCGGTACAATAATTACAAGAAACAAGTTGAAATCTCTGTTAACCACTAAATATTTTTAGACTTGTGAAAACAAACATTGCGAAAAGTGAAGAAATATAGTTTGTGAGAAGCAGTTTAAATTATATCATTTCTCACACTGTTTTCAACCCAGAAAAGGGCAAACATTGTGAAATTGTTGTTTGGTGCACCTTTGAATATGGACCAGTCTGACGTTTGCTGTCTGGTCATGGGTTGAAAACTGTGTTTCCTATCATAATTATTACAACCTTGTTTTGACTTCTTATTCCAAAAACTGGGACAATATAATTGATAACAACATTCATAGACTAGTCAGACATCAGTCAAAGAGTACATCAATTTGATAATAAATCATTGAATTAATGGCGTATTTCAGTTTTGGATTATTTGTACTTGTTTCTGTGGCACTCTTACATCACACTGTGCTTGGACTTTCCGACAGCGAAATTCTACATCGGTTTGAAGCATTAGAAAAGGCAGAGAGGTTGGTACTTTGTACATAATGAAAATTTATGGGAACAATATTTTTCCAAGGGTCTAAGAGAATATGTCCCACATGTCGTACTATGGACATTATCGTAATTCTGGGGTCTTGGATAAAGGGCCTATTTACAATAAAGCACAGAAACAAATGCAGCAAAAGGAGGAAATGCTGATTATCATGTTTGTTCGAACATTTTTGGCCATTGGAGACGTCAAAACAAAACGAGGTCTTGTTTGAGAATGGTGTAATACACATTCTAGACAATGACATCATTTCAACCTTTTTTCAAACAAAAAAGATTCGGATTGTTCCAGTTTGAAAACTTGCCCAAACAGATATATCTAGATTGCCTGAATTTAAAAGGATCGAGTTGTAGACAACAAAGTAATTGATGACAATCTGTTACCTGTTACCTGTCCGTAGAAGCCCGTACTAGGCTTTCGCCTCTGTGGCCCATTTCTTGTTGGTTCTGTTCTCGGTTGGTGACTTCCGGCCCGTAACACTCTGGCGAGAACTTGACCGGGTTATTTTTCCACGTATTATTAAGAGCACTTTTAAAACTATTTACAGTTTTTTTACATACTACATCCTCTGGCAGTCCGTTCCATGTATTAACCACGCGTTGGGTAAAACTGAATTTTCTTATGTTTGTTTTACAGAATTTTTTATGGATTTTGTGCTTATGGCCTCTTGTATTCGTTTGGTTGGGATTTCTTGGAAACAATTTTTCTTTATCAACCTTATCAATGTCATTCATGATATTACATACTTCAATTACATCTGATCTGCTCCTACGATACTCTAGTGATGGTATTCCTAATATCCTCAGTCGTTCACGATAACTTTTGTTTTTTTAGTTCTGGTAGTAATTTGGTAGCCCGACGTTGACAAATGAGGAAAATATGTATGAGCCAATATTTTATTTCGTGGAAATCGCTGTCCTAGCTCATTTTCTCAGAAATGGCTTTTCACAAACATGTCATTTTAGATACATCGTGTAACGACCATCACTACCAACAATATAGACAGTTTATTTGGCCTGGCAGACGAAATATTTCTGAAAATATTGTACTTTTGTACCGGAAAATGACCATTTTCTCTTGTCCCTGGACAAAATTATCAATTTCTAACATGATTTTTTATATGAAATAATCGGTAAAGGTCGGATTTTTCTTCATTGTATTAATGTTTTATATCTCATATTATTAATAGTGTCCGCCCTTTTTGAGAAAATATAAATACGACGAAGATGTTCGACCAGATATGTCTGTCCCTGGATTTTTGATACGAAATGTCCTCGCAATAACTTACATGTGCGTAATCAAAGTCTTTTTGGTTAGATTTTCTTTAATTGCAACCCAAATGGAGGTGGAAACACTCATCAAAGCCACGATGTTTAATTAAAGACAAAGCAATACTTGGTTTCGAAGTTGCGAGGCAAATAAGGTAGGCGGTTGGCTGCGTAGACTTATTTTTTCGTTTTCTATGCAACGCGATCAACCACACTATATTGCTCAGACCTTAAAATTGTATAGCTTTACTTATTCAGATATAGAATCATGTCGTTTACAGCATGCAACATATTTTCTCCCTAGTTATTCTTGTGTGTAACTTAGAGCGAATGGTCGCGGAATTCCTCGCAATAACAGTCCTCGCAATAACGACAGTTTTGTTACTGGAAGTACGAAAATCGTTACCGCAAAGACATAATAAGTTTTCTTATATAATATGGACTTTTTGCTAAAGAGAAAAAGGTCCTGCTGCATAATTGTCTCAAACTATATTAAGTAAGCGAAGTATTTCAGCTGAAAAAATATAATTACTGTTGCCAAACATGTGTACCGATCAGTTGTTACGGAGCGGACTTGGAATCGTTACTGCAAGGACTCCTTACATATTTATGGATTCTTGGTACCACAAATGAATGAATTTTATCACTAGTCCAAAGGAGATATTTTGCCAATCACCTTGGAATGTTGTATGAAGGATATAATTCTAGATTAATTGACAAGATTAATTCGAAATGATCGTTCTGAAACGACTTTTCCTCAATATCGGAGAGACATTATACACTATTTCTTTTTAAGGTATGAATCTGTATATCTTTGTTCCGTGGGTTTTGAAGATGTTACTTAGTCATTTTTTGGAAATACTCATGACAAAGGAGTTCCTGGTGCTATAATAGGGTTGCCGTGGAAAAACGAGTACATGTAGATTTTTTTTTTAATTTTCAAGGCAATTTACATGTATTGATTCGAATCGTGCATGTAATTTTGCAATCACAACATTTCATCCTGAAAAAAAGATGGAATGTTTTTGTCATATATTATCTTATCTAGGTAAACAAGAAGTTAAGAATAAAACATTTTCCAATTACTTTATTTCTTTTTATTTTGTTTTGTTGTTTGGACAATCAGTTTTAGGACACTCAACGTCTTACAACCGTGTATCTAAATTATTATGTGAGCTATCTTCCATAACAGTAATACAACAACAACAAATCCTCTTGCTAAAAGGATCGAACTCAATCAGTATGCCAAGACTGTACAGTCAGACTATGGTCGAGATTTTTCCCTCCTAAACGATTTACTATACCTTGAATGTTTTTTTACTTGAATTTTCATATGTTATTATTTTCCCAATGTGATATTTTATGGTTTGACGAGAAGGTTTAAGACATTCCATATGTGTTTTTTTTTTCTTTTATTTTTTTCGTCATTTTTGTAATTGCTTAACTTTCTTCGCGTCTTCTCATTTTTTTAAAAAAGAAGACTTGTTTTTTACTTTCTAATTTACATTAAGGTAAGAGAAGTAAATGCTGATTACCAGCTCTGACTCCGTTTACCTTGATATCCATTCATCTATATTGTACACACAAGTTACATTTTCATAAACTTCATTTTTGTAGTCTCCAACAGCTTTCAAGTTGTATAATTTTTATGCTAGGTATCCACTGCCGATCAAATCAACTGGACCAAGCCGAATCAAGCGATCGCGTAAAGATCGAACTCGATCGCCATTTGTGATCGGGAATGGTCGTAGTAATCGAGCTTTATCCGCACCACTTTGTCATCTTTCTCTATTTGTTTAGATACAAAAAATATTTTTGTATAATTGGATAGAAAGTTCATCGAAAAGCGATCTTGTTTTGATCGGATAGGCGATTGACCAAATCAGGAATCAATCAAATCTGAAGATCGAGTGTAATCGGATTAATATCTTTATATCGACCACATGACCTTTTACTCAGTGGCTCCAAAACACATTTCGATCAACTCGATATGTGTTTTATCTGTTCATTCGATCAAATAGACGATAGAGGTCGGGTTGAGCGAGTATTGGTCGAGAAAAAGGCTTTAAGTCGGGAATAATGGGCGAATTCGGTGTGATCGATTTGACTTAATCAGCAGTTGTAACAGCATAAAAAATAATGTTTTCGAAAGGGTTTAACAAAGTGACTTTTACATTTGAATGTACTATATATTTCTTACAATTGCATTGATTTTAATATTCAATGACCATATATAGGTAAATACAATGTAATAAATGGAAAAATAGTTGAATATAAGTCCTCGCAGTAATGGTAAATGTCATTCCAATAACAGAGACATTTTTAATTACAAACACCGGCATGGTTCAATAAAAATTATGTGTTTTGATGGTAAAATTGGTATGTTTTTTAACTTAATTGTTTGAAGTTTGAATAAAATAGTGAAATTAAATCTTTTCTGATTATTTCATAAAATAAAGAATATCGTCCTTGCAATAACTAATATGTCCTCTATGTAACGATGCACTTTCAGCAAATTATTTTTAAAAAAGGTGTTTCGCTAACTTTATTGTGCCTGAAATACAAAGAGAATAACATTTTCTTGGGTCTAAAGTACATGCACATACATTTTTTCTTAGATAGAAGCTTTATTACATGTGAAACTGACAAAATTCTCTATTGAATTATGAAAATACAATACTACATTGAAAAAAAGCCAAACGAATCATTTCTGGAAATCGATTTGAACATAAGTCCTTCAGTCTGGCTTCTTATTCTTAAGAAACATGCTTTGAAATAATCTTAAAACTTGCAAATTGAATTTCTGAAAGAAAATGTGGATGTTACAGCGAGGACATTTTATTGAGACCATAGATTTATGAAAGACGATCTCGACTATTTCCATGTGCATCGGAATGTTCCTATTAATGTTACTCATTACTTTAAATGTTGTACTTTCATCCTGAACCAAAAATTCACAGAATAAATTGGAAATGAAAATGAACTTTTTTTCGTCGGATTTCCACGAAAATAAATATTGGCTCGTATGTTATAGAATACATGGAGGGAAAAGACAAAATGGTTGTTTTTAGAATAACCAAAACTAGGTTTTGTTTTGGAAAGGGTTATTTCATGGTATAGCGGACAAGAATTGACCTGACAGAGCACTCCATTCGATTAGCATGGGCTGCTCTGCCAGGTCATTTATCGTGAGGTATAAATTTTATCAACGTTAACGCTTTAAGGGCCGGTCACACAGCCTTCCGCGAGTTGATAACGAGTGTATCGCAAGGAAAAAGTGTCAAACGCGAAGTAAACGCGGTCACAAGTGAATGACAGGTGAATGAAACGTGGAGGACTCGCGAATAACAAGTGCGCACATGCGCGAAAGACTTTACACGCGCTCGGAGCCCGATTTTATTTTTGAGCAGCACAAAAATTAGGCGCGACGGCCACCGCGTGTCGCAAAAGTGGTGAAACGCGGTAAAAACGCGGACCAAGCGTGATAACATGTGGTACACCCGCGGATCACAAGTAGACGACAAGTGGTCACTCGCGGGCATACGTAAAATTTCTTAGTGTGATTGCGTGTGTAGCACTTGTCATCCACTTGTGATCCGCTTGTCTACAGCGTTCCTAGCACATGTGATGGCGTGTGCTTCGCGTGTAAAAGGCTTTCTCAGATCACTTGTGACCCCATTTTCTGACCACAAGCGCTCACACACGGAGGACTCGCGGTGGACACGCGGAGCACACGCGCGCGTTTGGTCCACTTGTCATTCGCGTGTGTAACACGTCAAGAGACAATTTTGCTGATTTTTCACCGCGTGTAGAAAAAAAATGAAAAACATTGGCAAAATCACACGTGATCAACTCGTGGAAGGCTGTATGACCGACCCTTCATATATACCGGTTTCTTTCCACCTCCCCCATCCCCGCTGGATCCACCCTTGTGCTATCTTCCAGGGACAACCAGCGTGTGATCCAAGATTTACGGACGACAATAGAGGGTCAGAAGAATACAATTAATCAACTTCGAAAGGAGTTGGATGGGTACATGCAGCCGACAAAGCAAAATTTGAGAAAGATTGATCAAATAAACAGGAGACTTGTCCTAGATGCTGGTAGGTGAATTGTTATTAGTAAATTAACTTTAAACTTCTTTTTGTTTAGTTGTTCTTTTGATTGTGTCGAAATCTGTAAACTTCAGCTTGCTTATATCGTAGGAATTGGAAACAGATCAATAGTGGTCGACTTTGTGCTAAAATAGCTTGGCCTTTATACCTATATGAAGATACTATTTTATCAGTGTGTTTGTCCGACCCTAGTTACTGTTTATTTGATAAAAAATATATTTCTATTAATATTACCACTCTAGTGTTGAAGCTATTATTCAGTGTATGATCGAAGCAGACACATGTACATGTATAAGCATGGAAAATGCAGTCGATCTTTTTATTATTTCTCATAAGTCTTTCAAACCATGAAATTAGGACACCAGGCGAATAGACAATGCATGAAGATAGTCTACCCCTGCTGAGATTCACGCGACGTCGGATTTTTTTGTGCCACGTTGTTAAACATTTGAACATTACGTATCCGAGCATATTCCACAGCCGAAAGTTCAAGACGTCGCCAGAATAATTCCGACATCGTGTGAATCTCATTGGGGATGGACTATATACTTAAATTCTGCCTTTTGCTGTTTATTTTTAGATAGCATTCCTAAAGTAGCATTTACTGCTTACCTTTCAAATGGAGTGTCTCTGGCTAGCGAGCAAACTGTTCCTTTTAATAAGGTAAGAACAGTTTTCAATAAAGGGAGTAATTCTATACAGTTAACTGTGACGTAATTTCGGACAAACAAATGTGTTTCGTAGGTGTTATAAAACCTCGTAACTACGGCTTGAATCAAGCCGTAGTTACGAGATTTTATAACAACACCAACGGGTTATTAAAACATAACAGTTAAATTTCTAGCGCAAAATTCTTTGCCATTCTCAACATTCCGTTGTCACAAGTAACGAATCATTGGCCAATAAGAGGAATTATCTTTTTAAGCGGAAATATTCATCGACACTATCAAACAAAGAGAAAGGTTTTCCAAGATTTGGCTTACTATTAGGAACTAGTTGACCGCTAGAAGTCAACTAAGGGAGAAAAATATATTCAAATTATATTTTATAATTTTCTATAAAACATCCATGCAAACAATTCTAGAATTTTCATTGGCCATTTTTTCTTCAAATCTTAGTCTGTTACTAACGAGGGTTCCGGCTTCAATCCAGCAAACGGAATCTTCACATGTCCACCAGGGGGCGACGGTGTCTATTTGTTTACATTCGTCATTTCCGCTGCCGGTGCCGCAGACTCAACCGGCGCCATGTTGGTAGCTGATGGCGTTGATCGTGTTGGTGCCCTGGTAGAAACCTACAACACTGGAGAGGACGCTCAAGGTGGGAACCAGGCGATTGTGAGGCTGAAGGCGGGGGACCAAGTCTGGGTACGACAGAGTTACGGGAAATTCATTGCAAGCAGCGAGACGTATAGGGGAACCAGTTTTACCGGTGTCTTTTTGTATAGATGATTCCTAATGTTGATTTATGATTATGTAAAGTAAATTCTATGACCAGTTTTGTCTTTCAACTTTCAACTTTTCCAAAACAATTCAAGACCTTGTCTTCCTAAAAATGACGTAAAGAATTACCAGAAAACGCATTTCCTACATCTAGTAACATTCAAGATTATGCCCCATTCTTTTCCTGGCGATTTGCTTTCCAAGCCGAAATTCATTCGTGACGCCAAAGCATTGGCATGTTTGGGAAACTATTTAAGTTGTGTTGCTTTCTGTTTCTTGAAAAAGTATGTGTGCCTTATCTTGAACCTTAAGGTGGGGCATCCCTATGCGATTCCCATGACGTCTGACCGACAGGCTGATTCCAGTATACCCCCCTAAACTTCGTTTGCGGGGGTATAAAAACGGGACGTTCTTGGCAGTTTGAAAACAGAAGAGAAACGCACTTTTGTAAAATATTGCATCATTTTATAAATAAATATCGGATGAAAATCATTGCTTTGTTTACATCTAAAAATAATACACAAATAATAAAACAAAATAAAAATCATTATCAATCATTAACACATGAATATCTTGAACAATTTATGAAACGATTTTATGACACAGTGAAACATTGTCTGTAACCATTTCCCATACGACAAAATTTGGATCTGTATTAGTAAGGTGTGTTTTGGGTCAAATGTATTTATTCATCGTACGACGAAAATTAACTCGTCGCTTTTCTACGAAAACCTCTTTACTGCAGCTTAACACAAGCTGCAGTTACGAAGTTTTCGTTGAAAAGCGACATAATATCTAACGATAAAGAAATACTTTTGACACAAAAGGTACCCCATCGACTTGCATAAATTATAACTTGTTGCAGACGGCAAAAAATATGAACCATACTTCAGAATGAGTATTTTCTTTTATGTAAAAAAGGGTATTGAGGAAAAGGAGAAAATGCTGACTACCAGCATTCTCTTCATTTTCTTAAATATTTTCCCAAATTTTGAGTACTTCAGAAGGCATTGTCATTGGGAAAGAGTTAAAGATACAAGAATTTTATATCTGTATGTAGCTATCAAGGAAAGGCTCGTAAAAGATAACGACGGGGAAACAATTCATAGTATTAAACTAACGATTTTCATTTTCAGTCCTTTAATTTCCTTAAAATATGACAAAACTTCAAATTTTGGTCAAATTCAAAGGAAAGCAAACAACAAAATGAATGACATTTAACGTTCTAGAACAGTTCTTGAACTTAAATTAACTTTTCAGGAGTAATCAAATGCAGGGGCAAAGGAGAAATGACGATGTATCGGTATTTTCTCTTTTTTTCCTTTACATTATTTAAGCAAAGGACTCGCATTAGCCTTGGCATATGATTTACATTTCTAAGATGATAACATAATGGTAGTCAATTTTATCATGACAGATGAACGTCGGTCTAGCGTTATCCAAAGGCTGAACATTTCGTCAGATTCATGTAAGAATGTTCCAAGATCCTGATCAAACCGCACGTATTTCTTAAGAATATGTAACATAGAATTTGCACGTCGTTCGGACGTTAACGCAAGTTAAAGATCTCATCAGCTTCCATATAAGAAAGTTTACAAGGCCCTGATTAGACTGTACTTATTTCATCTGTATCACTGTCTGATTCAAAATGGTAAACGTCAAGAATCTGTGACGTTGAGCTAGCACGTCGCTCTGACATTAACGGAACGTTGAAGATTTCGTCAGCTTCCCGTTAGAAAGGTCCTGATTAGATCGCATTTATTTCATCTGAAACACTGTCCGACTCAAAATGGTAACTACTCAGTATGTGTAATGTACAATTTGCACGTCGGTCTGGCGTTAACGGAACGTTGGACATTTCGTCAGATTCACGTTAGAATGATCCTAATCAGACTGCACTTATCTCATCCGAATCACTGTCCGACTCAAAATGGTAACTGTCAAGAATCTGTGACGTTGAGTTAGCACGTCGTTCTGGCGTCAAAGGAAAGTTGAAGATCTCGTCAGCTTCACGTAAGAAAGGCTCCGGAATCATTTCGGTGACGTAGTTATCGTATTCTTGTTCAGCGTCGTAGTAATCCGTGCTATACAACTTCGATTTCTTCCTGCAACGTGAAAAACGTATATGACGGTGATTAGACGGCGATGAGAATACAATCACGTAAGTAACGTTAACCCCTTTCAAAAAAGCCGTGACTTTAAAGTTTCAGATAAAAAAGATACGGGAAAGAATTGCATGAATATTAAAATAATCATAATATATCGTATGGAGTGTACACATTCAGACGAAAAGGTTATTTAAAGTGACATTTCACTTTATTTTATTTTTCAAAAGTATGTCTTGATGTAAAGATTGATTATTCTAATGGGTAGAAATGCTATCAGTTTTTTGAAGATGTTATCTATAAGCGGAAAATACGCCTTCAAAGTTGAGACGGAAATGACAAATTCTATATAAATCTGAACTGTTGTCCACAACAATTTGTTTAATTTTAGCACAAAAATATATATTTCTTGTAAACGGTTCAATATTTTGGCTTGAAATTTTCAGAATTCTCATAAGAAAACATGATCTTTCAGATAGAATAAACGTAAAATTTATGTAAAAGTAATCGTGAAATGTCACTTTAAGTGTATAAAATCAAATTAAAGGGGGAATGGCACTTAAAATCATGCAAATTTTCCGAGAAGTTCGTACAAAATAAATATGTATTATGAAAATATGGCCTTTAAATTGCATCTATGCCAAATCTTAGCTTTCTATCTTGTGTATTGGCTAGGATGTCGACGAATTTAAAACCCCATATGTTCCATTATTGTAAATATCATCCCCGGGACAACAAATCATGGGGTTTTTAATCCGTCGACATCTAAGCCAATACACAAGGTAGAAAGCTAAGATTTGGCATACATGCAATTTAAAGACCATATTTTAATAATATATATTTATTTTTTTGTACGAAGTTCTCGGAAAATTTGCAAGATGTTAAGTGTTATTCTGCCTTTAATGAAATCCTACATAACGTACTAATGACATAATAATAGTAGGCCTATTTGTTTTAAAATTGGGGATAAATACCATATCGCTGGTGGGGGATCAAAACCTCATAACTCTAGCTTTGTCAAGCTGTGGTTATGAGGTTTTGACCCCCCACTAACGATATGTTTGCGTATGGTCGTTAACCAAACAGTTTCAAGAATCTAAAGTTATGTAATTGATAGAGTACAAGATTCGTGGAGGATATAAAAGTATATAAGCCAGTCTTTAGAACTACTACTACATGTTTTAAAGTATACTTTAAAATTGACTACAAACATATCAAGATATATAGTTTTGTGGAGAAGATTTGAGATAGTGATCTTACGAGAATGAAAATGGAGCATTTTTGCTTCTCTTTGCATAATTATAAATGAATAATAACTCTATTAAGGTAGGCAACCCATCATTAGCACTAAAGAGCCAGGGACGAAATTTGAAAAATGCCAGTAATTCCTAAACTCCGTTACATTTTTATTCCAAACATAAACATTAGCATTTTGAACGGTTTAGAATTTAAAATTAATGCATACTTATGAATATATTTGACAAAAATGTTCAAAATTTCCTCCCATGCATATGAATGTACAGTAAAATTTTAATTATAAAATATATTTTTTGAAGCATAATCATTCAATATAAAGATTGAAATGTTATTAACAAAAACAACGTGTTAGATTCTACTCATGTTCATAATACATAAGTGCAGTGTTCGTGTGCATTGTCATAGATTAAGACATTGGAAAACATTGAGAGAAAAGAAGAAATTACTGATAACCAGCAATTTCTTCTTTTCCCTCAATATCTTTCGAAGCCATATTCAATGCAAAGATTTACATGTTACTAGCAAAAACAAGGTGTTAGTTTGTGGTCTATGTTATCATACATTGTAAAGATTAACCCATTACCATACATAAATCTTTTTGACTCCCTACAATATAGTGACTTTGGAAAAAACAGTGTGGAAAATGAAGAAATTGCTTGTAACAAGCAATTTCTTTATTTCCCACTATGTTTTCTACCAAGGATGACCAATAAATGTAAAATTTCATTCATTTTATAATGCCGTATGTAACATCCTTGAATTTGGAACTTTCCAAAATTTTGCTGTTTGATAAAGTGTTAAACTGGTTACTAGCAAAAACAACATGTTAGATTCTACTCTATGTTAAAATACATACTGCAGTGCTCGTGTGCATTGTCAACTCCAACCCAGTACCAGTCGGTGATTGTACTCTTTGTAAATAAAACAAAAATAAACAAAATTGAACACAAACACGAACCAACTGGGTGTTAGGAAAACTAAAACATACTCGAATTAATGTTGTGAAAATCATGGACTGTCACAAAATTCTTATTCCGGTAACCTGTATGTTTACAGAGGAGCAAGAACGAGGTCTGATTTTGTTATTTCAAATTCAAACCCTATGTTGTCGGAACTCATTTGAATCGTCTCCACGAGGCGATTCTAATGAGTACCCAAAGCATAGGGTTTGGTGAACAATGAATTAAATTTTGCATTTTGAAAAGCCACCAACCTCTCCTATAGATCTGTAGTACTTATGTATAATTATACTTTGTTTCTGGTAACTTATCTTTAGAAATATAGCTAATTACGTTGAATAATATAGTAAACTTGTATGAGAAGAGAACATTCAGCGGGGTAGATAGAGTCCTGCCCAAGCACAAGCCTCGGGTGGGACGCCAATTGCCACTGTGCAACATTTCTTAATAAAGGACCGTGCGTATATAATATCGCGTCCACATCACTGTCATTACGTGTCAAAAATATGTATACAATGTACATTCGACTGACCATTTTGGACGCGCTTCGGCAGTGATGTGTACGCGAAATTGTGTTTTAACCAGGCCTTAAGAAACGGCATATATCCTATCATATGGATAATTATGTTCATATATGCCTATTTTCGTACAATATGAAAATCTAATATGTATGCCCATCTTAGTTGTCTACCAAAGTGTCATTGTCGCAGTAAGCTGGGTGCATATGGGTACGGAATTATATGCAATACTGTATATGCAATTAGTATAGTCAAGCATTGTCGATTAAGGTAGTCCACCCCTAATGAGGTTCGAGCGACGTCGGAATCATTCGAGCGACGTTGAAAACATTCCGCGGTGGAACTTTCCACCGCCGAATGTTTACGACCGCACCCGAATAGGTTCGGGTACGTAACGACGCCGCTCGAAAAATTCCAACGTTTTAATGAAACTCAAAATGGCCATATCACAGGTATTCTACCTCAAGAGCATTGTATGTACAATAGTGGGTGAATATTAAAGATACATTTGCGATGCGTTCTGGATAAAGGACCTAGGTAGTCGTATTTGAGACCAACATCCATAGAACGAAAAAGGTGCGTGCTATACAAGCGCGGATCCAGATATTTTTCCCAGGGGGTCATCCGATCTTAAACCCCCTTTTTTCGCCAAATTTCAGGGGGGTTCAGGCCTCCTGACCCCCCGTCTTGATCCGCATGCAGATACATGTCATACCATGAAGGACTAGATATAGGCCTAACAACGGTTTGTCGTGGCACACAGGGACAAAAGACGCAGCTTATTTGGGACATAACCAGTAATCTTTTTGATAACCCCCTTTTTCGCCAAATTCCAGGGGGGTCATGACCCCCTATCCCCCCTCTGGATCCGCGCATGCTATATAGTACAGTATGACCAGTATCCGCTTCGATGTGTTGCTCTTCAGTTATAGATTTATAATACAGTGCATTGGTCGGTTTGGAAAGCTTGGATTGTGAGCCGAAGGGCCACCAGTAGAAAAAAAACTGGACCATAAACCAGAATACATTATGTATCTAGGCTTGTGACCCGGACATTTTTCTCATAGCTGCTAGGCCATCCAGAGTAAATGTTTTGAAAAGTCAATTTGGATGGCAATCATGAAATTGGGCTCCAATTGTTAAAGGTTTTCTTGGCTTCATTGCATATTTGGTAAGGACAACGTGAATTTTTTCTGCACTCAAGAACATGCTTTGGCAATTTTGACCCATAGGCAGAAATTTAATGGGACCATTTCTGAGGGGGGGGGGGGGGGGGGGGGGGATGGGGGGCAATGGCCCGATGGCCCAGCACAAAATTATCCATGCACTAAACAAGAAAACAGCCTGGTTCAAGATATAAGTTGGTCTCAAAAGCCACCATGATCCGATTTTCAGACTCTTATCTTATTTCTATCTAACATATAGATTCTACATCGCGTGTTTTATGTAATAATATCTTGAATTAATGTCAATAAGCGATACATTGTATCATTTTTGCTGAGCAATTGTTTACCTTCATTCTTATCTACAAACATTAAAATATTTCATTGTTAGTTTACAGATAATATAAATCAACAACTAATCTAATTATTAGATTAAAACACGACAGCGACATACATTTCTACATATCTTAATATTGTAAAGTCAACACGCCATATAATCAGAGTCTTCTCTGATGTAAAATACGCTCTTTGATATTTTGATTTTTCGCTATGTTCACCAACTAGCGAAAATCAAATTATCAAAGAGCGTATATACATCAGAGAAGACTCGGATTACACACCATACAGACAGAAATTTATCTTGATCCATAGTTCTATATCTAGAATCATTTTGCCTTCTAGATTACATTCAGCTAAGTTATAAATTGCCGTATGATTTTACGTACTTAAAGCAATTCTATCATGCAGGGCATTTTATTGTGAACTTCCAATGTTTGAGGGTAGACTTTAGGTATGACATTCTCAAGTGGTCTGATCTTTCCACTTGCACATCATGCATTGAACAACATGCGCATACGTTCTGAGAATACAAGGTATAGACAATAGTCTTCATTTCAAAAACATCCTTGTGCAAAAAAGTCAATAGTTATACCATTGATGATCTCAAGCATTGTTGACCGGTCATTAAAAATGTCATATTCGAAGGATGCAAACAATGAAATTGGCGCATGTGTATTAATTTAAATGATGAAGACGTCGTTCATCATCAAACAAACCTACCGTCCCGCGATTTTGGCATCGGATTATGTAAAAAAAAAAAAACATAAAAATGCTATAAATGCTGTCCAATATGACATTTAAACAAAACAAAGCCTCAATATATTAGCATTTTTGAATATTGTCTATATCTGGTATAATTATTAACAGATACATGTACCATTTTATTCAAGTAAAGCAATGGGATTTCTTTTTCACAAAGCTCCTGTGGATAGAAAAAAGTAATATACGTTTGTTTTCATGCACTTGTTACAACCTGATTAAAACCGATCTTAATATAAATCATTGGTTTCAATCAATCATTTTTCAGGGGACAAAATTTGCACCTATCCAAATTCAAAGGTGTTGCAGACAACCAAACCATTAATCCAATTTTCGGAATAAATATTCTCTTTGGTAGTATAGAAAGTATTTTAAAAAGGGAGAAGAAAATGCTGGTAAATTAGATATTTGTGACCCGTCACGCTAAAAGGGACCTTATCGGATGTGTGAAAAATATCGACCCTAGTCAGTCTGCGCAGTCCGCGCAGTCCGCGCAGCCAGACTAGGGCCGACACTTTTCACTTTTATGTAATTTTCTAAATTCGGAATGATTTCCCTATCTTACTATATGTTCATTTCTCGCATATGGGATCTAGTTGACATGTGCTGGGTCTGACAAGTTTGTCCATATTTTAATTTTTTAGTTCGGATAAGGTCCCTTTTAGCGCGACGGGTCACGTTTTTCTTCTTCCCGATCTTCAATGTTTCCCAAAGCTAGTATAGTTCCGGCAAAATTACCTGGCAGATCTGCCATGCCATATATCGAAACCTATGTACACGTAGGTGCGTTGATCTTAATCAGATTGTCACTTGCAAGTTCTTATTGAAATATGGGGAAAGAGCAACAGATAAGTGGGAGTGAACAATGGCGGATCCAGAGGGGGTTCGGAAGGTTCAAAAGAGCCTCATTTATGGACCGATTACATCATCTTCATTCCGAAATTCAACCCCCTGTTTGTATGTTACAACTTTTCAGAACTCCTGGATCCGCCGAATGTGAAGACATTCTAACTTTGCCATTTCAATTCCAAACTCTATGCTTTGGGTACTCATTTGAATTGTCTCGACAAAACAACTCTAATGAGTACCAACAATATAGCGTTTGATTAACATAAAATGAAATATTGCACTTCGAAAAGCCATCACCCCCATATATCTGTAGCTTTGCATGGAATCACAACAGTGGAAGGACGGACAGACATAGAACGAACATTATGATATCGTACATTGTATACATCATAGTTGTGCAGGTCTAGAAAATGTTCTCACACAGGTGCTTCCTGAAAGAAAGTGTAGTTTTTGTGTTGTTTATTAATCTAATTTAACCCTTGTCCAAAACAAGAAATCTAAAGGTGAAGGTGATAAAAATACCCCCACCACCACCTTTGTTCGGACAAGCGTTTTTGTTGAATCCGGAGCCATAAGTCAGAAATTGTCAATCCGATTTTCTTAAAATTTGGTCAAATCAGGGGCCATAACTCAAAAAGTATCAGTCCAATTTCCATGAAATTTGCATCTGGCATATATACAGGTCCTAATGCACACCTAGCTGTTCCAAGTATGAAGCAAATTAAACAGTAACTGTAGGGAGAGTTGTCGGGACTAGCATTTTTGTCAAATCAAGGGCCATAACTCAGAAAGTATCAGTCTGATTTTCGTGAAATGTGCGTCTTGCACATCTACAGGTGCTAATGCACATCTGTGCCAAGTATGAAGCAAATCGGAGAGTAACTGAAGGAGGAGATGTCCGGACAAGCATTTTTTAGTCAAATCAAGGGCCATAACTCCAAAAAGTGTCGTGCATTTTTGGTCAAATCAAGGGCCATAACTCCAAAAAGTGACGGTCCGATTTCCATGAATTTTGGGTCTTGCACATCTACAGGTGCTAATGCATACATGTGCTAAATATGAAGCAAATCGGACAGTAACTAAAGGAGGAATTATCCGAACAAGCATTTTTGGGTCAAATCAGGGGCCATAACTCAAAAAAGTATCAATGCGATTTCAGATCGGTTTTTGTGAAATTTGCATCTCGCACATCTACAGGTGCTTATGCACATCTGTGCCAAGTATGAAGCAAATCGGATAGTAATTGTAGGAGGAGTTGTCCGGACAAGTATATTTTTGTCAAATCAGGGGCCAAAACTCAGAAAGTATCGGACCGATTTCTGTGAATTTTGCGTATTGCATATCTTAAGGTGATAATGCACACTTGTGCCAAGTATGAAGCGAATCGGACAGCAAGTGTAGGAGGAGTTGTTTGGACAAGCATTTTTTGGTCAAATCAGGGGCCATAACTCAAAAGTAATGGTCTGATTTCCCTGAATTTTGCGTCTTGCACATCTACACGTGCTAATGCACACCTGTGCCAAGTATGAAGCAAATCAGACAGTAAGTGTAGGAGGAGTTGTCCGGACAAACATTTTTGGTCAAATCAGGGGCCATAACTCATAAAGTTATTGTCTGATTTTCGTGAAATTTGCATCTTGCACATCTACAGGTCCTATTGCAGACCTGTGCCAAGTACAAAGCAAATCGGACAGTAAGTGTAGGATGAGTTATCCGGACAAGCATTTTTTGGTCAAATCAGGGGCCATAACTCAGAAAGTAATGGTCGGATTTTCGTGAAATTTGCGTCCGGAATATCTACCAGTCCTAATGCACACCTGTGCCAAGTATGAAGCGAATCGGACTGTAACTGTAGGAGGAGTTGTTTAGACAAGCATTTTTGGGTCAAATCAGGGGCCATAACTCAAAAAAGTATCAATGCGATTTCCGTGAAATTTGCGTTTTGCACATCTACAGGTCACAATGAACACTTGTGCCAAGTATGAACTAAATCGGTCCACAAGTGTAGGAGGATTTGTGCGGACAAAGTTTTGGAGACAGACCAACCAACCATCCAACCACTGGACCAACAGGCTGATTCCAGTATACCCCCTCCAAACTTCGTTATAAGACCTTGTTTTGACGTCCCTGTAGGTTAAAAAATCAGCATGCTGTTCAATACATGTACTGAGCTCTAGGTGAGATGCTTTCTTTTTTCACTCCATGATAAGAGTTTTGCTTTCGGAAACATTCAATTTGTCCCGTCTGAAGTCTTTCGATTTGGACCAGTCTGAAATTGCTTATTTGGAGAAGGGTTTAAATGTAATCATTGGTGTTCCTTTGTCCCTTGACATTCAAATTCAGATATAAACTCCATCACCTTTAGCCACACCAGACAAAGTGCGCAATATCTCTTTAGAAAAGAAAATTATATCGTGACCCAACCGTAAATTTCAATACAGAATTAAACGACTTTCTAAGTAAGGATTGAAGAAAACTTTAACATTTAAATAAGTAAGAAACCATATCAAATATTTTATTTATTGAAGACAGGTTTTGTCCCGTTCTGTTAATTGTAAAATATTTATAGGCAGATTTCTGGAAACGAATAGAAATACTTTAGGAAACGTTCGGAAACTTCGCATAGATCTACATCTAAAGTAAGCTGTACGACATTTTCGAAAGTAACCAACATACTGTATAACCATTTGTTCTTAAACTTAAACTAAAAGATAAGACTAAACAATCCCTTCAACACCATGTGTATGTTTTCTCTTATATATTTAAGATAAACACTTACTTCTTTCGTCCAAATATATTGTTAAGCTTTGTCTTGAACGCTGATTTCTTCTTCATCTTCGAGATATCTTCAGTAGATTTAGAAATTCCCTGAGGCGCTGCCGACTTCTTTAGGACCGGTATTTTAGTATTAGGTTCCTTCAAAGCACTTTTAAGCTGGGAATGGTCTCCGTCATGGTTTTCCCTATCCACTACTGCCATTCTCTCGAGATCTGTTGTAGATTTGGGTCTCTCTCGTTCCGCTGATGAGCGAGTTGGACTTTTAGAGCGCTGTGGAATCATGGAGAAATCTTTTGAGGTCCTGTTGGGGCTTAATAATCTGCCGGTCTGACCACGTTGATTGGGGTATTCAACTTGATTTCTGAATTTCTCATACTGGTTAGTAAAGTTGGTAGGACTTGATGATCGCCCATTTGGACTGGTAGCTCGCTCTAGTTTATATTTAGTTCCTGAAGCTGAATCAGGATACCTGGAAGTTGTTCGTTGATTGGCAGCTTTACGGTACATCCCATGTTTGTGGTCACTGCTGTCTGATAAACTGTTCTCCTGACTATCTGACTGGTCACCAGATTTATCGTGAGAGTTTGTGTTCGGCATTGAGAACGTCTTCAGTACGAGAGGCTTACCAGACGTCGGGGACGGTGTGGTGTCAGCTGACTTCCTATTAGCCAACGAGATTTCGTTGAACTGTTTTTGAATGTGAGGTTGGAAATTTGGACCTTTTGTCTCTTTGGTTGGGCTCTGAAGCATGGATTGCTGCCTCCTCTCTTCAGACAGCTGCTTCTGTCGTTCAAAACTTATTCTTAAATTGTCCACTTTCCGCAAAACTCTTTCCTTTGTCGCCTGTACTGGTTGATTTTCAGACCCAGATGCAACTTTGTCGCTATCTGAAGTATCGCCACTCGTCGGACTTATCGATCCTTTTCCAAAATCATCTCTGACGGCTCTTTTAATTTCTCGTTTGTTAAAGGTACCCGTATTGATTTTCTCCACTCCTTTATCCGGACTAAACGGTCGATCTTCTGTTAGTGGCGTTGATGTTTTATTACCAGGCATTGTTGTTGGTAACTTACTATTATTGGAGTCCTTAGTTGGCGAACCTGTGCTGCTATTGATGTGGTCTCTGTTTTTGAAGTATTGTACAACGCCATCAGTATTTTGAGATTGTTTCGATTCAGAATAATTAGACCCAACCGCAAAAGAGAATGGTATTACATTACGCCCATCGTTCGATGCAACCGGTGTTGGTGAATTATCGCTATCATCTACAGAAGAGACTTTAAGACTGTCGTCTGATAGAATATCTGATAGTTTTGAATGGGCGGTATCTGCATCTGTGGTATTTGATGCGGTATTCCACTGGTTGTCAAATACAGGAATGGGGTTACCCGATCTTGGTGTTGGTGGAAGAGACTTTGTTGGACGGGCCTTGTTTTGTGTTTCCTCATTATTTGGTGTATTTGATACTCGTACACTTTCACTCTTCTCAATACAATCAGCCGTGTATGCTATAACGTCTGTAAGCTTGGATACGGAATTCCTTTGTTCTCTTGCATTTCTAGCTTCTTGATTACCAGGCATAGGATCTGCATGATTTTGTGAGGCAACATTTAGCTCTGTTGGTCTGGAAGGGGACACGTCGAATGATTTGCTTCGAGAATGTGGCTGGATCTTATTACTTTCTCTGTTTGGACTTTGTCTTGCAGGTGATCGTCGTGGTGACTTTGCCTTCTTCGAATGTTCTTTTCTTTTCAAACTCCCCGATGCTCTAGAGTTATGACTTTGGTCAGATGTTTTCCTGGTATCATTTTCTGCCGCCTGGTTCTTCTCTCCATCAAGTAAACTTTGTGCTAAGGAAGCTGCTAGATTCTCTTCGGAAGTAAAAGCATTCTGAGGTTTGTTCACTTGTTCAACAGCATGGCCATAGCTGGGTGGTTGAGAAGAAGCATTCTGTCGCCATCTTGGTACCATTATCTTTGGTCGATGTGTGTCTGGCAACAACTGCATTGGTTTCACTTTACTTTGTTCATAATTCTCATGTGGGTAATCATCATCATCATCGTCATCATCGTCACCATAGATACCGTAATCTTCTTGTGCATTTAGATGTTCGGTGGTATTTGGATTAAATGGAAGTTTTCGCTTCACCTTTTTGGACGGATGACGCAATTGTACTTCGGACTGGTCAGGACCATGCCTGAGAATTTTGTCCTTAGTGGCAAGAAATTGTTTTTGATAAGTACCCTGTGGATCCGACTCATGCTCTTCTCCTTGGGGCAGTTCTTCTGTAAAACTCCCATTCGCATTATTTGTTTCCAGCAATAGTTTCTGTAGGGATAATTCCAGCTCTCTGCGAGAATGATCACTAGACGTGGAATGTGAAGGGGAGAATGTTAGACCAGCCTGATTAGCAACCATTTCTAAATACTGGTCCCTGTTGTCTACT
The DNA here is from genome assembly GCA_963680895.1 of Fragum sueziense. Lineage (NCBI taxonomy): Eukaryota > Metazoa > Mollusca > Bivalvia > Cardiida > Cardiidae > Fragum > Fragum sueziense. The sequence continues at coordinate 41,362,009 of OY804593.1, read as the reverse complement.
GAATTATTCGTAAACTCCATAGCTGAAGCAGGCCTATGCCTTTGTCGTTCATGAGAATCTCTCCGCCTGGCTGAATCAAACGAATACGCGCTTGTTGATGTCGGAAACAATTGTGGGGTCAGTGGGCGGAGGTATGTTGTGTTTATTACAGGCCTTGGTGCTTCATGTAACCTGCTTGACTTTGACCTTTTTCCCTTTTCTTTGGGTAGCGGTAATTTTGAGAGTGAGGAGAACAATTTTGACTGAGGTAAGGATGACATGTGCGGTGACGTTCGGCCATCTTGTACTCCATTATAGCGATCTGTAAGATCAGGATGGCTTCCAAAGCGGCCATGTGTACCATGAGGGGATGGAGGTCGGAAATCTATCTTTCCGTGAGACTGTCTAGTCTCTTGTTCTCGTTTTTCTCGTAGAACTTGTAAGACAAATCTGGAAAAAACAAACAAAACAACACATCTTTTCAAGCTGTAGTAACAAGGTGATTTTTAAAAGTGACAATATCGGAGTAACAAACTCTTTTGATATATCTGAATTCGAGTTTAGAAAGCATGATCATAGCAGTTTAATCATGTTCGACATGACGCAATTTTAGATTGGTCAAAATTGAAAGTTGAAGTATCATTAATGAGTGTGAGATGTAAACGTTACTGAACATAACGAAAGTATACTTATCAATGAATGGAAATCCTTCAGCAAAAAGCAGAAAATGCAGATTGCTTGTATTTTCTTCTTTTCGATTAAGTGTTTACTAATCTAACATCCCTGGGTAAGGAGCTATTAATGCTAGCTATTTTTGTTACCAGTATTTCACCAAGGAAAAATCTATCTAAAAGCAAGCAAAGAGCACTTGATTTATACCAAGAAGCATTGAAAGAAAGTATATACCAGAGCAACACATTATAAGACAAGAGGACCATGATGGTCCTATATCGCACACCTGAACGAAAATGATATGAGCAACACTTATGTTCAATTCAATTGATATTCATGACTTTAAGACTGAATATGAACTAATGGTCAATAACGTTGTGAAAATCAAACTCATCCAAGCTCTTATGGTGCCCAACATGGTTTTTTTATGCTCCCCGAAAAAATTTCGGGGGAGCATATAGTTGCCACGCTGTCCGTCCGTCCGTCCGTCCGTCCGTGTGTCCGTGTGTCCGTCCGTCCGTCCGTCCGTCCACAGCCATATCTCAGCAACCCTTGGACCAAATTCAATGAAACTTCACATGTGAACTCCCTGGGTCAATACCTAGGGACCTTTATCTCGGTTTGTAAATTTAAGGCTGCGTCATGGAAAAAGGGGCCTTAGTGTAAAAATTAGTTTTTCTCTTATTTCTCTTCATCTAATGGGCAGAATTTAATGAAATTTTGTGCTCATGTAATAAACAGGATGTTCTAGACCATATTCTATAAATAATGTGTACAAAAAAGCTGTCATGGGAAAAGGGGGCTTAATGTATAATAGTTTTTATTTTGTGACAAACACTTATTCGGGGAGCATAATCCGTCTGTGACGGCTCTTGTTTTTAAATAATTGTAGATTCTAGAGTGTAAACAAGGTCGAAAACGGCCAAAAATGGCAATTTTATCAAATTCAAGGGCACATAACTCTCGTCTTTCTGGTCAAAACAGACTGAAAATCAAACTCATCTGAGATCTTACGGTCTCCAACATTGTGTCCAAGATTTGTCTTGATTGGTCAATAATTGTAGATTCTAGAGTGTAAACAAGGTTGAAAACAGTCAAAAACGGCAATTTTATCAAATTCGAGGGCACTTAACTCTCGACTTTCTGATCACATCAGACTGAAAATCATACTTATCCATGATCTTATGCTCCCTAACATTGTGTCCAAGTTTTATTTTGATTGATTAATAATTGTACATTCTAGAGAGTAAACAAAAGTGTTACTTCCATTTGATTAACATAGAATGTGTAAAACAGCTGAAAATGGCAATTTTGTCAAGTTCAAGGGCACGTAACTCTAGACTTTCTGATCGGATCAGACTAAAAATCAAGCTCATCCGAGATCTTATGGTCTCTAATATTATGTTTTGTCTTGATTGATCAATAATTGTAGATGCTAGAGTGTAAACAAACTTCAAAACAGCATTTTTTGACATTCAAGGGCAGATAACTCGGCACATTCTGGTCCGATCAGGCCCCATAATCGAACTTGTCCGAGAACTTATGATCCTACTTGTTTTGGCCAAGTTTGATCAAGATTGCCTGACTTTTGTGGATGCTAGAGTGTAAACACCCCAAATGTTGACGGACGGACGGACGGATGGACGGACGCCGGACAAAAAGTGACCACAATAACTCACCTCGAGCACTTCATGCTCAGGTGAGCTAATAAAAAGGAGTAAAGGAGTATTTCGAATCCAAACCCTATGTTGTGGGTACTCATTTGAATTGTTTCGACGAGATGATTCTAATGAGTACTCATAAAATATGGTTTGGTGAATATTTATTGAAAACTAGATGCCGAAGGGCAACATGTCGAGCCCGCTCATTTTGAAGAAAGAAGACCATACCTATGTCTACAGCTGTCATTACAATGGCGTTGTAAAAGTGGGGACAAAATAAGTTGGAATGATGGGGATCATGGTGAGACAGTTTATTGTTCACAAAATATTACATGTCTATGTATTTATAACGAGATACCAGAATGGATTAATTTGAGTATACATATGTGACCCGTCACGCTAAAAGGGACCTTATGCTAAGTCCATAAAACCAAATTCCGAGAAATATACCAGACCAAGCAGAAGTCCATCCGATGTCGTATTTGGAAAACGAAAATATTGTAAGGTAGAGAAAACATTCTAGATTCAGAAAATACTTAAACGTGAAAAGTTTCGACCCTAGTCAGGCTGCGCGGACTGCGCAGACGGACTAGGGTCGATACTTTTCACAAATCCGATAAGGTCCCTTTTAGCGCGACGGGTCACATATAAGGAAAATAAGCCATGCCCCCTGGCACCCATTTTTTGTACGGATCGGAATAATTTGAACATTCTGAGAAGTACGAAAATTAGCTGCACGTAGCTGTACGTGGCCATGTTTTTTACGGATTGAGATAATTTGAACAATCTTGGTAGAGGGCCATCCAAAGAATATTTGTGCCAAATTAAGGAATGGCCCGGACAAGCAAAAATCAACTCATTTTTTACATTTGACCTCAAAGTTTGACCTTGACCTTTCATCTTGGAATCTGGTTCTTGCACGCGACACTCCATCTTACTGAGCTTGACATTTGTGCCAAGTTATTTCTGAATCCCTCCATCCATGGTGAAGTTATGGCCCGGACAAGCAAAAATCATCTCATTTTTGACATTTGACCTCCAAGTTTGACCTTGACCTTTGAGCTTGGAATCTGGTTTTTGCACGCGACACTCCGCCTTACTGAGCTTGACATTTGTGCCAAGTTATTTCTGAATCCCTCCATCCATGGTGAAGTTATGGCCCGGACAAGCAAAAATCATCTCATTTTTGACATTTGACCTCCAAGTTTGACCTTGACCTTTGAGCTTGGAATCTGGTTCTTGCACGCGACACTCTGCCTTACTGAGCTTGACATTTGTGCCAAGTTATTTCTGAATCCCTCCATCCATGGTGAAGTTATGGCCCGGACAAGCAAAAATCATCTCATTTTTGACATTTGACCTCCAAGTTTGACCTTGACCTTTGAGCTTGGAATCTGGTTCTTGCACGCGACACTCTGCCTTACTGAGCTTGACATTTGTGCCAAGTTATTTCTGAATCCCTCCATCCATGGTGAAGTTATGGCCCGGACAAGCAAAAATCTTCTCATTTTTGACATTTGACCTCCAAGTTTGACCTTGACCTTTGAGCTTGGAATCTGGTTCTTGCACGCGACACTCCGCCTTACTGAGCTTGACATTTGTGCCAAGTTATTTCTGAATCCCTCCATCCATGGTGAAGTTATGGCCCGGACAAGCTCCATCCGGACGGACGCACGCACTAACGCACGCACGCACTAACGCACGCACTAACGCACGCACTAACGCACTAACGCACATACACCGAACCGCCATTGTGACAACTATGTCGAGCTCACCGCAAGCGGGCTCGACAATTATTCAATTTTGAAACGCTATCACTCCCTCTAATTTGTAGGTCTGATTTATTACTATATAGATCTACCTTCTGGTTGTATTAGGTGTCATTGGTGACTTTGCCCTTTCTTCCTCGTTGGAATGGACACCAGAGTCGCGTGACAAATGGTTGTTTTCTGCACTACTACCACTTGATCTTGACCTGGCTGAGTCTCTTGATCTGTGTAAGGATAATTTGAAGGCTCTTTAACCCATTACCAAACAAGACCTGGTTTTGACGTCCCTAACAGAATAGGCTTAGGAAAACATTGTGGCAAAAGAAGAAACTGCTGATGACCAGCAGTTTCTCCTTTTGTCGCAATATTTTCTATGCTATGTTTAACACAAATTCAGCGGTTTTCAATCTTAATTTTGTCGTATACATGCAGCATCTTTCAAATTGGAACAGTCCAAAATTTTGCTGTTTGGTAATGGGTTAACCAATCACAAGAGGACAAAAAATCGAGACGTGTTCAAACTCAAAGATTTTGCAGAGGACAATTTAAAATGAATGAAATTTATTATTTTTTTCTTTTTTTGTCTGTTTAGGTAGAAAACATTGTGGGAAATGAAGGAATTGCTTGTTGCAAACAATTCCACAATGTTTTCTAAGACCTTTATCTTGTAATGCATCAAAAGGGCGTCATTATGCGGGAAGTGTTAAACAGGTTTTACATATGATATCTATCCGTCTAAATTCAATCATGAAATTACTAATTTACACAATACCTGATAATAAATGACAATGGCATTATAAAACTTTTCTTAAGGTTTTTCTAATAGGGTCTTTTGTCAATTTTCATGAATACTATTTTCCTAATTCAAGCATTGCAAATGTAGATTTAATGTCTGAAGAAATTATTGGATATCAGCATCTTACTTCATTACAAGAAAGTCATCAGCCCTGGTCATTTACATACAAATTTTAGGTCATAATATTTGTGAAAAGATTTTTACAGTGAGTTCCTAAATGGGTGCTCTATAAAAAGGTTTCTGAGAAATTTACATGACCTTTGGATAAATTTTTGACATACACAAACTTATAGATGAAAAGCAGGGTGACCAGGATAGCTCAAATTGAGCACTTACTACTCAGGCTAGCATATAATGTTTAAGAAATTGTCCAAAAACCGACTGTCAATCAAAAACATTGATTAGCCAATGGACGATCAGAAAAATATCATGCTCCAATTGTTCATTGTTGCACGTGTTATTGTATCGATTTATCGACTGAAAATCAAAACAATCGACACGCCAATGGCAAAGAATTTTGTGCTAACAATAGACTAGGTTTACCGTTATGTTTTGATAAACCGTCGGTGTTGTTATAAAATCTCGTATCTACGGCTTAAATCAAGTCGTAGTTACAAGATTTTATAACAACACCTTCGAAATACTAATTTGCTTGTCCGAATTTACGTCACGATTAACTGGATAAAATCGTTCTCTATAAACAATCTCATCCCCATTGTTTGTCTTAAATTCTATGTTGGGCGGAGCAATCTGTCGATTGACGTTTGGTCAATTGGATAAAGCGAAAAAGGATAATCATATTACCTTGAGATAGGCTGACTGTTGAGATTTATAGTTTGCATAGCTTGTTCTAGATCGTTGTTCATAGTATTGAGGAAGGCTTTCAACCTGTTCAGGGACGATTCTAGATAGTATCTGTCTGGATGATCAACTGGTGTATTTTTTAGAAGATTCTGAAAGTAAAAGGAAAATATCATTGAGCCGAAATCTGGAAAAAGGTCTATCATAGCATTTAGATAGCCATAATATAGCTATCTAAATGCTGTAATGGACCTTTTGGTTTTGAATATGATATTTCAAGATCAGTGTCAGTGTCAATTTGGAGACTAGCAGAGACACATGGTGCTCCTTTATGGTTGCTATTGGTCAAGAAGAAGCTATTGGAGAACAACATGATTCCTGATCAGTTGACTCTGCATGTATACCCAGGCTGATCTGGAACCATCTTGGGCTCAATTTAGCCTTAAGGGACCTTTTTTCCAGATCCAAGCCCATATATTATGCTGATAAAGTTATTTTTTGACAAAAGCGAAACTCTGATTGTCACACACTGTGTTTTAGTATATCTTTCTCAAAATTGCTACGTGAAAATATAAATGTATTCCAAATCAGTATACAATATGCTTTGCATTACCTGTATTGTACTGGGCATAATTAAGGTAGTCCAGCCCTAATTTATGAGATCCATGCAACATTGGAATTTTTCGAGCAACATCGGAAATATTTGAAGTGGCCTTCTTTCTAACTAATAATTATATTCTTATAGATAATGGATAATTATGTAATGGATGTTTAAGGGTTGAATACCTTAACAAAATAAAATTCTATTCTTACATGACTGCTATAAAAAAAATGGAGAAAACTAACATTGACAAATAGACTTTGTATTACCCAAATGGAGCAATAATCAATTGTTGATTAACCAGTGTTTAAGGCTTGTGTTGAAAGAAATTAAACTGTTAACAACATCATACCTTGAGTAAGAGTGAATACTTTGGAACTTGTTGTAAAGGTGCAAGAAGGGCTGACAACACTGGTGAACTGGCCAAGCTTTGACTCTGGAAATAAAAATTAAGATAACTCTGCTGTCCAAATATTCAGAGAAAACTTTTTTTACTTAATAAATGATATTTGCATAATGCTGACTATTTCATAATTAGAATGATCATTTTGAATTTCTAAGTAAACAATAGAATACTACACAACAGTTTCTGATCATCATACAAATAACACCCATAAGCCTATTCTGCCTACTTTAAACTCATTCTAACATATTGACAATTTTTGATGCCCACAACATAAAAGCTTTCGAAAACAATGTGCGAAATGAAAAAATTGCTTGTTACAATGATTTCTATCCATAAAAGTAGAATTTGTGGGGAATTTTCATTTAGAATTTGTTGAATGTACGGATTAGATATATACCAATACACAACCAATATTCCATGGTGTATAAAAGAAAGAAACTCTCAGATGACTAAATGCTTTTTGGCAAATATGTATGAGAATTATATCTAACTGTTGCATTTCTTGGAAACCCCATTTTAACTACAGCTTAATTTCAAGCTGTGAAGTTGGGTAAAGAACAAGATCAGAATGAACAAAAATACCTGCATAAGCTCTCTGAAATGTGGTGAATGTGAAAACCATTTATTCATGGTGTTGATAACTGTTGGAAAATCATTGATATAGTCTTTATATAGGCTTAAACCATCATCCTGCGAAATAAAGTGAAAATCATTTATTAATTGAGTTAATAACTGGCCGAATATTAATTTTGATAACATAGATGCAAAACAAGACAAGAGTTGTCCGAGGACAACGTAGCTCGCCTATATGAGAGCTTGTCGTAAAAAAAGAAGTCAAAGGTCAAAGGTCAAGGTCACTAGGTCAAAGGCCATGGTCTCAAGATCAAGGTCATGGCATGAGGTATCCATGTGTGAAATATCAATGCTCCATCTGTAAAGGTGCATGAGATATAGGCCAGGTTAAAGTTATTTAAAGTAAGTCATCCTCCAAGGTCAAGGTCACTAGGTCAAAGGTCGTGGTCCCAAATTAAAGGACTTTGCAGGAGGTATCCATGTGTGAAGTATCAAGGCTGTATCTCCAATGATGCCTGAGATATAAACCAGGTTAAAGTTTCTGAAGATGCGACGCTGACGCGGCGCGACGCCGACACTAGGGCTGTGACAATAGCTCTCCTGGCATAAAGTCCCGGCTCACTAAAAATGATGCTCATCAACATTTACCCTTTTTCTTCAGAGTTTTGTTTTCACCTATTGGAATACAACTTCTAAGTATAGTCCAACAACATTAACCCGGGACATCTGCATATTATGTACACTTCGGCAATGTTTTGTTAAGACGCTCAACTAACGGACCTAGCACACGAAAATTAAGTTGTCCCATGTTAAAGGGTGATGGTAACAGATGGTCTAATTGCAAAAAATGATTTTATATGCAAAACTTTTGTGTAATTGGCCACCTCAGACTGGTTAATAATATGAGATTCAGACAGAGATTGAGCCGAAATTATAAGAGAGATAGCCGAATTTAGGGAGAATCCAAACCAAAATTCAACCCCGTCTCAGATGTGGTTGAATTTATTCTTTAAATGTCAAGCATGCGCATACAGCGTGAACCAAGATTCAAACGAGATTCATGCTTGAATTTCAATATGACGTCATCATGTATGTTGTAACGTCATTTAAGAAAGTCGCAGGTCCTAAGTACTGTTTTTGACCTACTTTCGACATCGCTTCATGAATTCGGTATCAAATTGCGAAAAAATGAGTCGTTGCTTCAATAGTTTGTCGTAATCATTTAATCAGGTCATATAAAGCTTAAAAAGTGTACATTTCGTTTGTTTTTGACAAATTTTGGTCCAAAATCTGGGAAATAGTAGCTTTAATGTTGCTGAACAAAAGTATTGTGCAAAAATAATTGTACATATCTATGGCTTAGGATGAAATGGTTGTAACTGCCTATATGTAATTCATAGGTAGTTACAACCGTTTCGCGTCGAGTCATCGATATGGAAGTTGAAAGCTGATAAAATTGCCTTGTCAGCCAAATGTCGCCATTAAATTTTGTTACCATTTTGTAACTAATGAAACTTACAGTTATTATGGGTTAAAATGATAAAATATGTGTGTTAAAGACATGCTTTTACATTATCAAACCTGATTGAAAAGCCCTGAACTAAGAATAAAGCTTTTCTGTAACATTTTCAGTTACTCCTCTATGATAACCTTAACTAGTATACAACATAGGAATTATTAACCGTTCTTGAGCTGTTCACGTCAATTAACTATTGTGACAAAGTTTTTGCAAGCTTTTGCAGACAGTATCTAGACTAAGATCAGCCTGCACGGATGTGCAGTCTGATGTTAGCCTACATTGCCTGCTAAATTCTACTCCATTAATAGCTAATCTTATTGAAATGTGTCTTAAATTGGTACTCTTGTTTGAAACAAGATTTTAAGTCATTAAGGGATAAGCAAGTTTTCATTACCTCCTGAGATTCAGTAAATCTAGCAAACACATCGCCAATCACCGTCGAGAACTTCCACTTCTTAACTCGCTCCTCCATCTTGCGTAACATGATACAATGTTGCTCGTACATGTGTGGAATGTATGTCGGGAACATGCAGTTAATCTCACGTCGACTCACGATGTCCTCGTCTCGTAGCGGGTTCAGGTAGTCCTCTAACAGTGACCAGATTTGTGAGCAGTATTCTCGTTCAGCCTCTACCATATCTCTAGCTGCTTCTTCTCTTTGAACTAGAAAATGTGAAACAAAAATGTGAATATGTGAAACAAGAATGGGAAAATGGGAAACAAGAATGTGAAATGAGAATGTTAAATGAAATTTTGATTAAGTCAAATGAGAACATGTGTATCAAATTGTGATGAAGATACTACAGTTATGAAATAAGATGTAAAATAAGATGAACTAAATTTATAAGAAATGAAAATGTGCGAATAGTAGACAAAGCTATTTTTTCTAGGTACTTTGTTATCTGCAAATTAATTTGAATTTTTCAATCTTAACCCTTTCCCAAACAAGACCTGGTTTTGACTTCCCTAATTAAATAAGCTTGGGAAAACATTGAGACAAAAGAAGAAACTGCTGATAACCAGCAGTTTCTCCTTTTGTCTTTAATTTTCTGTGCTAGATTGTCCAGAAATTGGATTTTTATGAATATCTCTTGTGATGTCCGCAACAGCTTTCATAGTTGACCACTCTAAAAATGTGTTGTTTGGGAAAGGATTAATTGAAGATCATGGCTACAAACATGGTGATTGCTCAGTGCGAAACAGTTGAAACTGCCTATAAACATATAGGCAGTTACAACTGTTTCACACTGAGCCATGGATGTATTCATGATGAATTACATGTAGATCTTGTTAGTGGATATTGATGTTGGTACATAATTATATTCATTTACATTTTAGTATGGCCATGCATGTAAAAACCAACATAACTAAGTTATAATATTAAAGACCTATTACACAAATTCAAATTTTCCTCAGTTGATTGCGGAAAGCAAAGAAATATTCATGCAAATTTCCATGTCATAATTAATCTATATTGATCACTTCTGTGTAGTTTTATCCAGCTGTTTTAATTGGGAAGAGTTGCACCGAAAAGAACGTGCAGATCAAAAATTCAAAGTCAAATTATCCCCCTTGATTGCCCTAAGAGAACATTAATGTCTTCATGCCAACCTCCATCTCATGCTGATAATTCCTGTGAATTTTCATATAAATCAGTCCAACTGTTTGGGGGGAGTTGCGCTTACAAGAAATCTGGACAGACAAATTGATAGACGGGGTGATTCCTGTATAACCCGAAAAATTTGTTTGTGGGGGTTATGATGAATATCAAAGTGTCTATCTATGCTCCTATTCACTCAAGTGTAGTGAAGAAATCTGTGATGTCAAAAACCAATTCAATGTTAGATGTGTTTTTTAACAAATTATTTAAGGCAATACAAAGCAATGCACATAGAAAAGTCCAAAATGGATCTAGTATTTCCTTGCAAGATTTGCCATTTATAAAATAAATACATTGTAAAATCATAAATATATGATTTGCTATAATGACTGAAACAAAATCTGTAATATAATACTGTTCTATGAAAATAAATGGTATAAAAAGGCTGCAATGTTATCACAGAAATAAAGGTCTACATTACGTAATTGTATAATTGATTCAAGAAGTTTGAAATACAAAAACTTGTTAATTGTAAGTTGTTGTTGTTACATTCCTGGTTTCCATTGTGTATTATGACCTGTGACTTGAAATATAGTTATGAATATAGAACAGAGACATACTATATACTAGCAAATAGATGTCATTCATAGATGAACTTTACTGAGAGCAAATAAATTAGTACACAGAGTGTATAGTGCTGTTAAAAATAAGTCAGCAATCCACAAAAAGCATGAACACATTCCCAAATGACATAATCTTAGACTGTATCAATTTTAAAAGAGCTAAATTTAGACGATAAAATTGATATTAACTAAAATGTTAAGTAACCAAGACATAACTTGTGCATGTTTTAAAACAGAAGATATTGAGAGAAAAGACAGGTGTATCAGCATTTTCTTCTTTTCTACCTATGTTTCTCCAAGCATTTTTAATTAGAGATATAAACAAGAGGGCCAAGATGGCCTGCATCATCGCTCACCTCAAAGGACATTGAGACATACATCTTGCAAACTTCAAACTTGCATGACCCACTTTCTACATGACCTATATATCATCAAGATAAACATTCTGAACAATTTTCACAATGATGAGTAAATATTTAGGTTCTTATAGCAAAAACAAAATTTGACCTTTTGACCTAGTTTTTGACCTAACATTAGCAACTTTCTACATGACCAATTTATCATCAAGATACCAATTTATCATCAAGATAAGCAATTCTGAACTATTTTCACAATGATGAATACATATTTTGATTTTTGAGAGCAAAAACAAAATTTGACCTAGGTTTTGACCTCACATAACCTACTTTATACATGCCCCATATATTGTCAAAATAAACATTCTGAACAATTTTCACAATGATTCAGATATTATTATGGTTCTAAATGCTGAAACAAGATTTGACCCTGTGACCTAGTTTTTGACCTCACATGGCCCCCTTTTTACATTGACCAGATATCATCAAGATAAATATTCTGAACAATTTTCACAACGATAAAGTAAATATTTTGGTTCCTAAAGCAAAAACAAGATTTGACCTAGTGACCTAGTTTTAGACCTCGCATGACCGACTTTTCACATCACCAAAATATCACCAAGATAAACATTCTGAACAATTTTCGCAATGATAAAGTAAATATTTCGGTTCTTCTGGCAAAACAAAATTTGACCTAGTGACCTAGTTTTTAACCTAGAATGACCTGCTATTCATATCACCAAAGTATCATAAAGATGAACATTCTGAACTTTCACAATAATTGAGTAAATATTTTGGTTCTTTAAAAGAGGAAAAACAAAATTTGACCTATTGACTTAGTTTCTGACCTCACACGACCCACTTTTAAAATGACCAAGATTTCGTCAAGATAAACATTCTGAACAATTTTCACAATGTTTAAGTATATATTTCTGTTCTTAAAGCAAAACCAAGATTTGACCCAATGACCTAGTTTTTTACCTTACATGACCCACACTTTGTACAATAGCAAGATATCAAGATAAGTATTAAGGATAGTTTTGACAAAGTTTTTGGGACTAAATTGGCATCTCAAGAGCAAAAGGAAGGATTCTGTAATATTTGACCTTGTGACCTAGTTTTTGACCTTGCATGACCCACCATTGATCATGACCAAGATATCATCAAGATAAACATTCAGGACAATTTTGAGAAAGTTTGGGCCAAAACTGGCATGTTCAGAACAAAATGAAGGATTTTAAAAGATTTGACCTTGTGACCTAGTTTTTGACCTTGTATGGCCAACTTTTGATCAGTTCATAGATATAATCAAGATAAACATTGCGGACAATTTTGACAAAGTTTGGACAAGAATTGGCACTTCCAGAGCAAAAGAAAGGATTTTTTAAGATTTGACCTCTTGACCTAATTAATGACGTAGCATGACCCACTTCTTGACTTGACCTTGATATCATCAAAATAAACATTCATGACAATTTCTACAAAGTTTGAACCAAAATTGGTACTTCCAGTGTTAAAAGATGGATTTTACAATATTTGACCTAGTGACCTAGTTTTTGACCTGGCTTGACCTCTTTTTTACTATGACCTAAATATCATCAAGACAAATATTCTGATCAATTTTCACAACGATTGAGCAATAAATGTGGCCCCTAGAGCAGAAAGAAGATTTGACCTTGTGACCTACTTTTTGACCCCATTATGGCCCCCGATTCAAATTCTTTAAAGTATTTTGAAATAGCATGACCCATAGATCATAATTATGTGTGAAATATGAATGAATTCTGCCAAGTACTTTAGGAGGAGAAGAATTTTCTGTGAAAAGTTGACGTACAGACAGATAGACAGACGCCGGACAACAGACCGATCACAATACCTCACCTCGAGCACTACGTGCTCAGGTGAGCTAAAAAGGGCTTACGAGTATATGGGAAAGCGTTAAGAAGATTTACAGTGCAAAGAAATGAAAAAGCAAAATTCTGATTATGAATGATACATGTTTACCTTCCTCAAGCACTTTCTGGTGTGGAGGCAATTTTTTGTTTCCCTTGTTTTCATCTTTTTGAACTGTATTACAATACGGAACGACTTTATCAAGTAAACAGGGAAGTAATTTCAGACAAACAATAGTGTTTCGTAGGTGTTGTTATCACGGTGGAGATTGTGCATCATGGGATGGATAACGAATACAGACAAAATAATCTTGATTCTGGTAAGATATTTCACAATAACTTTCTTATTTGTGCGTCAATCTTCAAAAGGTTTGTTGCATGTACCCCGCCTTACGGAGCTCTTTCATCGGATGTATGTCATATAAGATAACTCATGGTACTTTTTCCGAAATATTGTCCTAACTGACCAGAAAGCGAAATGCTAACGACTACGGCCAAATTAACCACGCTTCAGGTAAGAATTTGTGCAATAACTTTCTTATTTCTGCGTCAATTTTCATGGAGTTTGTCCCATGTACTCCGTCTAACTGAGCCCATTTCTCAGATGTATCACTTATCTGGAAACTCCTTGTTCTTTTCTGAAAAACAGATACCAACCGACTAGAAAAAGGGCCTGAATTTATTGTCGTATTTTCTGGTCATTGGGATCAATTTTTTGACAAAGTACAAAGATTCTACAAACAAGTCATATATCTGAGGAAAAAGCCCAGTAATGCGGGGTACATGCAAAAAAACGCTTGAAAATTGAAGCAGAAATAAGAAAATTATTGCACAATTTCTTACCTGAAGCGAGGCAAATTTGTCCGTATTCGTTATCCATCCCATCATGCACAATCTCCATCGTGGTTATAAAATCTCATAACTACAGCTTGAATCAAACTGTAGTTATGAGATGTTATAACAACACCGACTTGATTTATCGATATATACAGGTAAATCAAGTCTATTTTTAGCACAAAATTCATGCCTATTGCAGAGCAACAGATAAGAGAGGGTAAGGGCATTTTAGATTTGTTATTTCAAATCCAAATCCTAAGTTGCGGGTACTCATTTGAATCGTCTCGATGAGACGATTCCAATGAGTACCAACATCATAGGGTTTATTGAAAAATAAAAGAAAAAATGCATTTACAAAAGCCATTATAACCTCTTATCTATAGCTCTGAGTTGATATGATAAACTAATTCATGAAATCTAAAGAAGTGAAAGCACCATGTTTTTCTCAAACAATGAAATTTTAGACTTCAAGAAAGTGATACAAATAAATATTAGCATTTTTTTCTAATTCTCATGGTGTGTGAATTACTTGTAAAGCATAGACAGTAATGAGGGAAAAGGACAAGTGCTGGTTACATTTTTGTTTTCCCTCAAGTATTTTTGAAGCAGGGATGAAACAATAAGAATTGTTTTAGAAAAGATAATTAAGAGTCCATCAAGCTATAGAATGAAAAAAATTATTATTTCAAGAATGTGATCTTAAGATTTCTTAAAGTTAACCCTTTTCCACAACACCAAAGAATTTAGATTGTATGTTCCAATGTTAAAGCTTACAATAAACATAGTAGAGGAGTTTGTGTACAAAAGTACAAAATAGTACCAAAAATATTGAAGAAACAACAAGAGGCCCAAGAGGGCCTGAATCGCTCCACTGGCTAAATATTTTTGAAAAGAGGCACTCAAAGAATTAAGTTTCCTGCCAAGTTTGAATAAAATTGGCCAAATGGTTTATTTTTACAGAATTTTCTTATGATTTCTCTTAGCCTGATAAGCCCCTTCCTCCATGCCATGCCCACATTTTTTGACATATGTAAGAATTTGTGAACAAATTTTGAAAAGAGAGACTCAAGGATCATTCCTGCAAAGTCTGGTTCAAAAATTATTATAAGTCTGATAAGCCCCTTCCTCCCTGCCACACTCACATTTTTTGACAAATGTAAAATTTGTGAATAAATTTTGAAGAGAGACTCAAAGAATATTCTTGCAAAGTCTGGTTCAAATTAGAACAATGGTTGATTTTTAAAGAATTTTCTTATAATTTCTCTAAGTCTAATAAGCCCCTTTCTCCCTGCCACGGCCACATTTTTTGACAAATGTAAAAAATTTGTGAATAAATTTTAAAAAGAATGACTCAAGGCACATTCCTGCAAAGTCTGGTTCAATTGGGCACACTGGTTGATTTTTAAAGAATTTTCTTATGATTTCTTTAAGTCTGATAAGCCCCTTTCTCCCTGCCACAGCCACATTTTTTGACAAATGTAAAAATTTGTGAACAAATTTTGAAAAGAATGACTCAAGGCACATTCCTGCTAGGTTTGGTTCAAATTGGCCCATTGGTTGATTTTTAAAGAATTTTCTTATGATTTCTCTAAGTCTGATAAGCCCCGCCCTGCCACGCCCACATTTTTGGGCGAATAAAAAATTCGCGAACAAGTTTTGAAAAGGATCACTCAAGGAACATTCCTGCCATGTTTGGTTAAAATTGGCCTGCTGGTATTAGAGGAGAAGATGTTCAAAGAAAAAGTTAACGGACGGACGCACGGACGGACGCACGACGGACACACCATGACAATAGCTCGCTGGCCTTCAGCCAGTGGAGCTAAAAAAACAATGAAAAAATGTTTTTTAAAGCTCTAATAAACATTTTC
This sequence comes from Fragum sueziense, assembly GCA_963680895.1. NCBI lineage: Eukaryota > Metazoa > Mollusca > Bivalvia > Cardiida > Cardiidae > Fragum > Fragum sueziense. Next base: position 41,346,056 of record OY804593.1, on the reverse strand, counting down.
TTCTTTTGCCCAAATGGTCTTCCGTTGAAAAGGGTTATTTACAGTTAGAAAGCTCTGCTATATAGCCTCTATCCATGTGATGTTATGAAACAAAGCTACATTAAGTCTTCTATATTAGAGATAAAGGAATTATTAAAGCTCTACCATTTCACAGAAAAGTAAGACTTATAAAAATTCATTTTGGATAAATAAATATAAAAGGTAAATTTTCCCAACACCAGATTAGATGATATTAGAACTGTTACTGTACACAGAGGAACAAATAAGATGTTCAGACATTCTAAATCTGTCAATGAAATCAAAATCCTACCTTGTTTAAAATTCTCTAGTATTGTCTCAATGCGACAATGTAATAGAGTACTCATAATTAATATGACGGTTTTATTTACAAATGAAAAATACATCTTGAATTTTTAAGGCAATATCGGCTTATTAATCTCCCTTATACTTGTTACCTCTAAAAGCAAAACAATACATTTGGCTATACTTACAGCTTCCTTGGCGCTTGCTGGATTTTCTATTGGTTCCACTCTGGAAAAAGTAGAAAAGCAATAATTGCAACACAAGTGTGTGAATGTTTATAAACAAGATATGTTTGTCAAACACAAATGCCCCCAAAATAGCCATTTTTCTAAAATGTTAAGTTTTCGTGTACAGGGTTGATATTAAGAGTTAAAAGATGATCCTGAGCAAGGTCATATTGCATGGAACAGATAGCTATCATATACCAAATTTTAGCTTTGTATGTCAAATACTTTTGCAGAAAAGACAATTAAATGTTAAGTTTTTGTACAGAAAGAGGGACGGATTGACAGACGGACAGATGCACCAACATTTCAGGATTAAGTGGTTTTTTCTTTGATCTTTATGAAGAAAAGTGCCACATAAAATGGCAGGGTTCAAGTGGAATTGTTCTCATTTCATATAAATTATGGACAGATTGAACCACATAAACCCCGGGCCCCGGACGTTGGCCCAGACAGACAGACAGACGGACACGAGTAAATCAATATGCCCCCGATCTTTAGATACCCGGGCATAAAAATAGAATTTCTTAGCACACAATATATTTCATGGCATATCAATTTCTGTCTGTAATATCTCTGTTTCTATCAAAGTATGTAATGCTATTGCACTTGCTTCTGTGACCATAATATCAACCTGTAGGCAAAGATTTGTTACTCTGACAATCAATTTAGTCATGAATTTTTAGTTTTTTCCTTTCTGAACTTAGAAATTTGTTGTTAAGTTTTGACCATCAACTGTCATATATCTGTGACAAATTTGTTTCTGCTTGAGCTATTGCTTCCAAACTTTGCACATGCTTCTGTGACCATAATATCAACCTCAAGGCAAAGATTCATTACTCTGACATATATTATGTAAGTATTTCTTTATAATTTTTTTTCCTTTATAATCCAGCACTTAATAATCGCGCTTTACTGTCCTGATACAGCTCTTATTTTCACTAGTACTTACATGTGAGTGTCGACTGTTGCCTTCTTCGTCACTTGAACTTGAAGACAAATCTAACTGTAAACATTTTTCTCCGAGAGCCTGTGTCAGGTTGAGACTTCGAGACACCGCGGCCGTCAGGGAGGAGTCTGAGTTGTATTGGTCGTCTAGAATAAAAATGAAGATTGTTTTGGAAATTTTCATTCGATATCATTACCAGGATTAACCATTTCTAAACCACAGAAAATATTGAGGCAAAAGGAGAAACTGCTGATTTTCACTAATTTCTTCTTATGCTTTAATGTTTTCCTGAAGACATTTGGTTTAAAACAAAAACTTTACTGACAAGTGTATCAACTTTTATTTTAACATTTTATGACTTATCGAACAATAAGCCTACTTCAGTTTTATTAATCGAACTATATAATTTAATCTGATCATTATGTCAGCATGATAGAATTTTCATTTATTTCTAAATGTGTGTCTAGAACATTTTGCTTTAAGCTGCAGTTACGAGGTTTTTTGTTTAAAAGAGACAATGTTGTGGTAGTACTGCTAAGGGAAACATATCAATGATAAGGCATTCATGCCACATCAAATTATGACCAGAATACTGTTTGAAATGATATTATATCCATGCAATACCCTTATACCCAGCATTAATCATATTTACCCCTATTTTGATGATGATTCTGCAGACTGTTTAAATAAGGGTGCACCATCGGGGCCACCTCAGTCAGATCTGTGTTGTTGTTGTTGTTTTCTTGTAACGTTCCCGACAGTCTAATCCTGAAACAAAAAAGGGAAATATAATGTTAATCTAATACAGTGAAGTCAATACAGTCAAGTCAATACAGTGAAATGTTTTTGTTTCAATGTTTTTTCAAGCTTTTTTATTTAGGGCGGTCCATTTGCAAAGTTACTGCAGATGAAAATATGGTGGCCATCTTAAATTGTCTAAATGTTTTCCTAAGCCATACCTCTTGGAGCCGTGAAAACAAGGGCTTGTTTGGGAAAGGATTAAATACCTGACTTGATCAGTTATGACGCAATCCCTCACAAGCTCATCCAGTAGTATGGCTCTATAAAACTGGTGTGAGCATCATTCATACATTCCTTACAAACATGTGACCTTGACCTTAACAGTTGACCTTGCGACTTTGGAAAAATCAAGAAAGTCTTAATTAACCTGACTTGATCTGCAATAGCAACATTTCTCTCTATAGTTTGTCGAGTAGTATTGCTTTATAAGACTGGTAAGCATTCACTCCTCACAAATATGTGACTATGACTTTACAACCTTGGAAACATCAAGAAAGACTTAACCTGACTCACTCTGTAATAGCACAATTCCTTTCTATAGTTTGTCCAGTAATACATGTAGATCTATTGCTTTATCAGATTTGTAAGAATTCACTCTGCAGATATACTTGTATGTGACCTCGACCTCAACAGTTGACCTTGTGACCTTGGAAAAAACTATGAAAGTCTTTACCTGACTTGATCTTATAGCATCATTTCAGGTTGTTAAGTTAAAGGGCTGAGTTATTTACCTGACTTGATCTGTAATAGCACCATTTCTCTCTAACTCATCCAGTAATATGGCTTTGTCAAACTTGTAAGTATTCCTCACAAATAAGTGACCTTGACCTTCAATGAAGTGTTTACCTGACTTGGTCTGTAATAGCACCATTTCTCTCTAACTCATCCAGTAAAATGGCTTTGTCTGACTGGTAAGCATTCCTCACAAATAAGCGACCTTGACCTTCAATGAAGTGTTTACCTGACTTGATCTGTAATAGCACCATTTCTCTCTAACTCATCCAGTAAAATGGCTTTGTCTGACTGGTAAGCATCAACTTTCTCTTGTAGACTTCTTTGGACTTCTGTTACCTCTTCAATTTGCCCACTCAGTTTTTGTATGTCTGTCTGAAAGAATAAAACAAATTGTCCTTTTTTAAGACAATTTATTACAACATTTGATAATTGCAATGCAAATATTAGATCTAACTGTAACAAGTTGGTGGTAGCTGACATTGTCATCAAATGAACCATTTCACAAACAAGACCTCTTTTCAACTCCTGCATTGTAAGGTAGTCCACCCTTAATGACATTTGCGTGACGTTGGAAACATCTGACGATGGAACTTTCCACCGCCAAATGTTTACTACCTTGCCCGAACAGGTTTGGATAAGTAACGACGCCGCACGAAAAAAGCCAATGTTATATGAATCTCAAAATGGCTACATTACTGGTTTTCCACCTTAACCAAGACATCTATGATAATAAATGATGACAATGACCTAAACACCATTTTCCACCCTCACTCTCGCACAAACTCAAAGTCATTTACCCGAAGAGTTAGATTCAAGTTCAGAGCCAGAATAATTTTGTTACATTACAGCTGTTTTGAAAATATTTCCTTTGATTGGAGAGTTGCCCAGAAATGATTGGTATGGCTAAAAAGAAACTCTCACAAGCTTTCTACTTGTCAATTATGACAAGAAAATATATACAGACAGAAAAGGTAAGAAAATCAATGAAGGAAAAGGAGAAAATGCTTATGGTAAGATTTTCTAAACCATGAGTATCTGTCTAAAATCAAACTTTGCTTGGAGAGTTGTCCAAAAATGATTGGTATGGCTAACTAGAAAATCCCATAATCTTTCTAGGTGTCAAATTATGACAGGGAAATATATACAGACAGAAAAGGTATGAAAATCAATGAAGGAAAAGGAGAAAATGCTTATGAAAAGCGTTTTCTCCTTTTCCTTCAGTGATTTTATAAACCAGTATAGTGTCTAAAATCAAACTTTGCTTGGAGAGTTGCACAGAAATGATTTGTATGGCTAACTATAGAAAATCCCGTGATCTTTCTACATTGTCAATTATGACAGGGAAATATATACAGACAGAAAAGGTATGAAAATCAATGAAGGAAAAGGAGAAAATGCTTATGATAAGCATTTTCTCCATTTTCTTCAATGATTTTCTAAAGCAGTATCTGTCTAAAATCAAACTTTGGTTGGAGAATTGCCCAGGAATGATTGGTATGGCTAAGGAGAAAATCCCATAATCTTTCTGGGGTGTCAAATTATGAGGGATTGACAGACAAGGCAGGATAAATAAACATGATTAACCTCAGAGGGAGAAGAGAGAAATGATAGGTGGAAAGGTCATTAAACTTTTTTGTCTGAGGAATTTAGCTTCATTACCAAAGAAAGCAAGATATTGTTGCTTTTCAACAAAAACCTTGTAAGAGGTTTGTGTTGAAAAGCAGCGATATATGTTTGTGAAACACAAATGCCTCCTAAACATCACATTTTTGCATGAAGTTTTCTTATTAAGGTAGAATAATTCTAATGGATATTTACTATTGTCGTACATTTTCGACAAATGTCGACAATTTCCGTATCTATTTTTTAGCAACAGTATTGCTAAATATAGCAACAGTATCTTTAAATATTACTTCCCTTTGTAAATGAAATTCCCCTTATACACCCCGAATATCTTTTTCTGGTATGATTCTCCGTTTAACAGCAATTTTTCACAGACATTTTTCGTGTAATCTTATATGATTTGATTGATATCATCAATTTGTAAGTGATTAGAAACTTTGATTCTAATGATCGAAGCTGCCTATTTAGGAAACTAATTGTAGTATGTATAATACTCGTTTCTTCCTTCGATACTGGGTTGCTCAATATAACGAAAAACCCTACAGTAGAAGACACATACATGTATTCTAATGAAATCTGTGATGTGGTTATCAAATGCCTATCGTTTGAGAATGACGCATGGATCAGATCATCATTGTTCAGACTTTCGCACTCGATTTTCATCACTTCTTCGCCGGCGATCCTTATTTAAATGTGCAAACTCGTTGTCAGTTAATTGTAACGTGGTTTGATCCGTGACTTGATCCTTTCCTTTAGATTCTTTTTCCATTTTAGTCCTTAGATTCAATATGCAATCCAGAAGAAGTGGTATAAGGAAGCTGTTATAAACTATAAAAAGATTAAGTACAATTCTGTCTTTAGAATTTGCATCACTTTTTACAAATAACGATGTTCAATTGGTTACTAGGTAAAGGGTTAAAATGGTGAAAGTTATACGAAATCACAACTAATATGTTATCATTTGCCAACTTCTGAAAGTCTAATACAACGTTTGGGTTCTAGTTATAAGCATATAATTAGATATGGGCTACGGTACCCTTCATTTGGGGCATTGACTTCTTTTGGGAAAGAAATAGTGCGTTCGAAAGCATGAGGGTACTAAGAATTACCTTTATAAATTTTCAATTTTTGACGGATAAAATGTACATATTGTGGATTTTATCGTGTTCCTACACATATAAGAATAATTTTGATATCGGTTTTAGAGAGTGCGCGAACTTATTTCTGGCACTGTCAACATTTGTTTCAGAGGCATAGATTTCAAACTAGGAAATAAAGAGGCTTTATTTTTAAATAAGCACGCAGTAATTTAACAAAATATCTCTCATATGCGCACAAAGGTCATATCATTTCACATCAGACGATGGGTAAACATGTTTTTGATAATAAAAACCAAAATCTAAACACATTTAATGTGTTTATGTCCAAAATTCAGATACTTTTTTGCTTTGAGTGGTGGCCGCCATATTGGAATTTTGCAAGTTGGGGGTGGGATAAGGGAAAATCAAATTTCTAGTAAACCTCTGGACGAATTTCTGTCATATTGCACATATAGATGTCTAATATAATGTACTATCAGGCAGAAGTGTTTGTCACCCCAATTTCTAAAATTGCCATTAGGCGTATTCTACCTTAAATTTCAGATACACAGACAGATTGACAGACAGAAAAAAGATCTCTCTAGACAATATGCCCCCATATCTTTCTATATAAAAGACATAAAATACTCAGTATCGTAATTCTTTTATTCTATTTCAATATATATTTTCTACAGGAAAATATAAAGCCATGACATTCTCTGCAAGTGCAAGTCCTTCCATGTTGAACCAGGCGATGGCCACATGGCATTTGGAAGCGTCATGCACAGTCAAACTCTCAATCAAGAGATCCAGCTGGTTCAATCCTTGATCATGGCATATCCTTTCTGACATTGTCTCAAATCAACAACCATAAGTGTGGGAGAGCAGCCAAAGGGCTATTGAAAGTATTATTATGGTAGTTCTGGTAAGAGAAACGACAGGAATCCATGATTAGCAGCTCAAACCATAATGTGATATGACTAAGATACTGTTAAAAGAGCAAAATTCCTAATAAACGCAAAACTTAATTATATGTATTTTGTTTTATTGGCAAGTGTTTCAATGTTAAACAAGAGGGCCAAGATGGCCCTATATCGCTCACCTTAGAGATCATCAAGATGATAATTTTTGTCTCATCTCACATACACAACTTCCGGACAACGTTCATTAAAAAAAAACAATCTAAACGTTGCTGGTAGTAGAGAGTTATACAAAATTTACCTTATGGATCTCTGATAAACAGAATTGGCGAAGATTGTATCATTATAAGACAATTCTACATACAAAATTTCAAAAGCCTTATGCCAAACAGTTTAGGAGAAAAAGATTGTACAAGATTTCCTTCTTTGTCGCTATATGAAATTCGATACCCACAACATAGGGTCAATTTTCCTTGTATCACAATAATTTGAAGTATTTTGGTAGAGGGCCTTGAGATGATTCTACACACAAAATTTCAAAGCTCTATGCCAAACGGTTCAGGAGAAGAAGATTGTACAAGATTTCCATCTTTGTCTCTATATGAAATTCGATACTCACAACATAGGGCTAATATTCCTTGTATCACAATAATTTGAAGTATTTTGGCAGAGGGCCTTGAGACGATTCTACTCACAAAATTTCAAAGCTCTATGCCAAACGGTTCAGGAGAAGAAGATTGTACAAGATTTCCTTCTTTGTCGCTATATGAAATTCGATACCCACAACATAGGGCCAATTTTCCTTTTATCACAATAATTTTAGGTATTTCTGTAGAGGGCCTTGAGATGATTCTACTCACAAAATTTCAATGCTCTAGGCCAAATGGTTCAGGAGAAGATGATTGTACAAGATTTCCTTCTTTGTTTCTGTATGAAATTCGATACCCACAACATAGGGCCAATTTTCCTTTTATCATTATAGTTTTAGGTATTTCTGTAGAGGGCCTTGAGGTGATTCTACTCACAAAATTTCAATGCTCTAGGCCAAATGGTTCAGGAGAAGATGATTGTACAAGATTTCCTTCTTTGTTTCTGTATGAAATTCGATACCCACAACATAGGGTCAATTTTCCTTGTATCACAATAATTTGAAGTATTTTGGTAGAGGGCCTTGAGATGATTCTACACACAAAATTTCAAAGCTCTAGGCCAAACAGTTCAGGAGAAGAAGATTGTACAAGATTTCCTTCTTTGTCTCTATATGAAATTCGATACCCACAACATGGGGCCAATTTATTCTTGTATCACAATAATTTTAGGTATTTCTGTAGAGGGCATTGAGATGATTCTACTCACAAAATTTCAATGCTCTAGGCCAAATGGTTCAGGAGAAGATGATTGTACAAGATTTCCTTCTTTGTTTCTGTATGAAATTCGATACCCACAACATAGGGCCAATTTTCCTTTTATCACAATAATTTGAAGTATTTTGGTAAAAGGGCTTGAGACCATGCTACATACAAAATTTCAAGACTCTAGGCCTTATAGTTTGGGAGGAGAAGATTTTTTAGTAATTGTGGACGGACGGACAGACGGACGGACGGACAGACGGACAGACAGACGGACGACGGACGGTGAGCGATCACAATAGCTCACCCTCAGCACTTCGTGCTAAGGTGAGCTTAAAAGATATGTAAAAAGAGCCTCACCTTCAGTTCTATAAGAGTCTGTTTAACAGAGTCAATCTCATCCGCACACTGTTTTTTGTTGTCCGCGAGCTGTTGTTGCAATGTTTGGTCCCCATACTGGATTTTAGCTAGTTCCTCCATGGCTGTGGAAAACCCCGTCTTCATCTCAAGTACCATTTGTTGTACCTGGAATTTATACAGTAGAAAATTGTTTAACCCATTATCAGACGGCAAAACTTTGGAGCTGTTCCAATTTGACAGGTGTCGCAGAAGACAATTTCAATTTGATGACATTTTAAAAATCTTTCCATTTTAGGTTAGAAAACATTGAGATAGATGAAGAAATTGGTTTCCTTCCTCATTTTCCACAATGTTTTGCCAATCTTGTTGGGCGTCAAACAGTGTTAATATACGAGATCTAGAATGTGTTAAAATTAATTTGGTACATTGTCAGAATGTATGTGAACCTTTGAATCATAGGCAGTAAATATAACAATATCAGTTCAATTGACCAATTAATTAAATTTTAAAAAAGTACTATTTAGTTCAGTTATCTTGTAAAAGGTAACACTCAGACACAATAATGTATTGTATAAGATCATCTTTCTTAACATTTGAGCCTTTTCCAAACTCTTCTGCAGATCCAGGATTTAGGGGGTTTGAATTACATAGTCAATTGGGTGTGAAAATCAAAATAATCATGCAGGCTACAGGTAGGGGGGTATAGGAATGAACCCCCTGAACAAGCAATTTCTTCATTTCCCATAATATTTTCTACCCAGAAAGACCAATTTTTTTAATATTTCATTCACTTGAATTTGTCATCAGCAACATCTATGAATCCAGACCAGTCTATATAATTTGATTTTGTCTAGTCAAATTAAGTGTTAAAAGAAAGACAAAGTAAAGGTATATTGTATAGATTCACAACAAGGGGCCAAACCAAAGATCATAATCTTTACTGCTGAAAATTTTTACCCTTTCTGACTTTCTCAAATGGCAAAATTATAGGCAGATCTAATTTGAAAACTGATGCAGGCAACAAATTTTATGTTGATAAAGATTGAAATACTGAGTAAATATTAAGAAATGAGAACATTCTGGTTATCAGCATTTTCTTCTTTTGCCTTGATGTTTTCCCAAACTTAGTCTTTCTACTACAAACAACAGGTCTTGTTTGGGAAAGAGTTAATTAAACAAATGATAATTATCTTTACTGTTTATGTTTTTTAGTACTTTTCAATACTTTGAAATCAGTTTACCAAGTGAATGATTTTGTATAGCTCACCTTTCACTAATGTTTATTAAAACAAAAGTTATTTTGAATATTCAGTTTTCACTTCTGTTTAAGACAAGTCAAAAAAGATCGTTTAATGAAAATCATTGTTTTCTCGTGAAAGGAAAATATTTGTTGATAAAAACAAAATGTAGGCTTCACTCAAATCTTCATTTCTTTATCCTTTCAAAAACTACAAAAATTTAGACTGTTCCGATTGAAAGAAAGTCAGGCAAAATACCAATAAAATTCAGTGTTCAATACAATTTCATTCTTAAGCTGTTGCAGATGATGAAATTGAGGTTGATAATATTTAACCCATTACCAAACGGCAAAATTTTAGGCTGGTCCAAATTCAAAGATGTTGCAACTTGCAGACGACAATTTCAATTGAATGAAATTTAACATTTTTTGGTCTTTTTACGTAGAAAACATTGTGGGAAATGAAGCAATTTTTCTTGTCACAAGCAATTTCTTCATTTTTCCACAATGTTTTCCAAAGTCATTATCTAAAAGGGTGTCAAAAGGCGTCAATGTGTGGGAATGGGTTAAGATAGGAAATGTATAGAATTTTTAACAGAAACAGCTTTTTCTCCTTTTGTCTCAATATTTTCCTTAACTATTTCTACTAGGGGACTTTGGTCCATTTTGGAAAGGAAATAGATTTAACCCATTACCGAACGACAAAAGTTAAGACTTACCTAAAGATGTTGCAGACGACAATTTCAAGTAAATATGCAATTTTACATTTTATGGTCATTCTTGGTAGAAAACATTGTAGGAAATGAAGAAATTGCTTGTCGATCAAAAGCAAATTCTTGATTTAATTACCACAATGTTTTCCAAAGCCTTTCTTTCATGAAGCATCAAAAAGCGTCAATGCATGGTGAAGAGTTAAGATCTATCTAGATTTCTGTTACAGGAAAATTATATTTCTCTATGGAAATTTTTTGGATTATTCAACTCTTTGCCGAACGACAAAATTTTAGGGTTTGCAAAGTGAAAAGCTGCCAATGAAAACACATTGGGAGTTAATGAGGACATGATTTGTGTAAAATATAACACAGAAAATATTGAGACAAAAGGAGAAACTGCTGGGTATCAGAAGTTTCTTCTTTTGTCTCAATGTTTTCCCAAGAATTTTCAACCAGGGACGTCAGAACTAGGTCTTGTTTGGGAAAGGGTTAATGCCACAAACTGAAAGGGCTAGCTAGCTGCAAGTTTCAGTAAGGAATGAAACACAAGCAATATACTTTTCAATAATGTCATGATCTATCATTAAGATATGTTGGAATACAAATTCAAAATTACGTCACAATTAACCACTTCGCTGCCTCGTGACAGCCTGAGCCGTCATGCGAAAATGTCGCTATACTGCCCCGTGACGGCCTGAGCCGTCATGAGGGGAGAACGATGTTTTTTTTTTCAAAGTTTAATAACAACAAATGTAATTTCCAAAATGAATAAAAATATATTTACTGAATAGTATTTTCAATTATCTTTCAGAAAATATAAGGTTTCATATAGTTTTATTGAATTGTATTTTAGTTATAAGTTGATTTCTTACACTACTACCATCAATTTCTTGGAAAATAGTTTGGCAAATACTAACCGATTTTCCAATAATTGTCTGGCAATGAAGGGGTTAACTGGTTAAAATTGTTCCATATTTTGGAAATTTAACAGTAAAGTCAAACATCTGAATACCTGGTTGGAAATGTAGTTAGGATCCTCTGTTGCCATTGTAATCCGGTTGTTTCTGATTACAAAATCACTGAGAATTGTTTACAAACATTTAATCATGTAAAAGTCATTTTTCCATTCACATGCATTATTATATAAATAGTCATTTTGGTAAAGACATCGAAATTGCACTTCTCCTTTCCATTCATCTTCTTACATATACTTATTTGAAAACACCGAAACTCGATCTACGGTATATCCCCTTTGAATCTGAATATCCCCTTTCAAAACACAAAACAGTCTTTATTGTTTTCCCCCAATGACAAATTTCAGACTGGTGAATATCACATAAACCTGTTCCCACACAATGAATCTTTTTTTAAACCCCATATTAAAGATAATTGCTTTAGAAAATATTGTGGAAATGGAGAAATTGCTTGTGACAAGCAATTTATTGATTTACCACAATATTTTCTACCAAAAAGTAAAAAAAAAATAAAATGTATTCTCTTAAAATTGTCATCTGAAAGTCACAACTTTAAATTAGAACCAATCTAAAAAGATGCTAATTCTGGTAATTCAAGCTAACACAATTATTGCAAGACAACAAATAAAGAATGAACTAAAATGTTAAAGTTAATCGCAAAAAAAATAAAAGAAAGAGAGAACTTCTGCAAGCAAAATACTCCTTATAATAGCGCTCAATTTTTCAAAATATTGCTTTTCATGTTTTCTCCACTTTTCGGAAATTGTTCAATCGAAATAATTCTTCAATACAACAGTTGATCTTTTTTTCTGTGCAGACTCCTTTTCACAGTTTGAAACACAGTTAGACTCACAAAATAAATTCACAAACATACAAAACTTCTTCTAGAGATCTGGCACTCTGGTTTTTAGATAGCTCACATGAAAAATCCCCTATCAAGATTGATTAATCTCTTGATCTACAAACGCTTTCCCTTTACGAACAACGCATTATCTTTATATTAAAGAAATTCTGTTTGGAATTGAGTGATTGATTTTGTACAGAAATTCATCCATAATAGTGTCCTTGAATATTTTCATAGCAGGGGTTTTTCTCCTTCTTTGGACGGGTCCGTAAAAAGGACCCATTCCCAATGCCAAATAGGGTAATTTTTTCCCAAAATTTGGAAAGAAAATTCCCAATGCAAAAGTTATTCCTTCTTTTTGAATGAAAATTCAATCATTCCCTTTCATATGTTGAGAAAAAGTATCCAGACACAATCTGAAAGTCCCTTCAGTTGATTTCATATAGTTACTATCCACAGTGCTCAATTTTTGTTGGAGTATGTGATGAAAAATTTTTCCCAATTTTGACAAAACAACGCAGTTTTCCCAATTTGCCTGGTTTTGGACCCGTTCCCAAAAGTATGAGAAAAAACGCTGCTTAGACTTCAGAATAATTATGAGCTTACATAATCATCAGCTGTTGCTGAAACGATGCTTAGAATGTAATTGTGAATGTTTACTGGTACGTGTCAGGTATATTGCGATCTGCATTTTTTCCCAATGGAAAATTTCAAGACTTTTAAAAGACCTTCTAGAAAGGAATTACAGATGTTAAAATATTAATTCAATTAACCCAATTATTCTTTTCTCCGAGATGTTTTTTCCCAACTTATGATATCTACCAAGGGTATCTAAGCCTGAACAGAGTTGTCTGAGAAAGGGTTAACGAGAGAACACAGGTATTAAAGAATAAAAGTAAACATTATTATTATGTATCTCTGTTAAAACAATATTTGTTGAAATGTTAGATATGATACCAGCTTATTTCTGAACATTGAAGTTCAGCTTAAAACATTCTAACAAATTGAAGATTTTTGATGCCCCACAAGATAAAAGCTGTGGAAAACATTGCGGGAAATGAAGAAATTACTTGTTACTTCATTTCTCTCAGTTTTTTTTTTCTTCCCAGAAAGACCATTAGGAATGTACAATATCATTCATTTGCACGAACTTGTAACAACCTGGCCATCATGCAATTATCTTAATTTGGACCAGTTTAAAATTTTGTCATCTGGTAATGGGTTTAACTTTTCCACAATGGCAACAATTTTAAGACTGTTGCAATTTAAAAGCTGGCATGCCAATGAATAAAGAAAGAATTTGTGTTCAATGCAGTACAGAAACTTTGAGGCAAAAGAAGGAAATGCTGAGTATGTCTCATCTAATTTCAATGATATCTTTGCCATAATTCTATAAAATCCATCAAATTATAACATGTATGTAATTCATAGCGAGCTTCAACATGCCATTGTAAGCAAAATAGTGTTGAAACGTGGAAAAATTAAGTGATTAAATATATCGTCGTTGTAAATGCAAAACCTCATATCGTCGGTGCTATGACAAAATGGCGTAACAAATTAGTTACGCCATTTTGTCAAATTTTTTTTATAAATGCTTTCTACTAAGTATGTAGGAGCGCATATCCTGTCAAAACGGCGTTTTTCTACACCTATTAGAACCCTTTCAATTATCATGTGACAAAATTGCGTAACTCGATTTAGCTGACAAAATGGCGTTATACGTAGACAAATTTACATGAGAGTAATAGTGAGTTACGCCATTTTGCCGTCATATTTTTTAACATTTTTTAAAACGGCAAAAACGTTTTTGGCTCTCCTGAAAAAAATGGTTTTCGAGCAAATTTTTTATTACGCCATTTTGTCATAGCACCGACGTTATCTTGTTTTTGGAAAATTTTAAAGGGGAGGTAAAAGAGTGTAATAACGTTTTCCAAAATAGAATGATTTACTTGAAATTTGGGCATATTGTTCACAAATGATTTGTCATTAATACTGATCAGTAAAATATCTCAAATCCTGCATGAATTGTCTTTAACTGAGCCCACAAGTTTGTACTTTGAAAATCGCAAGAATCGACATACAAGGTTTTGCATTTACACCGACCATATTTCCTATCCTACTAAACTATAAAAGAACAGTTTGAATGTAAAAACTCAATTGATGTGTTGATAAAATTGGCTCAATAGTTTAAATATACAGTAATTATTCTAATAAACGCCCATCCCCAAAATCTCAGCTGGAAATATGCATATTTCAAGCACAATTTAGCGGATAAGGATGATTCTAATAAACGCCTATCCCCCGATTTAGTATTAAAATGATGTAAGTCATAAACAAAGATCGCTTCCAAAAGCAATGAAAGAGGTTATAGTGTCCCCAAAATCTATAATTTTCAATGAAGGAATTTCATCCAAAAATCATATTTTACAGCCTTTGTAACAAAACTTTGCAAACTTTTACATGATTAACTTTGAGTTCATGAATTGACATTTGATTCAGATTTTTTGACTAACAAAATTAGAATTACCTCTAATAAACACCCAACCCAACTTTTCTATCAAGCACTTTTGTAATAAACGGGCGTTTATTAGAATAATTACAGTACCAGCTTTTAGGAGATTTGTTGTAATCTTGTAAGATTAAGTATCTTTATTTACTTTTAACAGAAAATAAAACAGAACATCTTTGTACCAGACTGTCAACCCTGTGTCATGTTACCCCATGTATCCAAATATTTGATAGACATTCAATCTAAATGTATATAGAGTCAACCCTTTTCAAGCTTAACTAAAAATCTGTCATTAAAGGTAACAACAAGAGGCCCAGAGGGCCTTATCGGTCACCTGAATCAAATGAGCAGAAACATTTAAGGAAAATGTTAAAAGTTAACTAAAAGCACCCCCCCCCCCCCAGCACCACCATTTCTTGACAGTCTATTTTTTTCTTGTATAAACTTATTTAAAGACTCAAATACCAAATGTGAATTCAATCCAACAATAGAACATTTCTTAATATGTACCCTATTTACCCCCTTTTGGCCCCTTTTGGGGCCCCAAAGGGAGATAACTCCATGATTTGTAAAAATCTGAAGCGGCTTCCCATTGGGATGCTTCCTGCCAAGTCTGGTAGAAATCTGTCCAATGGTTCTCAAAAAGAAGTAGAAAATGTTCAGTTAAGAAATAACGCGAACCACTCCCATCCCCCATCCGCAGCACGACCATTTATTGACAGATTTTTTTCTCTTGTACAAAACTTTGTAGTCCTTGCCCTAAAGACTTTAACTTCCAAATATGTATCCAATGCAACAGCCGGTTCATGAGTAGAATATTTTTTAAGATGTACCCAATTTACCCCCTTTTTGGCCCTTTATGGGACCCCAAAAAGGAGATAACTCCATGATTTGTACAAAATCTGAAGAGGCTTCCTATTAGGATGCTTCCTGCCAAGTTTGGTTGAAATCTGTCCAATGGTTCTTAATAAGAAGTCGAAAATGTTAAGTTAACTAATAACGCGACCCCCCTTCCCATCCCCCATCCCCAGCACGGCCATTTCTGGACGGATTTTTTTCTCTTGTACAAACTTTGTTGTCCTTGCCCTAAAGACTCTAAATATCAAATGTGAATCAAATCCAACAACCGGTTCATGAGAAGAAGATTTTTTAAGATGTACCCTATTTAACCCCTTTTTGGCCCCTTATGGGGCCCCAAAGGGAGATAACTCCATGATTTGTACAAATCTGAAGCGGCTTCCCATGGGGATGCTCCCTGCCAAGTTTGGTTGCAATCCGTCCAATGGTTCTCAAGAAGAAGTCGAAAATGTTAAAAGTTAACGCACGGCGCACGACGGACGACGCACGACGACGGACGAAACACGGTCGCAATAGGTCACCATGACCTTCGGTCAGGTGACCTAAAAATACCCCTTTCACTACATTTTGTCCGGAAAGGCATTTTTAATTAGGTAAAATCAGGGGCAATAACTCAATAATTGTTGATAAAATTTTCACCTAAGTTGCGTATCTTCCACATCTACAGGTCAATAAATTATATTCCTTTAATGAACAATTTTTCCGGGTAAGAAGCCAATTCCCGACAGAAACTGCAGCAGGTATAAAACTGCACAGGCAAGCAATTTTTCAGTTGTTTTTTTCCCCTGCGCAAAATTATTTAAGTTCAAGAACTGTTCTAGAATGTTTTAGAACATTTAATGCACTTCTAAAACTACTCTAGAACCATGCATTCTAGAAGTACCATTTAACATTCTAGATAACAGTTCTAGAACTAGAAATGCGTTCTTGAACTTTTTTCACATGGGTTTTTACAACAGTTTAGGGCAGATAAAAATGAAGGGAAGTTGCTATATATATAAATGAGATACTTCAGTGTTGTCAAAAAATTATATATTTTGATTACTGTTTTAGGGTGAAAACGCTTGCAATCATAAATAACAAAATTACCAAAAACACATTATTTACCATGTGCACAAGATTTAATTTTTTCAAACAATGTTTCATAAAGAACACAAAAATCCTTATTTTACTCCATAATTGACTTTAAGGTCTAAATCTCTGACTCAATGACAATGTATATAATGATTCACTAATAAAACCGCACACATTATTCCACAAATCTGTTTTATATTTTCTTTCCATTAATCACAAATTATTCAGTTGATTAATACATTTAAATGACTCTTCATGTTTTAATCATAATAAGGTGATCTAAAATATTTGTAACATTCACACAGGTCTTAATCTAATTTTGAAATTTGATAATCTTTTATTCCACTCCATTTAATCCCAATTTGAACTATACAAGATTACTAATATGTTAGTACTCAAAGAAATTCCATTTCAAATGTCAAAATAACCCTTTTCTCTTTGTCTATTTCTTTTGTCCTTTCCAAGGATAAACAAATTTGAAAAATGCTGCATATATAATAAAATGAAGATCAGATTAAACTATGATTTAATCACTAAAATAGAAAATGCCGCAGCAAAAGGAGAAAAGAGGACCATGATGGTCCTTAATCGCTCACCTGAACCTAGATAGAAAGAAAGTCACAATGTTGTCAAGTTCAAGAGCACATAATTTAAGATGTGAGATTATGATCCAGCTGAAAACTGCTTTCATAATCTTGAATGATTAATATTTGTGGCTGTTACAGTAAAAAACAAAGTGGAAGAAAACAACAATTTTGTCACAGTCAAGGGCACATAACTCTGCTCTGATAAAAGTATTCTCATCAACATTATGTCCAATTTTTTTTATTGGTCAATATATTGTTAGAGTAAAACTAAAGTTGAAACTGTAATTTTGTGAAATTCAAGGGCACATAACTCTGGGTTTTCTAGTCAAATCAAGCTGAAAGTTTCACTTATCCAGGATCTTATGGCCACCAACATTGTGGCCAAGTTTTGTCTTGATTAGTCAATAAATGTAGATGCTACAGTGTAAACAAAGTCGAAAACAGCAATTTTGTCAAATTCAAGGGCACATAACTCCGGACTTCCATGTCCGATCTGACAAAAAATCGAACTCATTTGAGAACTTAAAGTTACCAACATTGTGGCAAAGTTTTTTCTTGATCGGTCAATATTTGTAGATGTTTGAGTGGTAACAAAGTCAAAAATAGCCATTTTTGACGTTAAAGGGCACATAACTCCATACTTCCATGTCCTATCTGACAAAAAATCGAAATCATCTAAGAACTTATAGTTACCAACATTGTTGCAAGGTTTTGTTTTGATCCGTCAATATTTGTAGATGCTACAGTGATAACAAAGTCAAAACTAGCCATTTTTGACGTTCAAGGGCACATAACTCCAGACTTCCTTGTCCGATCTGACTCAAAATCGAACTAATCCGAGAACTTATAGTTACCAGAATTGTTGCAAGGTTTTGTTTTGATCGGTCAATATTTGTAGATGCTAGAGTGGTAACAAAGTCAAAACTAGCCATTTTTGACATTCAAGGGCAAATAACTCCAGATTTCCTAGTCTGATCAGACTCAAAATCAAACTCATCTGAGAACTATAGTCATGTACATATTTTGACCAAGTTTGGTTGAGATTGGTCAATATTTGTAGATGCTAGAGTGGTAGTAACAAAGTCAAAACTAGCCATTTTTGACATTCAAGGGCACATAACTCCAAACTTCCTAGTCCGATCTGACTCAAAATCAAACTCATCCAAGAACTTATAGTCATACATATTTCGACAAAGTTTAATTAAGATTGGTCAATATTTGTAGATACTAGAGTGGTAACAAAGTCAAAACTAGCCATTTTTTATATTCAAGGGCAGATAACTCCGGACTTCCTTGTCCGATCTGACTCAAAATCGAACTCATCCAAGATCTTATGGTCCTACATGTTTTGACCAAGTTTCGTTATGATTGGTTGATATTTGTGGGTGCTAAATTGGTAACACCAAAATGTGAACAGACGGACGGACAGACAGCCGGACGGACAGACCCTGACGGACAAAAAGCGACCACAATAGCTCACCTTGAGCACTTCGTGCTCAGGTGAGCTAAAAAGCATAATCATTTTTTCCTATATTGCTGCATCCTACATAATTAAGTCCAAACTCAGAGCTTTAACCCTTTCCCAAACAACACAATGTTAGGGCGGTCCAAATTAAATGATCCTGCAGACGACAATTTCAAGTGAATAGAAATTTTAATTTTTAGGTCTTTTGGATGGAAAACATTGTGAGAAATGAAGAAATTGCTTGTTACAAGCAATTTCTTCATTTTGCCACGATGTTTTCCATTGTCATTATTTTGTTAGGAGTCAAAAAGAGTCATTGTGTGGTAATGGGTTAAGGCTACAATCTATTGTTTGGGAATGGATTAACCATATAGGACTTGGTTTTTATATTGGGCATAGCCCAATATATTATACCCAGTTTTTCACTCTCGATCCCCCCCAGACATCACTCCAGACACTACATTCTAACTCTAACCCGCTGAGCTATGTGTTCAAGCCAGACTACGTTATTTCAAACACCACAGAAGCGTCCTTTATCATTCACTATCTTCAATGTTTTTCATCTTTTTCACTTCTGCGACAAATAAGGAGGGGGTTAATAATTACATTTGATGAAATTTTCGCTTAGATTGAATACCTGTTAGAATTTTCAGCGTTTTTACAATCTTTTCGGTTGAGTAAAGAGCTTGAAAGCAAAATAGTGTAACTCTAAGATAAATTCCATGTAGTTAAAATATTACTGCTCTGATTTTTTCTACGGTCATTTAGCCTACCAGTGAAAGCACTGGTCAACAGGTGTTTAACTGGGTCACTGGTTGACCTACTACAACTGTGTACCCTTAACCCATTCCCTAGATACAATGTGTGCGCTTTACCCATTCCTATATTCTGACCCCTTTAGGTTCCCATGAAATATATGTGTTTGGAAAACATGGTAGAAAATGAAGAAATGGTTGTGACAAGCAAGTTCTTCATTTCCCACAATATTTTCTTCCTAGAAAGACCAAACAATGTAACGATCTATTTGCTTGAAATCGGCGACTGATAATTGGTCAACCCATTACCAAACGGCAAAAATTTGGACTAGTCCAATTTCAAAGAAGATGCAGACGACAATTTTAAGTGCATGAAATTTAAAATGTTTTGGTCTTTTTGGGTAGAAAACATGGGTAGAAGCAATTTCTTCATTTCCCACAATGTTTTCCCATGGCACTATCTTGTGAGGAGTCAAAAAGAGTCGTTGTGTTGTAATGGGTTAAGGAATCTGCATTCACTTTATCTTTATTGTTTTTTTTTAACTCTTGTGTTGAAGGCTCTTCCAAACGACAATATCTTAGAGTTTTTCAAATTAGAAAGAGTTGCAGACGACGAAACGGGTGACGATAAAGATGAAATCATGTCATGTACAATGAAGCACAGAAAATATTGGGACAAGGAGAAAATTCCGGTTATCTTTGTATGTTTCATATTATTTGCTTCATAACAATGTCTTGTTTGGAAAAGGACGAATGGTTAGAGGCTAGCCTATAGGGTTTTGTCCTGGTGGGGTTTTGTCCTACACTCCTAGACACTATGATTTTAAAATATTTTGATCAAAGTAAGATCATCATCTTAAATTTGCCGTTTTCTAGAATTTTAACATTTTTACCTCATATACTGTTCTTAGACTGATCATTTGGACCAATGAACAAGTGCATTCTATTTAATCGAAATATGTTTGCAGATCAGAGATCAGTTAGGCTAAGCCTCTACAATGGGTCCGTACTTGGTATTATTCTGATTAGCTAAGAATAAGAAATAATCCAACATGTTGATTTAATGTAAAATCCGGTAAAATGTAACATTTTACTTTTTCCCAAACAGCCTCACATTTTGGATTCACCTCGAGAGTGTACATTCAACTTTTTTATCACCTATGCACGTTTGCCTACACATTAATTAACCATTTTCCAAACGATGACGCCTTTTTACTCGCTTCATAGAAAATGCTTAAAAACATCGAATAGAGAATGGGGCAATTTTGCAAATCAGCATATTGTCCTTTTGTCACAATATCAATTTCTCAGTGATGCCCAATATACAGTGCTGACAGCACTTTGATTATTAATGTAAGAGAGGCTTAATTAACATGTTACAAAATGTTGATAACCAATTGATTGATTGAATTGTGTTTGACACCTCTTTTTATTCAACAGCAGTCAATCATAGTGAGGCATCTGAAGCATCAAATCATAGATTCCTGTAGTTTCTTTCACCATTGCTACCAAATAAAACATCCGTTGTCAGCTTCAATATCACGGTGGATAATCATGTGACTCAGAATCTCAGAAAATCATCAACATTTTTTTTAATTATTGACCAATTTAAATTTGGTTTGAAGCAGAGAATGTGGAAAAATGGCAGGAATAAGCTGGCTGTAGGGGATTTTTGAAATATCAACTGATAAAAAAGTTATTGAAGATCAACCAAAATTTTGGTTGATCTTCAAAAACTTTTTTATCACTTGATATTTTAAAAATTTACAACATCCATCTAATGCATGATGTCTGTCCATATTCTCTGCTTCAAACATAATTCAAATTGGCCCTCTATTAACAAAGTAATTGAAGAGTTTCTGAAATTGTTGTGTCATGTGATTATTCACCATCAATAATTTTTGTAAGTGTCAATCCCTCACAGGTTTACAATCCTAACATGTAAGATAATCAACCTTTTCATGAAAAAGACAAATATCAAGAGGATTCCGACTGAGTAACCAACATATTCATGATAGTATATAAATGCAACAACCTATCTAGAAAGAATCATGTATGATAGCATAGATATTATTAAGAAATACCAGCGTTTCTAGAGTTCTAGCCTTGTAGAGGCCTCAAACAAAAAGTTGTATATCAAAAAGTGAAATATCTAAGCTGTATGTGTGTAAGAAAAAAAGTGGTCAAAAAGTGGGTCAAACTCCAAGGCCAAGGTCACAAGGCCAAATGTCATGGTCCAAAATGAAAGATCTTCATTGGAGGTACCAACAGGTGAATTATCAAGGCTGTATCTCTAACAAGGCATTAGATATGGGACAGGTTAAAGTTTCTGTGGACGCTCGACGCCGACGCTGAAGCCGACATCCGAGGTACAACAATATAGCTCTTCCGAGACTTTCGTCCCATGCAAGCTAAAAATGAATGACTTACCATAGATAACTGATCGGCCAGGTCTCCTTGATCCATCATCATGTCTGTAAATAGAAACAAAAACATAATTTAACCCATAACCAGACAACAAAATTATAGACTGTTCTAATTTGAAAGCTGTTGCAGACGACACTTTCAAGTTAATGAAATTTTAAAAATCTTCGCATTTTGGGTTAGAAAACACCGTGGAAAATGAAGAAATTGCTTGTCACAAGCAATTTCTTCATTTTTCACAATGTTTTCCCAAGCTTTTTCTTACGAGGGAGTCAAAAGGCGTCACTGTGCAGTAATCATCAGGGTTAACGTTTTTTAGGTCTTTTGGGTTACAAAACATGGTGGGAAATGAAGAAAGTGCTTGTCACAAGAAATTTAATTATTTTCCACTATGTTTTCCAATACCTTTTCCTTATATTATGTGGGAATGGATTAAGAGACAAGTCTGAATAAAAGACAGCCAGCAACAGAAAGAATTAATTAAGTTTACTTCAATTAATCTTCACTGCTTTTCAACAAAAACTTCGTAGCTGTAGCCTTATTAAGGTTTACAGACCCTGAAAAAATCACCACCTTCTAGCCATACGAAATGCATCAAATTACACACACTTGTAAATTCACTTCAAATAAGTTGATTCACCGTGCCGGAATTCAAGATTATGCTTCAAGAAGAAAATTATTTTCAAAAATTATTTTACTCTTTATTCATATGCAAGGGAGGTAATTTTAAACATTTTTGTCAATTATTTCCATAAGTATTGTCCAGCAAGATTAACCCGGGACATCTGCCTATGTAATGACCCCACTTCGGCTTTGTTTTGTTAAGACGCTCAACTAACGGACTTTGCACACGAGAATTAAGTTGTCCCGGGTTAATCTTGCTGAACAATATGCATTATTTCAAAATTATAAACCATTCAAAATGCTGATGTTTGTATTTGGAATGGAAATGTAACACAGTTTAGCAGTTACTGGCACTTTTCAAATTTCGTATATGGTCTTTGGAGCTTTTGAGGGGTTGGATACCTTAACCCTTTCCCAAACAAGACCTGGTTTTGACATCCCTAACAGAAAAGGCTTGGGAAAACATTGAAACAAAAGAAGAAACTGCTGATAACCAGCAGTTTCTCCTTTTGTCTCAATATTGTCTATGCCATATTTTACTCAAATTCTATCTTTACCAAATTACATTTTGTTATTTCTTGCAGTTTTTGAAGCGGATCACCCTAAAATTTCGCCGTTCAGGAAAGGGTTAAAGCAAAGTTATCTCATTAATGAACATCAAAGGGAGATAAATCTTCAGTGATAATGACACAAAAAACCAAGGGAGGCTACCTAGCATAATTATGGTGACCCATTCTCAAAGGACCTCTACGGATAAGGCGAGAAATCTCCCTAAAAGGCTCAAATGGAAAAGTCATTTTTCAAAACATGCAAATTGATTATTATTTCGAACTGTATTGTTAGATATGTATCTAAATCATATGAAAACTGATTTTGTACGATCAAAACGATTCGACAGGAAAAGATAACTCTTGGTTTCTGTACCTACCCCCAAAATTACATTTTCTTACCCCACCGTTATTCATTAAACCAGATTTAAGTTTTCTTTAGTTTTAAAAGCAAAAAATTTTCTGTAAATGTAAGGACAATTGGTGTTGAAATCATAAACCATTTTTCGATTTGTCCTTAATGCGCATGCGCATCACTGAAACGAGTTTAAAGGCGAAATCTTCCCGCCAAAATTATGGCATATGGTATATGAGTACTATTTTTAGTATAAAAGTGATGTAACGAGCCAGATCTCGAGTGCATTCAATCTTGATTAGTCTAGATAATAAATGCTTATATTCAGTCTAAAAGCGGATCCGAGTCTTCTTACAACAGTCTGCGAAGCTTTAGCATTCGTTACTCACTCACCTTGTCATTATGTTAGAAGCACGTCGCGAGTAATTTGTGTAGTATTGGTTTTCGAAGAGTCGACATAATTTTCTGTCACGCGCGGCAGCCATGTTTGTTTTGATTTTGCATTTTGCCTCGTGGGATAGAATTGATGACGTCATTAACCGACTCATCGATTCTATCTCTCTCACAAAAATAGCGCCATATTCGAAAACGAATACTAAACAACTGCATTTTATAATCCTTATTTTAGGTAAAGATGACACATATTATTGTTCGATATTGATCATAGTTTGTCTTACGTAGGTTATAAGTCGTCAAAACTCGTTATCAGTACCTACAGCACTTCACGTAGTAATATTTTCCAACAAGATTTTTTGTGTGACGAATTTCCAACAAATTATTTTGTTGGAAATCTGTTGAAAATCCCACAAGAAAAATTGTTGGAAACCACAGTATAAAAGCCGATGATCGGACTTAGAAATTGGACTCCAGTTTTGATTTTTTCGTAGGCACCTCCGTTATTATTTTTTTCTTTAATTTTAAATTATCTTTATTTAAAATTATTTATTTTTGCTTTTGTTTTGAGTCGAGCTAGATTAGAAATTTTACGTTTGATTATTTTAACGATTTAGGTAGTTTTATTTACGTTTTATTTCTTTAACGGCTTCATACCTGACAAATTCTTTGGAACTTCATTTGTTCAAGACAAAACTCTAGATTTATTTATCATTTTCCGAACATCGGCTTTTATTTGTGTCATCTTTAAGGAAATTATTCATTGTTAGGGATCAAGTCAAGCTCTTGTTGCCTCTTAATAATACAGTTGTTGTACTATTTTATGTGAGATTATTATTAGATCTACAAAGGTCTAAATTATATTGAGAACTCAAACACTTTGACTTTTGTTTTCTTTATTCAAATTAATTTAATTATCTGGAGTCCAACCCCACCCCTTTTCCCCATCCGTACATCTTCGACCGACCGCTGGCTCGCAACATAAACCTGGTGTCAGAAGTGGGATCTACTACAAGTCATTACAGTACAGTGGGTCCAGAGATTCGAACTCACAACCGACAGATTACGATAATGGGGAGAAGAAAAGGTGCAGCAGAGCAGCAGCAGGATGACACAGAGTACAGCAGTCATGTGCAGTATACAGCTACAGCAGAGTGTGAGAGTAACACGGACAGCGCAGCACTTGACATCGACTCGGTAGATAATGTCGGTCGACACGGCGAGATCACGCACCAGAACAGTTTGCAGCGACAACACTCATCACCCTGCAGAGCAGAAAGAGACACAGCCGGAGGCGACATGCTGAGCAACCAGCCTAATAACCTAGAATACAGAACGAACAAAGGAACTAGCCCATCCTACGTGACAGAGACAGAGGTTGAAAGGCATACCACTTACCTATCAAATAATGCAACAGGACAAGACAGACTAGAAAGATGTGACGTAAGACTGCAACTCTACAACAGAGGCAGAGATGGGAGTGACCAGCACAGAACATATAGAACTAGTAACCAGCATGAACAGATAAACAGCACGAGAGAACCAAATTGGAACCATAGAAGGGAAAGTGCATCAAATGCAGCCTGGTCATCCCCTCCGCAGTCACAACTATACGGGGCATTTCCCTCAAGCAAACTTCAGACCCTACATAAATGATAGAGATCAGCAAAGACAAGACAGCCTACCACCTCAACACAGACACAACTTTGAACAGCGTTTAGATAGAGAGTACCAACAGCACAGGTCACAGCGACAATCAAGCAACGACATCAAGATACCCCCTTTTACAGGCAAGGAAGATTGGTCGGTGTGGATAAATCGGTTTGAGGTGATCGCTGAGCGGAACCAATGGAATGAAGACGAGATGGTGGATCACATCCTACCAAGACTACAAGGCCATGCTGGTGACTTTGTTTATACACAGCTTCCCAGATGGAAATTATTCAATTACAGTGAGCTAAGAGATGAACTAACCAACCAGTTCAGAGTAATAGAGACCCAACAATCTTATGCAGCAAAATTCAGCAAAAGAGACCAGCGAAATGGAGAGACTGCTGAAGAATACGCAGCAGAATTAAAAAGACTTTACGCAAAGGCCTATAAATCAAGGGGAAACCAAGTCCGACAGGAAGATCTGGTTCGACGTTTTCTCGATGGGCTGAAAGACAGCGAAGCAAGATTCGAAGTCGAATTCAACAAAGACCCAAAGACCATAGATGAAGCTGTCTACCACCTAGTTAGATTCCGTCAGGTGCGGCAGAACAAAGAGAGAGATCCCTATAATGAACGAAAAATGAAGAAATTCACCAGACAAGTTTACGAGGACTGCACATCGGAAGAAGAATCTGACTCAGACAGCGGTACAGACGAAACCACAGAGGCAAGAATATGTCGAAGCAGACCAATACCTGAGAGACGACCAAGAGACGCGAAAAGAGACGTACAACAGGAAGATAAAGCGTCAAGCTCCCTCCATGCCGCCTTGCTTGAAGTCATATCCAAGCTCAACCAGATAGTCAGCCAGGACTCAATGAAAGACAAAAGAGAGTATACCTGTTTCGCATGCGGGGAAGGAGGACATTTTGTTAGAGACTGCCCACAGAGGTCAAAGCAGCAAAGGCAAGACCAAGAAAGGCAAGACGAAAACAAAACAAGAAAACAGAGCCATTTAAACTGGTAGAGGCCGAGCCTAGTGGTCGAGGCGAGGCCCATTACAACATTAATGGCCACAATGACGTTAAGCACAGTACTGACTCAATCCAAAGAAGACCAGGGAACAACAGTCTATACGTGAAAGGAGCAATAGAAGGCAAAACAGTACTTTTCACAACAGATACAGGGGCAACCAAAACAGTGATATCAGACAAGGTGTATAGAAGCATCAATCCACAAAACAGACCTATACTAAAACAGTCAACAAACCTGGTAAATGCGAATGGAACCCCTATAGACGAGATGGGAAAAGCCATATTTGAGATTGAATTGGGTCCAGTCAAACTGCAAAAGGAAATAATAGTCGCCCAAATAGAAGACGATGGGTTGCTCGGAATGGATATCTTACAAAATGACGAAAGCGGTCCAGCCGATATTATAATGAGTAAAGGCGTTATAAGGTTGAAAGGACACGAAGTACCCTGCATAAGCACAGGCACCACAGATCACAGCAGAAAGGTCACTCTAGCAGATAACTACTCAATCCCAGGTCACAGCGAGGCTCTCATCGATGTTTACATTGACAGAACAGAAGAAGACGAAATCTTAAACCTAAACGAGTTTGTCATCGAACCAACAAGAGGTTTTAAGGACACTTATCCACTGCAGATGGCAGCCACCCTAGTAGATAATAGCACGAATGTAACAAGCGAAGTCCGCATATTAAATCCGTTCCAAAATACAATAGAACTTCGACAAAACGCGGTTGTTGGATGTGCAGAGCCTGTAACGGAAGAGCCGATAGCCATTGCTGATGAAGAGAATACGGACATGTTAGATAACACAAACATTCGCAGAATACAGTTGCAGAAGAAAGAAGAGCGGATCAGTCCTAAAAACATTGAAAGAAAAGATGGGCAGAAGCCGAATATACCAAGCCACCTGCAAGAACTGTACCAAAGGGCCACAGAAGAATGCAAGCTAGAAGATAGAATCGCGATAGCTACTCTGTTGGAAAAATATCAAGATGTATTCTCAAGAGACGAATGGGATCTCGGATGCACACATTTAACCGAACATTCAATTGACACTGGAAATGCAGTACCAACTAGAATATCACTGAAAGTGATCATACCCCCCAAAAGCGCAGTTTTTGTGCATTTTGAGAAGTTGATTTCATTTGAACTGAGAGCTGTTCAATTGGGAAATAGAGCTAACAAAAAATCAACAGACCAAACAACACATGTAAATGTTGCAAAAAATACACATGATTTCTCAAAGTCTGATAAGCCCCGCCCTGCCACGCCCACAATTTTTGATAAATCAAAAATTCACGAACAAGTTTTGAACAGGGTCACCCAAGGAACATTCCTGCCAAGTTTAGTAAGAATTGGCCCAGTGGTTAAGGAGGAGAAGATTTTTGAAGAATTATCTAACGATTTCTCGAAGTCGGATAAGCCCCGCCCTGCCACGCCCACATTTTTTGGCAAATGAAAAAATTATGAACATACATTGAAAACAATTACTCAAAGGTCATTCCTGTCAAGTTTGGTTCAAATTGGCCAAATAATTGATTTTTTAAAGATTTTTCACATGATTTCTCTAAGTCCGATAAGCCCCGCCCTGCCACGCCCACAATTTTTGACAAATCAAAAATTCACGAACAAGTTTTGAAAAGGGTCACCCAAGGAACATTCCTGCCAAGTTTAGTAAGAATTGGCCCAGTAGTTAAGGAGGAGAAGATTTTTGAAGAATCATCTAACGATTTCTCGAAGTCGGATAAGCCCCGCCCTGCCACGCCCACATTTTTTGGCGAATGAAAAAATCATGAGCATACATTGAAAACAATCACTCAAGGGTCATTCCTGTCAAGTTTGGTTCAAATTGGCCAGATAATTGATTTTTAAAGATGTTTCACATTATTTCTTTAAGTTTGATAAGCCCCGCCCTGCCACGCCCACAATTTTTGACAAATCAAAAATTCACGAACAAATTTTGAAAAGGGTCACCCAAGGAACATTCCTGCCAAGTTTAGTAAGAATTGGCCCAGTGGTCAAGGAGGAGAAGATTTTTGAAGAATTATCTAACAATTTCTCGAAGTCGGATAAGCCCCGCCCTGCCACGCCCACATTTTTTGGCGAATGAAAAAATCATGAGCATACACTGAATACAATCACTCAAGGGTCATTCCTGCTAAGTTTGGTTCAAATTGGCCTGATAATTGATTTTTAAAGATTTTTCACATTATTTCTCTAAGTCCGATAAGCCCCGCCCTGCCACGCCCACAATTTTTGACAAATCAAAAATTCACGAACAAATTTTGAAAAGGGTCACCCAAGGAATATTCCTGCCAAGTTTAGTAAGAATTGGCCCAGTAGTTAAGGAGGAGAAGATTTTTGAAGAATCATCTAACGATTTCTCGAAGTCGGATAAGCCCCGCCCTGCCACGCCCACATTTTTTGGCGAATGAAAAAATCATGAGCATACATTGAAAACAATCACTCAAGGGTCATTCCTGTCAAGTTTGGTTCAAATTGGCCAGATAATTGATTTTTAAAGATGTTTCACATTATTTCTTTAAGTTTGATAAGCCCCGCCCTGCCACGCCCACAATTTTTGACAAATCAAAAATTCACGAACAAATTTTGAAAAGGGTCACCCAAGGAACATTCCTGCCAAGTTTAGTAAGAATTGGCCCAGTGGTCAAGGAGGAGAAGATTTTTGAAGAATTATCTAACGATTTCTCGAAGTCGGATAAGCCCCGCCCTGCCACGCCCACATTTTTTGGCGAATGAAAAAATCATGAGCATACACTGAATACAATCACTCAAGGGTCATTCCTGCTAAGTTTGGTTCAAATTGGCCTGATAATTGATTTTTAAAGATTTTTCACATTATTTCTCTAAGTCCGATAAGCCCCGCCCTGCCACGCCCACAATTTTTGACAAATCAAAAATTCACGAACAAGTTTTGAAAAGGGTCACCCAAGGAACATTCCTGCCAAGTTTAGTAAGAATTGGCCCAGTAGTTAAGGAGGAGAAGATTTTTGAAGAATCATCTAACGATTTCTCGAAGTCGGATAAGCCCCGCCCTGCCACGCCAACATTTTTTGGCAAATGAAAAAATCATGAGCATACATTGAAAACAATCACTCAAGGGTCATTCCTGTCAAGTTTGGTTCAAATTGGCCTGATAATTGATTTTTAAAGATGTTTCACATTATTTCTTTAAGTTTGATAAGCCCCGCCCTGCCACGCCCACAATTTTTGACGAATCAAAAATTCACGAACAAGTTTTGAAAAGGGTCACCCAAGGAACATTCCTTCCAAGTTTGGTAAGAATCGGCTAGGTGGTTGAGGAGGAGAAGATTTTTGAAGAATTATTTCATGATTTCGCGAAGTCTGATAAGCCCCGCCCTGCCACGCCCACATTTTTCACCCAATCAAAAATTCATGAACATGTGTTGAATACAGTCACTCAAGGGACAATTCTGCCAAGTTTGCTTTAAATTGGCCAGATAATTGATTTTTAAAGATTTTTCATATGATTTCTCTAAGTCTGATAAGCCCCGCCCTGCCACGCCCACAATTTTTGACGAATCAAAAATTCACGAACAAGTTTTGAAAAGGGTCATCCAAGGAACATTCCTGCCAAGTTTGGTAAGAATCGGCTGAGTGGTTGAGGAGGAGAAGATTTTTAAAGAAAAAACCAACAGACGGACCAACAGACCAACAGACCAACAGACAGACCGACAACCTGACTCCTATATACCCCCCAAATTGAATTTGGGGGGTATAATAAAACAGCCTCCAAGAAAGGTCCCAATGGCTTACGCGGCGGAAGAGAAGAAGGCAATAGACAAGCTGTTACAACAAAAAGTAGCAAGGAAGAGTACGTCCCCTTGGGCATCGCCAATAGTGCTGGTAAAGAAGAAATGTGGTGGTGTTCGTCCATGCGTAGACTATCGAAGACTTAACAAATTGGTCACCCCAGACGCCTTCCCTCTGCCCAGGATCCAAGATTGTCTCGATGCAGTATCAGGATCCACCTTATTCAGCACATTTGATCTTACCAGCGGCTACTTCCAGATTCCAGTGAAGGAAGAGGATATACCGAAAACAGCTTTCGCATGCAAATTCGGGCAATTTGAGATGGTCAAAATGCCGTTTGGTTTAAATAATTCGGCCAGTACCTTCCAAAGGACCATGGAGCTCGCCCTGCAAGAACTACAGTGGCAGACATGTAACATGTATGCCACTGTAGTTCTTGCAGGGCATGATCATGTATTATCTACATAGACGATATAATTGTGTTTGCAAGAACGATAGAAGAGCATCTCAGCAGAGTAGAAGAGATCCTGATCAGACTGAGACAAGCCGGCTTAAAGCTGAAACCTGAAAAGTGTGAAATGCTACAGAAAGAAGTTACCTTTTTGGGACATGTGGTCTCTAAAGAAGGCATAAAACCGAGCCCTACAAACATTTCCAAAATTGTTGAATGGCCCGCACCAAAATCCCCCAAGCAAATTAAACAGTTTGTTGCTATGTGTTCCTACTTTCGCAGGTTTATACAAGACTTCGCCAAGAAAGCTCGACCAATGGTTGACCTAACGAAGAAGGGGAGACGATTCGAATGGACCAGCGCCTGTCAAGACTCTTTTGAAAATCTAAAAGCAGCCCTCGTCAGTCCAGAAATAATGGGCTACCCTCTAAACGATGGTGGCGAATTTATTCTGGATACTGACTCATCCGACGTGGCGATCGGAGCAGTTTTATTGCAGGTCCAGGATGGCAGAGAGAAGGTCATAGCCTATGCAAGCAGGGCCATGAACAAAGCAGAACGCAATTACTGCATAACAGAAAAAGAATTGTTAGCTGTAAGGTATTTTGTTGAGTATTTCAGACAGTACCTGTTAGGAAGAAGATTCCTGGTGAGGACTGACCATCAAGCCCTAGTATGGTTGTTTAGCCTGAAAGAACCACGCAGTAAAATTGCTAGGTGGATTGAGATTCTGTCACAATATGATTTTGCTATCCAATATCGACCAGGTAGAAAACAAGCCCATTGTGATGCCCTGTCCCGGTGTGAGAACCCGAGAGAATGTGACTGCCCAGATGTCGATATGAGTGAGCAGCTTAAGTGCGGTCCCTGCAGAAAATGTACCAAGAGAGCTCAAGAAATGATGATTAGTGACCGGTACAAGAGAATGATGTCCACAATCGCCACTAGCACTGTCCAAGCAGAAGTTGTACAGAATATACCTGGTACCAGTAAGCCAACACCAGTAGAATCTATGACAGTGGAGCCAGGTACCAGCAAACCAGCACCAGTGAGACCCGTGACAGTAGAGACTGGTACCAGTAAGCCAACACCAGTAGAATCTATGACAGTGGAGCCAGGTACCAGCAAACCAGCACCAGTGAGACCCGTGACAGTAGGGACTGGTACCAGTAAGCCAACACCAGTAGAATCTATGACAGTGGAGCCCGGTACCAGCAAACCAGCACCAGTGAGACCCGTGACAGTAGAGACTGGTACCAGTAAGCCAACACCAGTAGAATCTATGACAGTGGAGCCAGGTACCAGCAAACCAGCACCAGTGAGACCCGTGACAGTAGGGACTGGTACCAGTAAGCCAACACCAGTAGAATCTATGACAGTGGAGCCAGGTACCAGCAAACCAGCACCAGTGAGACCCGTGACAGTAGAGACTGGTACCAGTAAGCCAACACCAGTAGAATCTATGACAGTGGAGCCAGGTACCAGCAAACCAGCACCAGTGAGACCCGTGACAGTAGGGACTGGTACCAGTAAGCCAACACCAGTAGAATCTATGACAGTGGAGCCCGGTACCAGCAAACCAGCACCAGTGAGACCCGTGACAGTAGAGACTGGTACCAGTAAGCCAACACCAGTAGAATCTATGACAGTGGAGCCCGGTACCAGCAAACCAGCACCAGTGAGACCCGTGACAGTAGGGACTGGTACCAGTAAGCCAACACCAGTAGAATCTATGACAGTGGAGCCAGGTACCAGCAAACCAGCACCAGTGAGACCCGTGACAGTAGGGACTGGTACCAGTAAGCCAACACCAGTAGAATCTATGACAGTGGAGCCCGGTACCAGCAAACCAGCATCAGTGAGAACCGCGACAGTAGAGACTGGTACCAGTAAGCCAACACCAGTAGAATCTATGACAGTGGAGCCAGGTACCAGCAAACCAGCACCAGTGAGACCCGTGACAGTAGGGACTGGTACCAGTAAGCCAACACCAGTAGAATCTATGACAGTGGAGCCCGGTACCAGCAAACCAGCACCAGTGAGACCCGTGACAGTAGAGACTGGTACCAGTAAGCCAACACCAGTAGAATCTATGACAGTGGAGCCCGGTACCAGCAAACCAGCACCAGTGAGACCCGTGACAGTAGAGACTGGTACCAGTAAACCAACACCAGTAGAATCTATGACAGTGGAGCCAGGTACCAGCAAACCAGCACCAGTGAGAACCGCGACAGTAGAGACTGGTACCAGTAAGCCAACACCAGTAGAATCTATGACAGTGGAGCCCGGTACCAGCAAACCAGCACCAGTGAGACCCGTGACAGTAGGGACTGGTACCAGTAAGCCAACACCAGTAGAATCTATGACAGTGGAGCCAGGTACCAGCAAACCAGCACCAGTGAGAACCGCGACAGTAGAGACTGGTACCAGTAAGCCAACACCAGTAGAATCTATGACAGTGGAGCCCGGTACCAGCAAACCAGCACCAGTGAGACCCGTGACAGTAGAGACTGGTACCAGTAAGCCAACACCAGTAGAATCTATGACAGTGGAGCCAGGTACCAGCAAACCAGCACCAGTGAGACCCGTGACAGTAGGGACTGGTACCAGTAAGCCAACACCAGTAGAATCTATGACAGTGGAGCCAGGTACCAGCAAACCAGCACCAGTGAGACCCGTGACAGTAGAGACTGGTACCAGTAAACCAGCAAAACATCCAAACAGAGATCAATATGGTTGGCAGTGGACCGGGGGTATTTCCAAAACAGACCTCAAGGATGCACAAGAGCAGGATGAAGATATTGGACTTGTATACCAGGCAGTAATGGCCAAGACAAAACCTGACTGGCAAGATGTCGAAACCCGCAGCCCAGCAACACGACACTATTGGTTAATGTGGAACTCACTAGAGCTGGTTGATGGCTTACTATTTAAACGCTTCACCAAGAAGGACAATTCAGGATCCTTTCTTCAATTCATTGTCCCACGCACCCTGAAAGAAAATGTGATGAAGCAAATGCATGATACTATTTTATCCGGTCACCTTGGTGTAAAGAAGACCAAAGAGAAAACTAGCCAGAGATTCTATTGGTATGCCATGAAAGAAGAAATACAAGCCTATGTGAAGTCTTGTCAAACCTGTGCATCCAGCAAGAAGCCGCAGAAGGCACCAAAAGCACCACTAGGCCACATAAGAGTTGGAGCACCATGGGATGTTCTGGCCATCGATTATATTGGACCGCTTCCTTTGACACCACGGGGCCACAAACACATCTTAGTACTGACAGATTTATTCACCAAATATGTTGAAGTTTTACCAGTGCGGGATCTTACTGCAGAAGAATGCGCAAGGCAAATCTTAAACAACTTTGTAGCAAGGTGGGGCTGTCCATTGTCAATACACAGTGATCAAGGCAGGACATTCGAAAGCGAAATATTTCGACAGCTGACCAAAATGCTTGAAATTCGAAAGACGCGAACTTCAGCACGAAACCCAAAAGGCAACGGACAGTGTGAGAGATTTAACCGAACTCTACTAAGCATGATACGTGCATACCTATGTGATGAGCAGACTGACTGGGATCTACACCTCGGCTGTCTAGCTGGCGCATACAGAGCGACACCGTCCGAGTCTACAAACCTGACACCCAATTTAATGGCCATGGGACGAGAAATACGCTTACCTGCAGAACTCATCTTTGGCAGTACCACGACACAGACAAACGAAGAAATAACCAACTATGGAGAATATGTCGACACCTTGAAGAAGAAACTACAGCGAGCCCATGATATAGCCCGCAGACATCTTGGAAGCAAAACGCAGCGTCAAAAGAGTACCTACGACACAAAACTGCAATTCCATAACTACAAAGATGGTGACGTTGTCTGGCTTCTTCACGAGTCAAGAAAAGTTGGAGTAAACCAGAAGCTGGAAAAACTCTACGACGGTCCATTCTTGCTGAAAAAGAAAATAACAAACATTAATTTTCTCCTCCAGATGGACAGAAGAGGGTCTGAAAGAGTAGTTCATCATGACAAAATAAAACCTTTTGAAGGAAGAGATGTTCCTTCATGGATCAAGAAAGCTAGAGAGAAAATGGCATAGTGACCATTTCATTTAACACAACAGTTCAAGTTCACATTATTTGACATTTGTTTATAATTATCCATTTTTCAATATACATGTATAGAATATTTGTAAAATTGGCAACAAGGCTTTACTTTAATTCAGCATTTCCACCTTTCTGTTTGCATAACACAAGTAGAACCTGCATAGTAGAAAAAATGACTGAGACTGTGAAATTGACAAATTCATGCTGAAGTAACTGGTCCGATGAGAAACTTTAAGTCTGTATATGCTGGTCTAGACGGGATGTAGGACCCGTTGTGGAGTGGGTAGTAGGTCGCAAGATTTCCCGGGGTGGAAGTCCATGGTGGATAGATTGGCGGATGCACATGGGGTGTAGGCGCGTCAAGGCTATTCAGATGGCGGTGTAGGGAATGAGCGACAAGTTTTGGGTCCGATAGATCACATTTCAGCAGAAAGTAATAGTCGTCACGTGACTCAGCTGGTAATCTTGTAAATTGCAGTCAGCACGTCTGAAATGAAAATTGAGAATATGATAATTGCAGGCAGACAAGGTGTTAAAAGTCGACAGCATAACAGAAGCTCTAAAATTGAGAAACAAGATATATCACAGAAAAGTTTATCACACTATATTCCTTATCACAGTCCGCATACTATCACAGTAGTGCTTATATTAGTTATAACAATATGAGATGTTATCACAGCTTTCTTATCACATTCATAATGTAAGGAGAACCAGCTCCTGTGTATAAAGAAAAAATTTGCAGACGAAAAAAAAGAAAAAGTAAACACACTCAGAACAGTGAACCGTCATCTAAGCTTACACTAGACACGACAAATAGCTGCAAGCGTCCCCTAGTCTGCCCTTTATAAATAATTTTCTTTATGGGTCATATTTCTATTTCGCAGGAGCCAAGTCTATTACATCATCAAGATGGCAACAAACAACCCTGCAAGCGAAGTCATTGATAGCCAGATAGAGAAAGCAGCAAGGAAGAGGGGCAGAGCCTATAGATGCCTGAGATGCTTCCATAGAGAGGGGAGAGACTACATTGATGTAAAGGGCAGGGTGGAACACCACATACTCAAGGAACACCTAAGACGAGACGAAGTGCCCCATTACTGCAGCCTATGCCAGTTCCGGTGTTTGCGGAGGGAGGAGCTGGAAGACCATTTAGTGCGCTACAAGCGACACACGGTACTAGCGCAGCAGTCGGGGGTTAGTTCACTGGATCAGACGTGTTTGAAGTCAAACCCAGACCCTTACCAGATAGATGAGTAGGACTTCTCCGTGTTGAATAGGGACGATTCCTTTAAATACTGGAAAGAGTTGCTCCAGAACAGGAAGCGGAGTGCAGACCCCTTGGAAAAAGTAATGAAGGCCGCGTTCCCAAATGGGATACTGGATGGGTTCCTGGATGGAGATGAGGGGGAGGAATACTCGGTGCAAGGGTCCCTGCCGGCAACCCCACTAAAGACGCCACCATCACTACCAACAACAACAACAACAACAACAACAACAACAACAACAACCATGGACAATGGGAGCATGACGAAAACTCCAACAACAGTGGCCAACAGAAGCACCACAGAAACACCGACAGCAGTGGTCTCACTAGACAACACTATGTTGAGACGGACCTTGGCACCACTGTTGGATAAGCTAGAGGCAGGGGTGGAACCAAAGGTGCTCAGAAGCCTCCTGAAAAATAATGATGAAGAGAAGGTGGAAGACAAGGATGCCGAAGAAGAGAGGATCCTACCTCAGTTGTTGCCCTCAGAAGAGCAGTCACTGTCGCCGACGCCAAAACGCAAAGCTGAGGTAGGACTTGCCCCAACGAAGAGGATGAGGGTAGTCTCCGAATCATCTGAGTCGTCTGAGGAGTCGCAAAATCTGGAGAATGGTGAGGAAGACCACGACAGTTCTTCTAGCGACAGTGAGTCAAGTAGCAGCGAAAGTGAGGATGACAACGTCCAACTGAAAAAGGCAATACAACAGAACACAGCAGCTGTCAGGTCGATGGAGAGCTCATTACTGACATTGGCGGCTGCAGTTACAACACTAGCGCGACAAATGGCTAGGAGAGAGGGAGCAAACCAAGATGAGAGACAGGAAGGAAAGAAAGACGAAAAGAAAGAAGAAAAGAAAGAGGAAAAGAAGGAAGAAAAGAAGGAAGAAAAGAAAGACAAGAAGAAGGAAGAGAAGACAGGTGAGAAGAAAGATGATAGAGAACACTACAGGCGCGGGGATGATGGAAAGAGAACAGATGATGATAGAAGGAGAGCAGACAGACAGCATTACAGAGACGATGGAAGAAACTTTAACTATCAATACAGACGACACAGTAGCGACTGGAACAGAAGACGATAGACAATACATGAATACAACATATTTCAGACATAGTTAGGACATTTACGTCATTTATAATTGAAGTCATAAATTCCTCAGCATTACAAGACTTTTAATTAATTACCTTATTCACACATTGAACTTTACCACTTTAACATAGTTAACTTACCATTTGTATTTTAATTCACATTATTGTTTTGGTATGCCTGTTGGAACTTAGGCATATTAGGAGGGGGTGATGTAACGAGCCAGATCTCGAGTGCATTCAATCTTGATTAGTCTAGATAATAAATGCTTATATTCAGTCTAAAAGCGGATCCGAGTCTTCTTACAACAGTCTGCGAAGCTTTAGCATTCGTTACTCACTCACCTTGTCATTATGTTAGAAGCACGTCGCGAGTAATTTGTGTAGTATTGGTTTTCGAAGAGTCGACATAATTTTCTGTCACGCGCGGCAGCCATGTTTGTTTTGATTTTGCATTTTGCCTCGTGGGATAGAATTGATGACGTCATTAACCGACTCATCGATTCTATCTCTCTCACAAAAATAGCGCCATATTCGAAAACGAATACTAAACAACTGCATTTTATAATCCTTATTTTAGGTAAAGATGACACATATTATTGTTCGATATTGATCATAGTTTGTCTTACGTAGGTTATAAGTCGTCAAAACTCGTTATCAGTACCTACAGCACTTCGCGTAGTAATATTTTCCAACAAGATTTTTTGTGTGACGAATTTCCAACAAATTATTTTGTTGGAAATCTGTTGAAAATCCCACAAGAAAAATTGTTGGAAACCACAGTATAAAAGCCGATGATCGGACTTAGAAATTGGACTCCAGTTTTGATTTTTTCGTAGGCACCTCCGTTATTATTTTTTTCTTTAATTTTAAATTATCTTTATTTAAAATTATTTATTTTTGCTTTTGTTTTGAGTCGAGCTAGATTAGAAATTTTACGTTTGATTATTTTAACGATTTAGGTAGTTTTATTTACGTTTTATTTCTTTAACGGCTTCATACCTGACAAATTCTTTGGAACTTCATTTGTTC
Organism: Fragum sueziense; assembly: GCA_963680895.1. Taxonomy (NCBI): domain Eukaryota; kingdom Metazoa; phylum Mollusca; class Bivalvia; order Cardiida; family Cardiidae; genus Fragum; species Fragum sueziense. Next base: position 41,307,926 of record OY804593.1, on the reverse strand, counting down.
AAGACAAAACTCTAGATTTATTTATCATTTTCCGAACATCGGCTTTTATTTGTGTCATCTTTAAGGAAATTATTCATTGTTAGGGATCAAGTCAAGCTCTTGTTGCCTCTTAATAATACAGTTGTTGTACTATTTTATGTGAGATTATTATTAGATCTACAAAGGTCTAAATTATATTGAGAACTCAAACACTTTGACTTTTGTTTTCTTTATTCAAATTAATTTAATTATCTGGAGTCCAACCCCACCCCTTTTCCCCATCCGTACATCTTCGACCGACCGCTGGCTCGCAACAGTATGTTCCCCCCCGTGACCCAGCAAATCCTTTTTACCAAGGAAGCCTATGATCCAGTAACACAACATATGTCAATGGGAAGCTGGGTCAAGGGGGGGAACGATGTTAGCCAGCCTTGGAAAGGTAGGTATGCCTCGGTTTTTGGCGGGAAAGTGCGCGTTTAAAGTTGTTTCAATGGTGCGCATGCGCAATACGGACAAAACCAAAGCTGCCATATGATGTCAACACCATTTATCCCTGTATCTGTAGAAAATAAATTGCAAATAAAAATAAAAGAATCTTCATTTTACCTCTTTGAATACCGGTAGTGTAAGAAAACGAAAACATTTAGGTGGGTACTAAAATCAAGAGTTATCTGCACCTATAGAACTTTTAAAATGACATAAAAATCGGTGTTTATTTCCTTTATTTGTCTACCTAACCATTAAGCTTAATTTTGTTTCTCAATTTGTTAGTTTTGAGAATTGACCCATCGAGCTGAGCCTTTTAGGGAGAATTCTCGCCTTATCCGTAGAGGTCCTTTATGCCCCTAACAGAAAACGCTTGGGAAAACATTGAGATAAAAAAAGAAAATAATGATATTAAGCATTTCCTCCTTTTACCTCATTATTTTCTGGGCTGTTTTTTTACACAAATTCTATCTTTTAATATCAACATCAATTTTGTTGCCAAGAACACCCTTTCAAATTAGACCACCCTAAATTTACACTGTGTGGGAAAAGCAAAAATTTGAACAGAAACTTTGGCCCTACATCTAGGGGGTCTAAGCAGACCTGACCAAGCAACAGGCAGATAATGTCCTTAAGGCATAGATTAATGTTGAATCAGCCCTGCCTTTTATTTGTTTGCATAAATTGTAAAGATATTGTTGCTTTTCAACAAAAATCTCGTAACTGCACCTTAAAACAAGCTGCAGTTACGAGGTTTTTGTTGAAAAGCATCGACATGGCATAATACCATGACTGGAGTAGAAAATACAAAAGATGCCCCTGGGATGCCATTTTAATAACCTTGATTAGTTCAATATTACAGCCTTGATCAACATTTAGAAAATCAATGAAATTAACTTCAAATGAATAATTCCTTTTAAAAATGTCTACATCATTAAACTTAATCCTTTCGAAAACTAGAAATCTATCACTGAAGGTGATAAAAATACCCCCGCCACCACCTTTATTCGGACAAGCGTTTTTGTTGAATCAGGAGCCATACTCAGAAATTGTCAATCCGATTTTCTTGAAATTTGGCTCAATCAGGGGCAATAACTCAGAAAGTATCGGTCTGATTTCCATGAATTTTGCATCTTGCATATATACAGGTCCTAATGCATACCTGTGCCATGTATGAAACAAATCGTTCAGTAACTGTAGCAGGAATTGTCCGGACAAGCATTTTTGTCAAGTCAGGGGCCATAACTCAGAAAGTGCCAGTCTGATTTTCATGAAATGTGCGTCTTGCACATGTACAGAAGTTAATGCACACCTGTGCCAAGTATGAAGCAAATCCGACAGTAACTAAAGGAGGAGTTGTCCGGACAAGCATTTTTTGGTAAAATCAAGGGCCAAAACTGATAAAGTAAATGTCAGATTTCCCTGAAATTTGCGTCATGCACATCTACAGGTCCTAATGCACACCTATGCCAAGTATGAAGCAAATCGGACAGTAAGTGTAGGAGGCGTTATCCGGACAAGCACTTTTGGGTCAAATCAGGGGCCATAACTCAAAAAGTAATGGTCCAATTTTCATGAAATGTGCGTCTTGCACATCTACAGGTCCTAATGCACACATGTGCCAAGTATGAAGCAAATCGGACAGTAACTGTAGGAGCAGTTGTCCGGACAAGCATTTTTGGGTCAAATCAGGGGCCATAACTCAAAAATTATTGGTCCGACTTCCGTGAAATTTGCGTCTTGCACATCTACAGGTGACAATGAACACTTGTGCCAAGTATGAACTAAATCAGTCCACAAGTGTAGGAGTAGTTATCCGGACAAGCATTTTTTGGTCAAATCAGGGGCCATAACTCTGAAAGTATCGGTCCGATTTTCAAGAAATTTGCGTCTTGCAAATCTACAGGTCCTAATGCACACCTGTGCCAAGTATGAAGCAAATCTGATAGTAACTGTAGGAGGAGTTGTTCGGACAAGCATTTTTGGGTCAAATCATGGGCTATAACTCAAAAATTATTTGTCCGATTTCCGTGAAAATTGCGTCTTGCAAATCTACAGGTGACAATGAACACTTGTGCCAAGTATGAACTAAATCGGTCCACAAGTGTAGGAGGAGTTATCCGGACAAGCATTTTTTGGTCAAATCAGGGGCCATAACTCAGAAAGTATTGGTCCGATTTTCGTGAAATTTGCGTCTTGCAAATCTACAGGTCCTAATGCACACCTGTGCCAAGTATGAAGCAAATCGGACAGTAACTGTAGGAGTAGTTGTCCGGAAAAGCATTTTTGGGTCAAATCAGGGGCCATAACTCAAAAACTATTGGTCCGATTTCCGTGAAATTTGCGTCTTGCACATCTACAGGTGACAATTAACTCAGAAAGTATCGGTCCGATTTTCGTGAGATTGCGTCTTGCAAATCTACAGGTCCTAATGCACACCTGTGCCAAGTAAGAAGCAAATCGGACAGTAACTGTAGGAGTAGTTGTCCGGACAAGCATTTTGGGGTCAAATCAGGGGCCATAACTCAAAAATTATTGGTCCGATTTCCGTGAAATTTGCGTCTTGCACATCTACAGGTGACAATGAACACTTGTGCCAAGTATGAACTAAATCGGTCCACAAGTGTAGGAGGAGTTATCCGGACAAGCATTTTTTTGTCAAATCAGGGGCCATAACTCAGAAAGTATCAGTCCGATTTTCGTGAAATTTGCGTCTTGCACATCTACAGGTCACAATGAACACTTTTGCCAAGTATGAATTAAATCGGTCAACAAGTGTAGGAGGAGTTGTCAGGACAAAGTTTTGGAGACAGACCAACAAACAAACCAACCAACCAACCATCCAACCAACCAACCACTGGACCGACAGGCTGATTCCAGTATACCCCCTCCAAACTTCGTTTGCGGGGGTATAATTAGTCTTTGTTTAGAAAACCTTTTAACCCATCCCCATTGAAATTTTTAAAAATATTTCCATTTTGGGTTAGAAATCATTGTGGAAAATGAAGAAATTGCTTGTCGCAAGCAATTTCTTCATTTGTCATAATGATTTACTAAGCATTTTCTTGTGAAGGAGTCAAAAGGCGTCATGCACTGTGCAGTAATGGGTTAAATTAAATGCAAGGCCTTTTAACCATACCACACATTGACACCTACCATTTTTCCCCAAAAGATAAAGGCTTTGGAAAACATAGTGGAAAATGAAGCAATTGCTTGAACATTACAAGCAATTTCTTCATTTCCCACAAGGTTTTCTTACCCAAAAGACATTTATATAGTTATTCACTTGAAATTGTCGTATGCAACATCTATGAATTTAGACCAGTCCATAAAGCTGCTTGGAAATGGTTAAATACTAGACAAATCAATACCAGCTAGGTCTTGTTTTGGAAAGAGTTAAGCACCCTGTTGATTGAGTTATTATTATCAGCATTTTGACCAGTCAACAAAGGAATGAGATCATTTATCAATCAGGATTTGTTTACTTGTCATGATAAATGGCAGAAAATCATAATACCACTTTTCATCATGATCCTATAGAAAGTTAGTATCTTTCACTGGCGGATCCAGAGGTGGTTTCGTCGGGGTGGGGTGTGGGGAGGGGAGGGGATTGGTGCTCGTTTTTTGGCAGGGGGAGTTCAAACAACCCCCCTCTGTAGCCTGATCATTTCATTTTCATACAGAAATTTAGTCAAAATTGTGTAATACTACAAAAAGCCCCCCCCCCATTTGTATGTTCCAACAACCCATTCACAGAAATCCTGGGTCCGCCTTCAACCCCGTAAAGGTGACAAAACAATTTCAGAAAATTGTCAACAATTATGTTAAAATGAGACTTATTTGAGTTTTGAGTTTATTGGGGTTTTACGCCGTTTTCAACTGCCAGGGTCATATCGTGGCGGCGGGACTAATTAGAAATATGTTTGATTGAAGCAGAGAACACCGTGTCCAATCGTTACCGGGGGGATGTGGTTTTCGTAACGCTGAAAGTGTGGTGTATAACGCCGGTTTGTGGTGCAAAACAGAGGCAGGACACCACCAAGGTAAGAAAATTGAAAAATTGAATCGATGAAATTGTTTCTTTGGGAATGAGACTAGGCCGAGGCTCATCTCAAATGATTTCTTGACCCTTAGCAATGTCTGTTTTCTTCGAGACAGTTGCAGTTTTCTCTATCATTCCGTGAATGTAAGGCATTTCAGGCGAAATCAACTCAGCTTGCCCGTAAAATATGAATTATATACAAGCATAACCAGTTATGAACCCCCAAAAAGCATGCACTTCGTACTTACACATGTATTGCACAAAATCACATTGAGGTTTGCACCCTCTGCATCTTACAGAAGCCATGGAAACGATTTTTATTTTCATTTACAAGTAACAATGGTGGATGTGGTGCACACAAAGAAATATTTTGTAACGTATGTGGCATGGTGATTTTTAAAGCTTTGCGTTTTTTCTTATTTAAGCAGGCCTAGCAGATATAGTGACACTTTCCCTTACTTCAGATGCAACACACGTCCTATTCGAATGATCCTAGCAATTGTGCAATAGTTTTGTGTAAAGAATATGTGTTTTTTCGACATCAGCATTTTTAAACCCTATTAACCGGATTGTATAATGGATTTAAAAATTGTGCAACCCGAACGTTACATTTAAGGCGTACAAAATACAACTTAGGCTATCTGTCAATATAGGGTTAATTCACGTTTTTGAGGTCGTTAACATTCGCAGAGGCCCAAGAAATATGTTAACGGCCGAGTGCGAAGCACGAGGGTTGTTTACGTAATTTGCGGGCCTCTGCGGATGTTAACGGCCGAAAAATACGTGAATTGACGCTATTTTTGCATAAAAACTATAAAATTCTAACAAATACTTACCCCAAAGCCATTGATATGTGCGAAAAATGAACAGAGGTGAGATAAGAAAATGTCCGCCAATGTTGTTTTGTTATGCGTGACGTCGAAAAAATCTCAGTTGTTGAAAGCGGCGTTAAAATCCTACACCATCAATCAATTAGGTCCTTTCACTTATGTTTTAGTCTGTACCCGCAGAACACACTTCCGGAGACAAAAAATGGGTTAATGGGAAATCAACATTGTACACTTAAAGACACTTCCAACGCAACACTAACATTTTTCATCATAATTGAATAAATAATGCAGTATATTTTAGGAAATTTTCAGCAAATATAAATCAACTACGTTTACATGTTTTCTGTAAATTTCATCAAAATCGACTGATCCGAACATAAAAAATATTTATCTTTTTCACCAAGACTCAAATATGAAAAGTCACAAAACCCCAGGTAATTGCAGAATTCAATAGTATCAAAGCAGCATCACTAAATCATGCTCAGATCTCATACCACTGCTTCATAAGATTTGATAACATGCTCTCACGTGCGAAGAAATACTAGAATTCAGTTGCACATATTTTGTTTAAGACATAATGTTTTGTACGTGTCAGCATTGCACAAAATCATCGAATTTGTTACCAGACATTAGTTTTTCGCCCTTTTGCTCCAAGAAAGTTTCAACAATAGCGAACAATTTTCGCGCCAATTTGTGCTAAAAATAGATTTCTGATGGGAAAACCCCCCAACAACGCTTGCCGGGTACCAGTCTAATATTTTGTTTATCGGTCATGAATCGGACAATTTTTTCGTAACAGTGTTAGCGAAAAATTATCATTTTCAAGCGAGATATTAGTCGATCGTAGATAATGCAGGCGGGAACTAAAACTACGAAACATTGCGCATATTCAACATGCAACATTGATTCCAGATACGGAGACAGACCAGAAATGACAAACGTTTTTTCTTGAGGTTCCTCAGCAGCTTAACCAGAAAAAACATCGAAAAGTGTGAAAGTAAAGTAGCTATGATCATGAAACTTCGCGGGTAGATAGATCTCACCAAGGAGAAGTGCAATGTATAAGGAGCGTAACTCTACCTTGCTTATTTTGTGAGTTATTGCCCTCTGTTGTAGTGGAAGCCTGTGGGGGTATCATGACAAATGACATTCAGCGACAAATTCTAGTTTTTTCTAGATTAATCATTTCCCAAACAAGACCGGTTTTGTCGTCCCTTACAGAAAATTATTGAAAAAACATTGATGCAGAAGAAGAAAATGATGATCGATCAGATTAAAAAGACCTGCACAGCAGACAAAATGATATTGAATAACTTCTTTGGATATTGATGATCATTTTACTTTTGCCTCGATATTTTCTCTGACATAAAACACTAAAAGTATTCACATCCGTTTTGTCGTCTGCAGACTTTTTTCAATTTGGCCCAACATGACATTTTGTCGTTTTGGAAAGGGTAAGCGAGTAGCACGAGCGACACGACGAAGCTAAGGTAGGACCGTATGTGTAAACATTACTTGTCAAATGGTTATTTCATAGTTACCTATCTTAAAAAGTACACGACAGTGCAGCAACCTTCTCAACTCTGAATTATAATGTTTCTCAACAAATGATTACGGCAATCCAGCTCTTAGAACGTCATCTTCAGCAAGTTGAACGTGGAAAAACTTCGCGATGTTGACAGCCATATTTGTACGATAGAGGATTCCCAATCTATTTTTAGACCAGTGAGGCGTGACGATGACGTATTTGTTCAACGAAAAAAGCGAGTCCTATTGGAACTTGAACTTAAAAGGGACGAGTTAAGAATGATCCTGCAAAGATTCATCATCAATAATGCTTTATTATTGAGAAGGGGTGTCTTCGTGTCATTTAGGCCCATTACGGACACAAAGAAAGTTAGCAGAATGTCATAAACTTTACTGCTCTTACACAAATAACATGAATTTACGTTATCAGCTCGTACATCTTTTTTGCGACTTTTTGTTTTCTAGTCATAATATTTGAACTGCAAATTTAATCATTTCTACTCAATGTCTCTTTATGAAAATTACAGATATTACGCAATTGTGAATGAATTAAATTTGTTGAAAAATTGATGAAAAATGGTGCATTAAATTTCAAGTTATTACCAAAAAGGTAAGTGTTGCGTTAGAAGTGTCTTTAAGTGCATACATGAAAATTGTTACTAAAAATAGTCCCAAATCGGCATTTTCAAAACGAGACTCCCTAAATATGCGGAGAAAACAATGGCGACAGCGATAAAGAGCACGTGCATTCAACATGCAGCGATAAAGCGAAGTTTAAAGTGGAACAAAAACTCTGAAATTGAATGTATTCGTTAATAGCCGGTAAGATGGTTATTTTGTTGGATTTACAGTCAATCGTTCCCAGTTTCATTGTTGATTTCGTATGCACGCCATGCTTTGGGTTCGAGAGTATCGTTAACTAAAACGCTTTGGGTTCGAGAGTATTGTTACCAAAACGCTTTGGGATTGAGTGTATTATTACTTATCCCACAGATAGAACGTATAATCTGATCATAGCCAATGTTACAATGAATGAGGCTGGGGAAGTGGACTTGCGTAATATTAAAAATATCTAAGTGCAGACGAAAGTGAATAGTTGTTATACCTTTATAGGCCTACTACAAGCAATGGGTCAGAACAGTAACGTTTTTGCAGTGTTGGTGACGGAAGTTGCATGTTAACTGGTTAACATTAATTAGGTTATTTTATCTAAGACCCCCCCTCCCGCACACAACAGCCTCCGGAAGTCGTCCTTGGAGTCTTAAAACGCCGCTCAAACGTTTTGTTATTTTTAGTAACAATACACTCAATCCCAAAGCGTTTTGGTAACAATACTCTCGAACCCAAAGCGTTTTAGTTAACGATACTCTCGAACCCAAAGCATGGCGTGCATACGAAATCAACAATGATGAAACTGGGAACGATTGACTGTAAATCCAATGAAATAACCATCTAACCGGCTATTAACGAATACATTCAGTTTCAGAGTTTTTGTTCCACTTTAAACTTCGCTTTATCGCTGCATGTTGAATGCACGTGCTCTTTATCACTGTATATTTAATACACGTGCGTCGTTATTGTTTTCTCCGCATATTTAGGAAGCCTCCTTTTGAAAATGCCGATTTTGGACTATTTTTAGTAACAATTTTCAAGTATACAATGTTGATTTCCCATAAACCCATTTTTTGCCTCCGGAAGTGTGTTCTGCGGGTACAGACTAAAACATAAGCGAAAGGACCTAATTGATTGATAGTGTGGGATTTTAACGCCGCTTTCAACAACTGAGGTTTTTCCGACGTCACGCATAACAAAAAATTCTCGGAAGATTTATCAGAACAAAACAACATTGGCGGACATTTTCTTATCTCACCTCGGTTCATTTTTCGCACATATCAATGGCTTTGGGGTAAGTATTCATTGGTATTTTATAGTTTTTATGCAATAATAGCGTCAATTCACGTATTTTTCGGCCGTTAACATCCGCAGAGGCCCGCAAATTACGTAAACAACCCTCGTGCTTCGCACTCGGCCGTTAACATATTTCTTAGGCCTCTGCGAATGTTAACGACATCAAAAACGTGAATTAACCCTATATTGACAGATAGCTTAAGTTGTATTTTGTACGCCTTAAATGTAACGTTCGGGTTGCACAATTTCTAAATCCATTATACAATCCGGTTTATAGGGTTTATAATTGCTGATGTCGAAAAAACACATATTCATTACATAAAATTATTGCACAATTGCTAGGATCATTCGAATAGGACGTGTGTTGCATCTGAAGAAAGGGAAAGTGTCACTGTATCTGCTAGGCCTGCTTAAATAAGGAAAAACGCAAAGCTTTAAAATCACCATGCCACATACGTTACAAAATATTTCTTTGTGTGCACCACATCCACCATTGTTACTTGTAAATGAAAATAAAAATCGTTTCCATGGCTTCTGTAAGATGCAGAGGGTGCAAACCTCAATGTGATTTTGTGCAATACATGTGTAAGTACGAAGTGCATGCTTTTTGGGGGTTCATAACTGGTTATGCTTGTATATAATTCAAATTTTACGGGCAAGCTGAGTTGATTTCGCCTGAAATGCCTTACATTCACGGAATGATAGAGAAAACTGCAACTTTCTCGAAGAAAACAGACAAAGCTAAGGTCAAGAAATCATTTGAGATGAGCCTCGGCCTAGTCTCATTCCCAAAGAAACAATTTCGTCGATTCAATTTTTCAATTTTCTTACCTTGGTGGTGTCCTGCCTCTGTTTTGCACCACAAACCGGCGTTATACACCACGCTTTCAGCGTTACGAAAACCACATCCCCCGGTAACGATTGGACACGGTGGAGAAGGTGGAATAAGACCACGGAGTTGTAGATTGCAAAGGATCTTTTAAAGGGGACCTGGTAAAAGAGTAATTTTGGTTGGTCATCAGTAACTCTTTTTCTCCAGCGTTGTTTAAAATTTGGTTACAATTATTAACAGAACTTGAACATCAAAATCAGGTTATCTTTGGGAAAGGGTTAATTGGGCAGCATCTCATTCACTAATTACCAATCAAGGGAAGTGGACATTAATACAAGCTTAATACAAGATAGACCTTGATGATTTATTGACAATAAAATCTGGTTCATTTTGTCCAGATTTAACCCTCTCCTTACTGAAACACTGAAAAGCTGACTTTTGGGAAGCGTTCAAACCGACAAATTGTCCACTTCAAGTATGTTTTGTTTAATTTATCAGCTAGGTCTAATACTCTACAGATTTTGACAAGATAAATTGCAGTCTGTATGCCCCTTTGAGAGAGTTATAATTTCCTGTTCTAACTCGCTATTCACCAATTTTCATGGTTTATATCTTAAAATACTCAAAAATAAATGTTTGAAGTAATTATATATCAAAGGCATTATATATGGTGCGTTTTTATCTTTGTAAAAATCAATATAGTAAATAAGCTGAGAAATCAAACAAAATATACCAGAAGCAACCAATTTTTCGGTGTGAACATTTCCCTAAAGTCACAATCATGGGTTTTCTATCTTGAGAGATGTAACTGCATATTTTTTAGAAATTCACTTTTTTTACATTTTCTGAACCTTTAGGAAGGAATGCATCATGTGTTCAAATATTAGGTTTCAATTCTGTATACTTAAAGTAATATTTAGAATTTTAAAAACATTTTCCTCTTAAGCTTTGAGAAAGTCAATAAGTTTTTTCCCTCTCCTGTAAAGTTTTATAAAATGGAGTTACAATAGTTTAGAACCAAGCCCACGATCTGAAATTGTTGTGTCACACGATTCCTTGCTGTGTTACTAGTTAAGTTCAAAGGTCCATCTTTCTTGAAGGTTAAAACTATCTGAAAATGAATTTTGAATAAGTTGTACCATGGTCACAATTAGCCCTTTCCCATATTAAAGGGGAAATTTTTAGGATGATCCAATGTGAAAGCAGACATCTAACTGTTACAAAGACCACAACATTAGATTCTAAAGATCTATTAGGATACATTTTAGCACAGATTTTTTTCCAGATTTATTAATAATAGGGACTTCAAAATCAAGTCTTGTTTGAGAAAGGGTTAAAATGACAAAAGTAGTAGTTTTGGTATCTGTAAAGTGCCTCTTATTATCAATATACAAACATTTTTATCATGAAATCCACCCGAAATTTCAAAATTACTAATCCAAGATCTTTCCTACTTTACAACCACAAATATTTGTACATTTAAAGTTGCTATTATAACTTAAAATTAATGATTTAAGTTCTGTCCAGCCTTTAAAAACTTTGATATTTAAACCCCTTCCCAAATGGCAAAGTATTAGACTGTTCAAAATCGCATAAAATTTAGCTAATGCAGACTACAAAATAGATTTTTGACCCAAGAGGATACCGGTATGTTTCCACTAAAATCCCCTAAAATTTTTACTGGGAACTCCGCCCTCTCCGCCCTGGACGTCTAGCAAGGGTGATGCCCTATTGCTGGACCTACCAAGGAACCAAGTGGCCCCAGCTATGCATCTGACAGCAGCAGAATTGGTCATACATAATTTACACATTTGTGACCCGTCACGCTAAAAGGGACCTTATCCGAATACCCAAAATCCAAATTTTGACAAACTTGTCAGACTCATCATAGGTCAATCAGATCCCGTATGCGAAAAAAGAACATATAGTAAGACAGGGGAAACCTTCCGGATATAGAAAATAACATAAACGTGAAAAGTGTCGGCCCTAGTCTGTCTGCGCGGACTGCGCAGACTGACTAGGGTCGATATTTTTCACACACATGATAAGGTCCCTTTTAGCGCGACGGGTCACATTTGCATAAATTATATGTTAATGATACACTTATTTTTTTAATCTGCCATACTCTCTGTAAAATGTGGATCAGTCATGTAAGTTCATAGCCAGAAGGGAGGTAATTTTAGTCAGTGAAATATTCCAGCAGGAGTAGAGTACCTTTGTAAATATTCCCTGTATCGATGCTTTTCAAAAGAAAACTCACTACTGCAGCTTAAAACAAGCTGCTGTTATGAGGTTTTTGATGAAAAGCAGCAATATATTCTTACTGCCTTAAGGGACCACTTGCTTCTTTGAATTATAACTTTGCTGACTCATAGAGTTATTACCGATCTTCTACTTTTCTTCCAATACCCTGTAACTTATTAGCTTTAAAACAAGGTGTAAAACTTTTCAAGGTTTTTGAAATAAAGACAAAGTGCAAACTTGTATAGAAATTCCATCTGATTTGCCAACTTTTTTACAACAAGGGAAAAGCTTGTTGATAATATCTCTATCAATTATCATGTTCAAATTCCTATTTCCAGAGACATTTGGAAATCAATCACTGATTATACCTATCTTAGCTTGATGAAGAAAACAGGCAGTAAACACTTTCCACAACAAAATTTCAAGGTTGTTTAATTTGAAAGCTGCTGTAGACAAAAAAAATAAATGTTGATAGGATTTGTGCATGCTAATATATTTATAGCCCAGAATACATTGAGGCAAAAGGAACAAATGCTGGTCAGCATTTTCTTCTTTTGCCTCAAATTATATGTTTACTCAAGTATTTTCTATCAGGTATGTTAATACCAGAGCTTTTTTAATGGGAAAGAATTAATCCTTTCTTAAACATCATTTTCGGGTATTGAAAATCTTATTTTTAAGGTCTATTAAAGACTAGGCATAGAGATGCAAGAAATTTGCAGTTTCTTCTTTTGTCCCAATGTTTTCCCAAGCCTTTTCTGTAAGGTACGTCAAAACAAGGTCTTATTTGGGAAATGGTCAATGACACATCCATTGGTGAGAGATCAATGGCTTTTGTTAAATATCAGAAACTAGAAAATTTACCATTAGTCAGGATTCGAAACCATGACCTCTCGATTGATTAGACTCGGATGTTTCCAGACTGAGCTAATTCGGATCCGCACCTTCTAAATGATTGTTTTTAACCCTTTCCCAAATGACAATTTTTTGAGTGGTCCTATTCAAAAGCTGCTGCACATGACAATATTGGTGTTATCATATAAATATAGTATTTGTTCAAAATATGGCACAGAAAATATTGAGACAAAAGGAGAAACTGCTAGTTATCAGCAGTTTCTTCTTTTGTGTCAATGTGTCCCCAAGCCTTTTCTAAAAGGGACGTCAAAACCAGGTCTTGTTTGGGAAAGGGTTAAAGACAGACAAGATATATAAATATTTTGAATTCACATCAATCAGTTTTCTTAATTGACTTTTTTGTAAGAAATTCAATTCTAACTTAACCTTTACTCAAACAATACCTGAGACTGAGAACACTATTTGAGAAGAAAAATAATGGTGAAAGAAATTAAACAGTCTGAAACCAGCACTTAAAGGGACATTTCATTCCAATTTCATTTTTTTAAAGTATGTCTTGATGCCAAGATTGGTTATTCTAATGAGTATAAATACTATTAGTTTTATTAAGTTGTTGCCTATAAGCGAGAAACACGCATTTAAAGTTGAGACATAATTGATAAATTGCATATAAATCCGAACTGTTGTCCACAACATTTTGTTCAATTTTAACACAAAAAATATAAATTTCTCGTAAACGGCGCAATATTTTGGCTTGAAATTTTCGGAATCTTCATAACGAAATATGCTCTTTCAGATGAAAATAAAAGTAAATTTTATGACAAAAAATTCTGAAATGTCACTTTAAATATAATACATGTGTACTTTTCATTCATTTTCTGTTTCAGCATTTGATCACTTTTGTAAATGAAATGCAAGTTGTATGGTAATAATGAATCGGCCTGAAATTTTACTCTCTTAAAGGAAAGGATTAACAATCTCATTGTGAGAAATTCAATTTTAACTTAAATTAAATTCTTCAGGCCACCAACACCTCAGATGTTAACCCTTTCCCAAACAAGACCTGGTTTTGACGTCTCTAATAGAAAAGGCTTGGGAAAACATTGAGACAAAAGAAGAAACTGCTGATAACCAGCAGTTTCTCCTTTAAAATGTCTCAATATTTTCTATGCCATATTTTACACAAATTCATCTTTAAGAATTTCCATTTTGTCATTTGTGGCAGTTTTTGAAGTGGATCACCTTAAAATTGTGCCGTTTGGGAAAGGGTTAAATGGTCCATTATCAGACTTCAACCCATTTCCAAACAACATAAACTTAGGGGTGGTCCACTTGATTCAAATGTGCTGCAGTTTTGCAGACAAAATTTAAAGTTAACACTAGCTGCTTGAACATCACAGTAAGGATAGCATAAAGACAAAAGAAAAAACTTGCTGGTTTTGAGTGTTTTCTAAATGTTTTGCCATGACTTTTTTCTAAGTCTTGTAAATTGGGAACTTGAACTGGGACGTGTTTGGGATAGCTTTATATGGTCAAAGCAGTCATAATCCCTGTTTTGAAACCTAATTAAAATATTTATGGCATCGATACCTGTATCTGGATTCTTATTTACATCAATTCATATTTTTGTGTTCTTTGAGTAACCTTTTACAAAAATTTCCCAAATAATCATTGTTTATGTTACTGTAATTTTTTCACAAGGACCTAACTTTCTAATTTTTCGCAAATGGGTTATCACGCGAATTCACCACACTCGTGAATAAAACAGTCTGCATAATGCCGCAGATTAACAAAGGTAAGCCGAATATCAGAACCTTCCGAAATCATACATGTACATGTTAGTAATTGTTAGCACTTCCATCTGGAGGACATGCTGATAATCTGGGTTTTCTTCTTTTGCCTTATTGCAACCTTTGAAAGAAATGTGTAGATTCATACCAGAAAATAATGGCAATGCTTTCTTTCAATCAGTGTGTTAAAAGGAAAACTCAGAAATTCAGAATAGACGTACATACCAGGCCCGTAGGAAGCAATTTCATATTGGGGGGACTAAAGCCCTTGTCCTGAATATTGGGGGGGGGGGGGGGGGGGGGGGGGGGCTAATTTGGATTTTCCAAAAAATTTCAGTGTAAAATTAAGAAAATTTGGCATGGGGGGGGGGGGGGTAGCCCCCCTAGCCCCCCCCCCTGTTCCTACGGGCCTGCATACACTCTGTGAAGTCAAGCTTTTTATCATTATAATCACAGAGAAATTCTGGTATGACAGAAACGCCTGGTATCCGCATTCATGAGACATTATCTCCTCAAGAACATGTAATTTTCTCTGAACCATAAAACAAACACCCATGACCTAGTGTATTTGAAACATGTGGAACCAATTCCTCAGAAAAAGAGCTTATTCATTTGTTTGGAAAAACTCATCATTTCATGATTTTGGCCTTGTATGATTCCAAATTTTGACTTGTAATCGTAAATTCAGATTTTCTTCTAAAACCTCGTATCTGCAGCTTGTTTTAATCTGCAGCAGGTTTTGTTAAACAAGAGGTACAAGATGACACTATATTGCTATCGTCGGTGTAAATGCAAAACCTCGTAACCGAACTTAGTAATGATAATAATGTGGATTTTTGCGATTTTCACAGTCAAATCTTGTGTGCCCAGTAAACACAATTCTTGCAGGTTTTGAGGTATTTCACTGATCAATCAGTAATTAATGACATATTATCTGTGAACAATATATGTCACATATTGTTCACACATAAATACTGTCCAAATTTCAAGTAAATCCTTTCAGTTTGGGAAAAGTTATTACACTTTTTTCCCATCCCCTTTAAAGTTTCTCAAAAATGAGATACGACTCTGGTTTTGCATTTACAACGACGAATATATATCTTTTGTCAAATACACCCAAAACATCTGGTCAATTTTTATTGCAGAAAGTCAATTCAAAGCATTTTGGAAGAGAGCCATGCTATTATGAGAAACGCAAATGTTTGATTTTGGACCTCTGACATTAAACAAATAGCGATGAATTTTGTGCTAAAGATAGACTGGGGTTACCGTTATATTTTGATAAATTGTCTGTTCTGTTATAAAATCTTGTAACTAACACTCTTCAATCTGAAGCTGTTTAGAGTTGACGAATACTATTGTTTGTCCGAAATAACATCAAATTGCTTACTTGATAAAATTGATCCCTATAATCAGAAGATCATACTTGTCACAAGCAATATCTTAATTTTCCACAAAGTCAATGCTTTCCAAAGCCTCTATCTTGAGGAGCATCAAAAAGCTTCGTTATGAGGAAAGGAATGGCTTCCACTAGAAATGGGTTAAGCTATACATGTACAGCTTGTCACATTACTGGTAATCTAATTTGGCCATAAAACAGCTGGGTTGCTTTTAAGTTTATTGGAATAAATGTGTTTCCATGAACATAGGAACATGTATCTCATGAAAAGTTTTTTTCTGGTCCAAGACAAAGACAATTAACCCTTTTCCAAATGGTAGAAATTTGGACTAGTGCCCTGAAAAGAGGAAAATGCTGATAAACACTTTCCATATTCTACTTCACAAAGATTTTACAATACTAGTGACCCAATTTGTCATTATACTCTATACAAAAACTTCCAAATTGCAACAGTCAAATTTTTGCTATAAATTTCCGAAAGGTAATTTTATATATGATTAATTGAAAAATAAAAAAGATCTATTTAACAAAAACTTACCTGTACTTTTGAGAGAGCAGAAACTTGTGTCAAAGTCAAAGTGATCAAATGAGCACACAGAGGCTGTATCCATGTTTGGAACAAAATCTAGACTTTTACAGTTGTCCACATCTCCTGTTTCCAGACCAGCACCACCTTCTTCTGTCTTGCTTATCTCATCTAGCTTTGCAAGAAGTCCCTCTAGGTCATTTACAACAGTATCTTGTGGGTGTACACTTTCCTTCCCGCTAGCATTCAAACCACCAATGTGCAAACCACACTTGACATTGTCCTTATCTTTGGTAAACACTGATGTTTCTTGTGGCTTTTCACTATCTTTACCACAAGCATTTATATAACTTTTGGCATTTTGTTTCAGTTTGGAAATCACTGATGTTGGATCAACTCCATTAACTCCATTTATATCACTTGAATCATCCAACTGAGCTTTTGCTGAATCCTTAAAACTATCTGGGAATGCAGTATTCACAGTAAATCCTTTAACACTTGTTATATCCTTAAAACATTTTCCATTATTACACTCTTCCAACAAAACACCTAGTGTTTCTGTGACCTCTTTAGCAAACTCACACAAATTCACTTTATCCAGATCTTTTGGAGACCCTGGTGTAGGTGTTGATGAGTTAGATGAAGTAGAATCTTGATCAGCAGCTGAACTGTGACTATCTGTTGTATCTGAACACTTTTGTGGTGTTGGAGTAGCTTCTCCGTCTCTGTCTCTTTCTCTGCGAGTCCGACACTCTCTACATGGCTTGATGATTCTACAAATACACAAAGTTTCACAAATATTATCACCAATAATATCACTATAGGATCAATGCTATCCCTTTTTGACACATTTATAGCCCTTTCACAAACAAGAACTGATTTTGCTGTCCATAAAAGAATCTGGACAGAGTAGATAGAAAAAGAAAGGGATAATATAGAGGGAAATGAAGAAAATGCTGAAAACCAACTTTTTTTCCTTTTACCTCAATATTTTTAGCTATATACTAGTATTATTTGTACATGTCAAATCCTTATTATATCAAGAATTTTCATTAATGATATCATTAGAATCAATGCCATTCCCTTTGACACCTTTAGGTTACATATGATATTCACCACTGCCAGCTGCTAGATCTTGCAGTCAGACTAGGCCTACCTAGCTGGTATTACTTCTTTCCCCGCTATGGCTGACATTTACAGACTCTTCAAAATCGATGAATGCCGAAGACGACAAAATAAAAACATTGATTCTTAAAGATATAATTTATGTATATTATATAGCACAGAAATTAGTGAGGCAAGAGGAGAAATGCTGGCTATCAGCATTTTCCTCTCTAGCCTCAATGTTTTCCAAAGCTTTACCTGGTAACTCAGGGACACCAAAATATATTAGGCCTACTGTTTGGGAAAGGGTGAAACTAATTAGAAATTGAGGATTTATTGCCTCCTCTACATTTATTGTCAGTTATTCTAATTGATTGCTGAGCAGACAGATTCATTAAGATTCCTTGATTTATTTCCAATCATAGTTTTATGAGATATTTGATGCCATTTTCAAATTTTTATTATAATGTTATATTGGCATTAAGTTTGTTTCCTTATGATTTATATATGTTTTGGGGGTTCTTTTTAAACCAATTCTTATCCAATGTTTTTCTTATTGCTCAGTATTTGAATGATCTAAATTATTTTTTTCAGTGATTTGATAAATACCGTATAGCACTTTATTTCTGCGGGGTCCAAATTCTGCGGTTATTCCAGAAATCAGGCGGGTTAAATTTCTGCGGAACATATTTCTGGAGTCTCTCATTTTGCAAAATCAAAGATTTTATTTCTGCGCTATCAAATCAGTTTAGTTAGTGTCGGACATAGTTTGAAAGATGATTTCTATTTACTCCGTTAGGGTAAAGGGATAAGCCCACTCATTTACCAGTATCTACATTATAAAGGCGTTATGGGAAACAATGCCGTATACAGATAGGTGTGAAAAGAAAGATGTGTCAAACTGTTACCAATCAGTCAAACTTGTTCAATCATTCATTTATGGATAATAAACAAAAATGTCCTATCTACACCTTAATTAAAGCTATAGTTACATCATTTTATGAATGAAAAAAAACCTTCAATTTTATGAAATTGCGCTTTGCATCAGAGGGTTGCTGTTTAACTTGTCCTTGTACTGACTAAAATTGAAAACAACCTGAACATTCAGGGTTAAAATTCTGCGGATTTTATTTCTGCGGTGCCGATGAGGACCGCAAAAATAGCAGAAATAAAGTCCCCGCAGAAATAAAGTGCTATACGGTACAAATTTACGCAACTCTCCAATAATGTTCATGAGATCATGAATCACATGATTTTCTGTACAACAATTATATGAAATCTAATCTATTATTATTCATGGAAATATTTCTTACAGATCTTTATTCCTTAAAGGCTTTCCAAATGAAATCATTCAATTCCAAACCATTCAACAAGGCTTTTGGAGATGCTCTTTGATCAGATAACAATTTTCAACATGAACAAAAACTCATGCAGTCAATTAAACCATTATTTAACAAGTTTTTATTCCATTTTGTAAAAAAAAATAGCTGGTAACTCACATTGCCAGGTGAAAGAACTACTAGTATTTTGATATTTGTCACCCGTCACACTAAAAGGGACCTTATAAGAAGTGAGAAAAATATCGATCCAAGTCAGTCTGCGCAGCCAGACTAGGGCCGACACTTTTTACTTTTATGTAATTTTCTAAATCTGAAATGTTTTCTCTATCTTACTAGACTATATGTTCATGTTTCGCATACAGAATCTGGTTGACATGTGCCTAGTCTGAAAAAATTGTGAAACTTTGGATTTTTGGACTTCTAATAAGGTTCCTTAAGTTTTAGCGTGACGTGTCACATTTTAACTCTTTCCTAAACCACACCAGGTTTTGATATCTAAATAAAAGGTCTTTGGAAGACAGTATTACAAATATTAATCATAATTCAAAAGAAGAAAATGATGATAAACAGCATTTTCTCCCCAGACTGTCTTAAAGGGGGACGAGCTAGGCTGTCGAAAATGCAAATGGCACAATAATTACAAACCAGAAATAACGTATGAAATTACCAACCTGAAGGGGTAGATCATTTATGTCCATTGTTACCACTCGTCGAGCTTTATTAAGTATTAAAATCCAAGGCAATTAATAACATGCTGGTCGTCCTTGTTTTGTAACGGCTACATATGCCAAACCTTCAAAAATCAATTACGTCAGAGATACGTCATCTGTGCTCAGCGAGATTTAACACACCGTACAACCGGCTGCGTAGAAAGTCAGCGAAGACAGATTCGGCATCTGATGGCATGTGCATGGTAGGTCAAATGAATTTACTTTTATAAATAAACGAAAGGATCTTTGGTATTCTATAGTTGATAAATACGCGTATAAATGGTCCGTGCTTGTACAAAATAGACCTTTTCATGTATTCCTCGTAAATAAGGTCACAGTCATCGACACAGCCGGTTGTACGGTGTGTTAATATCGCGGAGGTGTGTCTCGTTGACCTTGACCTTAACTTGTTTTGAAGTAAAAATAGAATGTGTAAACACGCTTGTAAAGGATTGATCTATAGCAAAGGAAAGATGTTTTTCGCCGAGATTGAGGTTTTTCAGCTAAAACGAGTTAAGTGTATCAAATACGAACGAAAAATGTCCCACTATAGTTTCGGTCTTAGATTTTTCACATTGACATATTTCGGTTTTACTATCAATTGACTACTTGAATTTAATAAATATTGAAAACATGACTTAAGTGTTTCTAATTTTGCGACATTTAATGAATAAAATATTTTATGGAACGAAAAATGGCGTAACGTAATTCACAGACACGTAATTCACAATTTTGATCATACAATAAAATTCCACAGGTAATAGTTCTGAAGAGAAATGTTCTTCTCGGTTTATGTAATCTACACATGTGTAGGTACATGCCAAACTATGTATTTAACTTAAGCGTTGATTGTGTGAAATTTTAAAAAGCATTAACGTAATTCACATTTACTGCTCCTTGAGCGGGGTAGCTTCCTTCATTGTAAAGTGTGACTTACTATAATCTACTGCTACTTTCAAGAGTAATACAATGTGTTTGCACATGCTGTTGACTATTTATAAGTGATATTTAATATCATGTATTCAAAAAATGGTTTCGTTTTAGGATGTGTGTAAAACTAAATAACGTAATTCACACCAGACCATGGGACATATGCATAATTGTTTGCAGAAAAATGCATTTATCTTAAATTTCTTTATTTCACCACTAAAACAATTGGGAAAAGCTACTGGTTGGGATACTAGGTATACTGTATATGTATTATATATGTACTCTCCGTACTAAAGTGATGAACTGGACCACCCCCGGGGTGGGACAGCTGTTTTTTACCCATTTTCCGACTTATCGAGACATTACTCTCACATATTTCATCAGATATATGGGGTTTTGTTATTATTTCTAATTGACCACCCCTATGGCATTATCTTAAAGACGATTCATCAATATAATTGTACAAACATAGCTTCTTAGGTCCATGGGACAGGTATTTCTCGTATTTGATACACTTAACTCGTTTTAGCTGTTTTATGCATTGCTATTTGTTTTTCCATGCACAAATATGAGTTCCCGAACAGTTCGGAAGCATAAAAACATAGAATGAGCCCCTTTAATGTTTTCTGCACTCTGTTGTACACAAATTCTACCTTTTTCCACATCCATATCATTGTCTGGAACAGCACTTTCAAATTGAACAGTCCAAATGTTTGCCATTGATTTTGGGAAGGAGATAGTCTAAGAATTCATAAGAACTTGATGATTTACTGTTTAGATTATACAAAACATCTTGGAAAATGAAAGAATAACAAAATGCTTGGCATTCTGAGTTTGTTAACCCTTTTCCAGATAAAATATCTAGCTATCTTGGCCAATTCCCAATTTGAAGGTTTGTGAGCTGAAAAATGGTAAAATTGTTGTTACAAAGAGTGGGAAAGGGGGGGGGTCTCATTTGCGCCCACGCACAGATTTTCTTGTAACTTTACTCATAGAATGCCCCTGACCTATGAACTACAAAAATATATTCGTTTTACTCAAAGAGTGCATATAGGTCTTTACGCGGCACCTTAAAGTGTTCCCTGTTTTCATTGATACCCGTCTTACAAAAACTCAATGTTGGCTATCTAGTTTTGGTATAGATCCACAAGTTTTAATACAAATAGCAAGAGGAGTCATTGTAGAAACTTTTGATACCAATAATGTTGGTCCCAACATGCGCAAAAAATTCTTAGAAATTAATTTAGTCAGAAATTGTCAGAAAAATAGACGAGAAATTTTCAAAACCTAAAATTATATCAATTTGTTTTTGTATGTTCCCATCTTTGTCAACCTATGAAATTGATAGGAAAGTTGGCCATATGTGTTCCCTGTTTGTATGCAAAATTTGGTGAAAATTTGAAACCGGTAACATTGTCAAATAATGAGAATTGTGAACAACGGCACCATAAGATGCTCCTGGATTTCAATGATACCTGTCTAGCAAAAGCACAATTTTGCTTACCTAGTTTTGATATCAGCCCCAAATTTTAAATCGCAATAGCAAGAGGAGTCACTGTAGAATATTTTGGTACCAATATTGTTGATATCAACATGAAAAAAATTCTTAAAAATTTATTTAGTCAGAAATTGTCAGAAAAATAGCCGAGAAATTTTCAAAACCTAAAATTCTATCAAATATTTTTGTATGTTCCCGTCTTTGTCAACCTATGAAATTGATACAAAAGTTGGCCATATATGTTCCCTGTTTGTATGCAAAATTTGGTGAAAATTTGAAACCGGTAACATTGTCAAATAATGAGAATTGTGAACAACGGCACCTTAAGATGCTCCCGGATTTCAATGGTACCTGTCTAGCAAAATCACAATTTTGCTTAACTAGTTTTGATACAGCCCCAAATTTTAAATCGGAATAGCAAGAAGAGTCACTGTAGAATATTTTGGTACCAATATTGTTGATATCAACATGAACAAAAAAATTCTTAGAAATTTATTTAGTCAGAAATTGTCAGAAAAGTAGTCGAGAAATTTTCAATACCTAAAATTATATCAATTTGTTTTTGTATGTTCCCGTCTTTGTCAACCTATGAAATCGATAAGAAAATTAGCCATATATGTTCCCTGTTTGCATTAAAAATTTGATGAAAATTTGAAACCGGTAACGTTGTCAAATAATGAGAATTGTGAACAAGGACACCTAAAGTTGCTCCCGGATTTCAATGGTTCCTGTCTAGCAGAAGCCCAATGTTGCTTACCTAGTTTTGATATCAGTCCCAAATTTGAAATAAGAATAGCAAGAAGAGTTATTGTAGAACATGTAGAACATTTTCAGACCAATATTTTTAATAGCAACATGCCACATAATTTCTCAGAAATCTATTTAGTCAGAAATTGACAGAAAAACTACCCAGAAAATTATATAAAACCTAACATTCAATCAAACTCTTTTATATGTTCCCGTCTTTGTCAACCAATGGAATTAATAAAAAAGTTGGCCATATATGATCCCTGTTTGCATGCAAAATTTGGTAAAAATTTGAAACCGGTAACATTGTCGAATTATTAAAAATGTGAACAACGGCATCTTAACATGCTCCTGAATTTCAATGCTACCCGTCTAGCAAAAGCCCAATTTTGCTTACCTAGTTTTGATATCAGACCCAAATTTTGAATCAAAATAGCAAGAGGGGTCATTGAAGAACATTTTGGTACCAACAATGTTGATGCCAACATGCAAAAAAAAATTCTCAGAAATTTATTTGGTCAGGAATTGTCAGAAAAACTGCCGAGAAATTTTCAAAACCTTCAATTCAAATAATTTTACTTGTATGTTCCCGTCTTTGTCAACCTAAGAAATTGATAAAAACGGTTAGCCATATATGTCTCCTAGTCGTATGCAGAATTTGGTGAAAATTTGAAACCGGTAACATTGTCAAATAATGAGAATTGTGAACAAATGCACCTTAGAATGCTACCGGATTTTAATGGTACCCATCTAGCAAAAGCTCAATATTGCCTACAAAGTATTGATATCAGTCCCCAATCTTAAATCAGAATAGCAAGAGGAGTCATCGTACAACATTTTTGTATCAATATTGTTGATACAAACATGCGAAAATGATGCATGTTCTTCTCAAATCTGAGATTATCAAAAAGTTAATATGTCAACAAAGCAGTGGCTAGTTTATCATTACAATAGAAATGTTAGCAATTTTGCATTCAAAGGCAAAATTAATGTACAATAAAAACTGTTTGTGTGTTCTTTTTATTATCTTGAGCAGTGTAGTAAAGAAAAAAATGTTACTATTTTAATAACTGTGCGATAATGCTCTTATAAGGGCCCAGCACTGTAACCGGAAGAAGAACAAAGTAGTCTAAGTGCTGATAAGCCACAATGGAAAGTTAAAAAGGGTGACGTAATAGATTAAATATGTAACATTATGCATCTCCTTTATTTTTCATCCCCACATTTTATAATTTACTCTGCTGTTTGGGATTTTTTCTTCCATTATATTATTGGTGGGTGGGGTACGACAATGTGCCCATTGTACTTTAAAATCATGTTTTTGTGTGAAAAAAGTTAAAATTGATGCCATGTGTAAGTTGGACATGTTAAATAACGACACAACGAAGCATAATGAGCTATTTACAAATGTATTTGAAAATTATTAAGTAAAATCTTAGATTTTACATTCTTAGAAATCTGGACCCTTTACACTTAAATTAAAAAACAACACTGTTACCGGTTTTATTTTTTCTTCATATTTTACCATAAGCATGGGCATATATAAGGGCAATTTTTATGTAAATTTTATAGGTTGACAAAAACTGGAACTAGGTGAAATTAAGACCTGAATTTGGTCGAAATACTTGAAAACTAAAAAATTTGGCGATGAGGCCATACAAAATCTTCTAGAAAATTGTTTTTTGTTGAGTAATATATACTATTCTGGTTTATACACGATGAGAAATTATTAGACATTATTTTTGGGGACAATTTGGCTCGAATACGACAAAGCTGTGTGTATATGGCCTCGTTAAGTAAGGATACCCCCCATTTTTAAGCAAAAATCTTAAAATTCTTCAAAAAATATTTTCCAGAAAAGATTTTTAAAAAACATTTCGGGAATAACGTGGTAATAAAGAATACTAACTTCATACCAAATTTCATGAAATTCCGAGCGTGGGCACAACCCTATGGGAATTTCTAATAGGGTGAGACCCCCCCCCTTCGTAAATCATGGCGTTGAAAAACATTGAGGGAAAACGCATAATCTCCTTTTTCCTGAATGTTTTTCCAAGGTTTCGATGTAACTTATTATGGCATGAGAAAGATATATAATGGGTTAATGATCGGTCAATATCCCAGACCAGTGAAATGCATCACTTAATGAGAGCATCTGGGAAAATCATATCAATTAGCAGAGTGTTGTAAGATAACAGAACAGCATGCCTGTTTTGCTAATTGTCTGAAACCCACTGCTACAAATTATCAATCCTTTCCAATGCATACATGTATAAATCCAGAGGTGGGGCCTGCGCAGGATATATTGAGGCAAAAGGAGAATTTTTAATGCTGTCTATTTACATATTTCTATCATATGACTGACGATAAAGTGTAAAGATGTGAATAGAGAAGCAAGAATTGACTTCCTGATTTCCCTTATTTTGACTTCTCTGAAAGAAAACATTATCAAAAATTTAATCTTTTTCCAACAATATTGTTTGTGCTAAAACAGGTATCCCCCTTTTGCTACAACACATGTATTTTCTTTATTACTTTTTTTCAAGGTTCATTTGGCTATCTGAAGCTGTTTTCAAATTGGCAAAGTCCATTGTTTGCGGCCGCGGCTAATACCCTTTCTGACAAAATTGTCACCCACCAATGGGTTTGAAATCGTTAACCTAAGTGGGCGAGCAGCTGGAGGCTCGGTAAGGGTGTTGTGGTAGTACTGGTTTGAGAAACAACAGGAATCCATGGGTAGGTGCTCCAGCCGCCGCGATATGACCCTGGTAGTTGAAAACGGCGTAAAACCCCAATAAACTCAAACTCAAACCCATTGTTTGCTATTTATAAATTGGTAAAAGGTCGAGAGTTTCTCACAATAATTAATTTCCTCTTAATCAGAAAATAAAGAGCTCATCTTAACATTCCTTACTCTCATTAACCCTTTCCCATACAAGAGCTCCTTTTTAGATTCCTGATAATGAATGGCATGTGAAAACATTGAGGCAGAAGAAGAAAATGCTGATAACCAGCATTTCTCCTTCTGCCTCAATATTTTCTGTGCTCTGTTCTCATAATACCCAAATCAGATAGTTTGGCTGACAAGATAACTAGTGCATTGGTATGAATGATTTGGACCGATTAATTTAACGCAATGGTTGTCCCTGCAAGTCTTCTATCCCATCCAGTGCTATATTTCATCTTTCAGGGGAGACTTAAACCAAATTTCCATCAACATTTGACCTTTTAAAAGTTAGCTGTTGATTTGTAATGCCACCAATATCAAACTTCATTCAACCAAGCAATCAATAAGTCAATCAATCATTAATTAACAACACAAGGTGAAATTGTGTAACTTACAAGAAAATTTTGACTTCCAGCGCAGAGTACATTATAATAAAGCTCTAAGAAAAATTATGTTGATGTTTTTGTTTTTTTTTTTTTTTTGCTTTTTTTCACTTAGAATAAAACTTTCTACAAAGATTATAGGCACAATTAAGCACTTTACAATGTGTAATACAACACATCTTTGTTAAAATCCATCAGCATTATGTTAACAATATATCCTAAATTGTAATCTGTAATCGAATAACAAAGGAAGATCTTTATTCTTTATCTTTTTCCCTCAGGTAAATAAATCCCTGCAATCAGACAAACGCTACAGATAAAATGGCGGCACATCTAATAATAAATTCAAATTTTCTGAAAAGTTCTACATCAAATCCTTTTTTGCGGGTACTCATTGGAATCGTCTCTTCGAGACAATTCAAATGAGTACCCACAATATAGGGTTTAGATTTAAAATAATAGAATCATAACAATTTCTTGCCTCATATCTGTAGCTCTGGCGGAATACAAATTCCTGTGTAACATAAATATATCCAGTTCTTGGCAATGTGCACAAAACTAGTGGGAGAAAAAAACATAAATTGGTAAATATTAATACCAGAATAAATCGCTGCCACTTCACTTTTCTCCCTGTTTCAAAGCAATATTGTTTTATCTAGAGATAGGCCTATATATATATATAAAACAGATGGAAGCATTTTGTCATAATGGCCGTGTTGAGTTTCAAGGGCAGATCCAGGATTCTTTCCGGGGAGGGGGGATGGGGGTCAAAACCCAAATGATGGCTTAAAATGGTTAACCCTTTGCAAAATGGCAAAAAATGGACTCTTTCATTTTGATAAAGACTGCAGATGACAAAATGGGTGTTGCTAAAGAAAGGATTTGTCTAGAAAATAGCTCAGAAAATATTGAGGCAAAAGGAGAAACTGCTGGTTATCAGCAGTTTCTTCTTTTGTCTCAATATTTTTCCAAGCCATTGCTAATAGCTAGGGACGTCAAAACCAGGTCTTATATATTCAAAATTCAATTTTCGACAAATTTCAGGGGGGGGGGGATCAGGACCCCTTGACCCACCCACCCCACCCCCACCCTTGATCCGCCCTTGGGTTTCAGGGATAAAAGATTTCCATT
The DNA here is from genome assembly GCA_963680895.1 of Fragum sueziense. Taxonomy (NCBI): domain Eukaryota; kingdom Metazoa; phylum Mollusca; class Bivalvia; order Cardiida; family Cardiidae; genus Fragum; species Fragum sueziense. The sequence goes on along the minus strand of OY804593.1, from coordinate 41,280,718 downwards.
AAAAAGGAGTAATTTACAAAGTTCAAAAATCTTGTTATCTAAAACTCAAGGTTTTATCTTCTAAATGAGTTGAAAAATGATAATTTATCCATCGTATTGCAAAAAACATAGAATGGTTGGCAATAATTGTCAAAATCCTTATTTTCTACTACATACAACCTAATTGCAATAATCCTGTAACCGAAACCTTTTTGAATTTTGATCTGCCGGGTTTCCAAACCAAGACCGATCATCAAGTTTGTGGCTACGGTATCGTAGCTACATACAACCAATCAGTTTCAAACTCGTTCATGCAACTTGAGATTCTTATGGGATTTGACTACAAAAAAAAATAAAAAACTAGACAGTCCTGGCGGCCTGGAAGCGCTCCACAGGCCTGATTGTTTGTCTTGTTGAATACAATTTCAAAGGTTCAGGCTGCGCAAACAAGCAAATGCATGACCAAGCTGAAACATACAAGCAAGTAAGATCGTATGGTCAGTAAGATTTCTGTGAAAATTCTGTATTGATTAGTTAATACTAATGGTTGTAAAAGTGAAAATAAAGCCGAAAATGGCAATTTTGTCAATAACAAGGGCACATAACTCATATAAAATTCAGATCAAGCTGAAAATTAAACCAAGGCAAGATCTTATAGTCACCAACATTCTGTACAAGTTTTGCCTTGATTGGTCAAAATTTGTAGTTGCTAGAATGAAAGCAAGGTCAAAATAGAGCCAAAAATGTGATTTTGTCAATATCAAGGGCACATAACTCATGATGTAAAATTCAGATCAAGCTGAAAATTATACCAAGGCAAGATCTTATGGTCATCAACAATCTGTACAAGTATTGACTAGATTGGTCAATATTTGTATTTGCTAGAGTGAAAACAAAGTCAAAATAGAGCCGAAAAGGGCAATTTTGTCAATTTCAAGGGCACATAACTCATGATGTAAAATTCAGATCAAGCTGAAAATTATACCAAGGCAAGATCTTACAGTCACCAACATTCTGTTCTAGTTTTGTCTTGATTTGTTGATATTTGTGGATTTTAGAGTAAATTTTAAGTCAAAACCAGCTATTTTTGACATTCAAGGGCAGATAACTCAGGTTATTCTGATTCAATTCAAATTCTTTGAAGGAATCTGAGAGAAGGTCACCCAAGGATCATTCTTAATAAGTTTTATTGAAATCCATCTGGTAGTTTCTGAGAAGAAGATTTTTAAAGAAAAAGTTTACGGACGGACGGACGCACGGACGCACACACGACGGACACAACGCCATGACAATAGCCCGCTGGCCTGTAACGGCCAGTGGAGCTAAAAAATAAAAAAAAAAGAGAGAAAATTATTGCTGGTCAGTGACACATTTTGATGACACCAGCAATAATTTTCTCTTTTTTTTATTTTTTTTTTTTTTTTTTTTTTTTTTTTTTTTTTTTTTTTGTCTCAATATTTTTTGTGTTAGCCAATATCGTACACAAATCCTTTCTTTATCAATTTACACAGAATATGTTATCTGCACAACAGCTTTCGAATTGGAAAAGTCTAATTTATGCCAATAGGGAAAATGATAAATGATCATTAAAGTTGACAGTATTTCCAGAACAATAACAACATATCAGTTAGTTTCAAACATGTTACCAAAAGCGTAAGCTCTAATTTCTGAAATAGCCGACGAACAGGAAATGTAATTTGAGTCAAAAACATTGATACTTAAGGCGTACAGGAAATAATTCGAACTTGAGACTGAATGAGCATTTTTTTTTTGCGACGAGTCTGAGTCATTTGAGTCTGAGACATTTATGGGCATGTTATTTTGAATATGTTGATATGACTATCCAAGATTAGGTGGTCCAGCCGCCGCGATATCGTGACCTGACCATAGCAGTTGAACCCCAATAAATAAATCCATTCATTGTAGGCCGGCCTAACCCGTAGAAATTTTCGAAAAAATATCTGTCAATCAAATGCTCAACACAAGTTCTTCTTTTCATTGCCCTAACACTCGGCTACTTAAACAGGAAAAGCTTGTGAAACAATAATATAAATAAAAGAAGAAAATGTCGATATTATCAGTATGCTATTTTCTCCTTTAGCCACGATGTTTTCTTTAGGTTATTGTACTCAAATCCTTTTACAAGAAAACATTGCCGAAGTGGGGTAACGCATATCGTTTGTCATAATACTAGGCCTCAGACTCTGTATCTGATCAACGATGAACGCTTAGGACTATCCTCTTTCCTAGATACTTACAATCAATCTTATATAAATACATTTTTTTTTACAAAATTCGAATTCAACGTTTACAAAAGAAAATTGAACATACCCATGTACTTTCCCATCACCATACAGCATGATACTGCTAAATTGAATTATTTTTTTTTTAAATTTAATCCCTGAACTCTCGCATGTGCTTGTAAATACCAATTAACCAACACTATTTTCAGCAACTAAATCTCCTTATAACCCCCTTGTAACTAGTCTCCCATTATACACAAACATTTTTTTAACAACAAGAATGACATTCAAGGTCTGTTGCTGTAGTAAGTGGTATATTATTAGTGGGCGATTTACTGATTAAACCCTTTTCCAAAAATAGACCGAGTTTTGACGTCTCCGAAGGAGATAGGGGCCTGTACTTCGTTAGAAAACATTGAAGAAAAGAAGAAAATGCTGATGATAAAATCAGCATTTTATCCTTTCCTTCAATATTTTCAGTGCTATAATCTATAATGCACGCAATTCCACATTTCATTTGCATATCCATTTTGTCTTCTGTAACAGGTTTGAATTTGAACTGTCTACAATTTTGCTCCTGGTAAAGGGTTAAGCTGGCCTGCCTCAGCAGTTCATAGATTAGTAACGCTTGTCCTGGAACCCTTTTCCAAACAAAGGAATTTGGAATATTTCACAAAAGAAACATTTTTTAGACCTGTTTTATTTTAAAACTGCTACAGACAACAAAACAGATGATTATCAAAATTTAATTTGTGTATGAATCATTTTATCCGCGGAAAATATTAAGAGAAAATGCCGTTTAATTTTATCAGAATTTTATGCTTTGTCCACAATAGCCATTTACACCTAGGATGACAAAATACGATGTTGTTATTAAAAGATGAACAGGTGTATTGTATGCAGTTGAAAACATTGTGGACAATGACGAAAATTATGATGTAAGAGGACCAGAATGGCCCTAAATCGCCCACTTGACTTCTTTTCTTTACACCTGACAAGTCTCTGAGTCTGAAAATTCCGACAAACAAGTTTTGCAAAGGGACACCAATGGAACATTTCTGCTAAGTTAGGTCCAAAGTGGCTCAACGGTTTAGAAGAAAATATTAAAAAATCATCATATTGTGTCTTTAAGTCTGATACGCCTAATTCTGCCAATGGAGTCCCCACTTTCTGATGAACCATAAATTCATAACAAATTCTCAAATGGTCACCAAAGGATATTCCCTGTCAAGATTTGTATAAATTGACCCCATGGTTAAGGATGAGAAGATTTTCAAATAATTATTTCGTGATTCCTCCAAGTCCATAAGCCCCCGTCCTGCCATGCCCCAAGTGTTCAGCATATAAATAAATAATGATTTGTTTCCCCGAAATGGTCACCAAGGAAACATTCCTGTCATATTTGGTTCGACTGGGTACATATACAATGTACAGTGGTTATGGAACTCAGGTGAGCTAATAATTTCATTTTTCCTAGCTCTGAATGTTTTTGTTGTCTTATTTAATGGTCCATCTTTGGACTTCAAAACCTACATTTAGGTTGTAAACAAGAGCGATGACCTCCAGCATGGAGAACAGTCATTTACATGTTGCCTTGTCTGTGAAGCCAATTTGCCAATTAAGGCCATCTGACAAGATTTTTATTGTTATTTTTAAATAATTTCTAAAAATTTAATTTTTCCTAGCTCTGAATGTTTTTGTTGTCTTATTAATTCATCTGTGGACTTGTAAAAATCCTACAGCGAAGACCTCCAGCATGGAGAGCAGACGTGTACATATTGCCTTGTCTGTGAAGCAAATTTGTCAAGGTCATCTGACTAGGCCTGAAGCGGGTACATAATTTCTACTCTGGTACCCGTTCAGGCACCCGAGTACCGGCACAAATGGATAATTTCATGAATTTAGATGGCACAATGTATTTATAGTATGGGGGCAATCCACCAATGAGAACATTCAGACGAGTTGACTCGGCCGAGTCCTCTTGCCTGTATATTCCCATTGGAGGATTTCCAAATGAGTCCCCAATCTAATGTAATCATTGACAACATGTTGTACACTATTTTCATCATTGTACAACTTTTTGACTTTATAGATATGTTTAATCATTTATACAAGTTAAAAGCCAACATTAATCAACAGTTAAACGTAATAAATGTACCCGGGTACTGACAGCTTGTACCCTACCCATGGTACACATTTCAGTCCTTCGTCTGACAAGAAATGTTTAAGTAATTTTTACAATAATTTTATTGTGTTTATTATTGTTTGTTAGATATTATGATAATTTCATATATAACTTTTATGTTTATTACAAGAATTATTAAATCTGAAACCCATCCAACTGTGGTATATAATTCAAATGATACTGCAAGATGTAATGATAACTTCAACACTTATTGTAAAATATCTCTTACTGAACCCCATAAATTAGTTTTAAGGTTATTCAAAATATTTTAATGACCCATAATAATTTACCCTATTGATTGCACTGTACAGAATCTTTTGAGATGATATTTTAGGGGTGTCAAATACTTTTTGGCCACATGATACTAAACCAAAGTAAGCGTGTGATTTCCTTGTTTTCTCATTAATACTATATAAAACTTTTCCGGATAGCCAGGGAATACATACCCGAATAGAAGAGTGAAATTCTCCGTTCTATCTAAAAATGCAACTCCTGTTAACCCCTTTTTTTCCGGATCACCCCCCCCCCCCCCGGCATTGGCCGAAAATTAAATTTTGACTATATATATTTAGAATTCAATTCAATTCAATACTTTAATGACTTAAACTGTACAGTTTCTTGTCATAACAACATACATACAAACTGTTTTATACATATAAGCGAAAAACTAAGTTTTCTTTCTACATCCACGAAGAGAAGCATGGATTCAAATTTCATTATAACAACATAACTAAACTAAGTATTGTACACGATACCAGTTCTGAGTTCAAAGCCGATTTTTATATATTTTGCCAAATTCAGAAGAACGGCTTTACTACTTGTAGTCATTAGTGTTTAGAGTAATGTTACATATTAATTCCCCCCCCCCCCCCCTGGAAAAAAATCCAAGGTCCGCCCTTGAAATGCATGCAAAATTTAACAGGTCTTTCCCCTCTTTTTACGTAAGTAATTGTAAACATGTGCCATAATATCATGATTGAACAATAGCAGGACGAACGGGAGAGGTCGAATTTACATGTGCATTTACTATGTAAAAATCGGCCACTCCCTTTGTCCTAGGTTATTATTATCACGGTGGGGATTGTGCATGATGGGATGGATAACGAATACGGACGAAATAATCTCGATTCTGGTAAGATTTTTTGCAATAACTTCATTATTTGTCAATTTTCAAGAGGTTTGTTGCATGTACCCCGCCTTACCGAGCTCTTTCATCGGATGTATGACATATTAGATAACTCGTGGTACTTTTTCCAAAATATTGTCCCAACCGACCAGAAAGCGAAATGGTAACGACTACGGCCAAATTAACCACGCTTTAGGTAAGCATTTGTGCAATAACTTTCTTGTTTTAGCGTCAATTTCCATGCAGCTTGTTGCATGTACTCCGTCTTACTGAGCCCTTTTCTCAGATGTATTACTTATCGGGAAACTCCTTGTACTTTTTTTCAAAAATCGATCCCAACCGACTAGAAAAATGACCTGGATGTTTTGTCGTTTTTCTGATCAGTTGGGATCAATTTGTGGACAAAGTACAAAGATTCTACAAACACGTCATATATCTGAGGAAAGGGCTTAGTAATGCGGGGTACATGCAACAAACCGCTTGAAAATTGACGCAGAAACAAGACAGCTATTGCACAATTTCTTATCTGAAGCGAGGCAAATGTGTCCGTATTCGTTATCCATCCCATCATGCACAATCCCCACCCTGATTATATGGAAATCTCAAAGCATGATTGTTTATAATTATGGGAATTCCTCATCAGTATTAGTCATGCTAATTAACAATGGTTTATTTACTGACCTGTAAAAGGCTTCAGCTTCCTAATTATCTACAAATAACTCATTTGTAGATATAGGTCACGATAAATGACCTGGCAGAGCATATCTAGCAAATTGATAGAGATGCTCTGTCAGGCCATTTATCGAGACCTATACACGACATTATAGTCCGGTTATCTAGAGTATTATGGCACTGGCGTTTATTAGAAACAGAGCTGATGGAAAAGTCAGGGGTGGGCGTTTAATAGAGGTTTTCGGATTTAGTTAGGCCGGTTAAATGGCAAAGATTTGTAATAAGGACTGCCAAATTCGGTTTGGGGTGAAATTCATTCATTGGACTGTGGGACTGGAAATTTCTCTTTTGTTGTTTATTGGAAACGATCTTAGTCTATGACTTACATTATTTTAGTTCGGATTCGGGGATGGACGTTTATTAGAATATGGACGTTTATTAGAATAAGTAGGCTACGATACGTGCCGTTGCAGTTGGGAGGTCCCAATTCTGTTTTATTGTGTCTTTAGAAAATGTAACTCATGAAATTATGAACAGACTAAATATGATTTTTATCTAAAAGAGAAAACCTAATCATATTAAGACTTTTTGTTGTTTATTTTGGGGGAAAATATATAAATAAAATAATAATTTGGAGAGACTACGTTTTTGTCACTCATAGAAAGTACATGACTTGTAATCAAACTGAAGTTAGGCTACAAAGGGTTCGCCACTTGGGGACTTACAAGATGTAAACAAAAATATGACAGGTTAATTGTTTAACCCGTTTCCAAACCAGACCTGATTTAACGCCCCTAATTGAAAATGCTTGGGAAAACAATGAGGCAAAAGAAGAAAGTGCTGGTGACACCAGCTCTTTCTCCTTTTGCCTCAATATTTTCTGGGCTATAACATGCATTTTCTCCTTTTGATATAATTTATTTTGTCGTCTGCAACCCTTTGAATTTGTTCAAGATTTTGTTGTTTGGGAAAGGGTTAATCAAAATCGGGGTTTGTTTTGATCAAAATATGGGGTGTATTTGTTTTGAAAAAGGGAGAGGATAAGGGAATGCAGCTTTTCCAATTGAATACAATTATGCATCTCATTTGATCTTAAGCTCAGTGCACACAGACTGTCTATAAAAGTAAAAAAGTAAACACTTCAAGTTTACAATTATGATATTGCTGTTTTGCAAATATCAAAAAGTTTAAAACACTCTAGGCCTATTACCGGGGTAGATCTATATACTAAACTCTTTGGAAGACATTAAAATTTGTACGTATAACCCATCACCAAACGGGATTTTTTTTATACTGTTCCACGATCATTCAAGGATGTTGCAGACAGCAACTTCATCAGAAGAAAAACACGCAAGAAAACTCAAACCAGAGTGGCCATGGGCATTGTTTTAAATAATGTAACTCGTAAATCTTAAAGTGACATTTCAGAATTTTTTGTCATAAATTTTACTTTTATTTTTATCTGAAAAAGCATACTTCCTTATGAAAATTCTGAACATTTCAAGCCAAAATATTGCGCCGTTTACGAGAAATTTATATTTTTGTGTTAAAATTGAACAAATTGTTGTGGACAACAGTTCGGATTTATATGCAATTTATCGATTATGTCTCAACTTTAAATGCGTGTTTCTCGCTTATTGGCAGCAACTTCAAAAAAAAAAAAACTAATCGTATTTATACTCATTAGAATAACCAATCTTGGTATCAAGACATACTTTAATAAATTGAAATTGGAATGAAATGTCCCTTTAAATGAATTTAAACCAAATATCTTGTACGACCAAATAGCATATTGTTGGTTCCGTTCGAGAATGTTGTTAAAGCTGTACGTGCGACATTTTCCACGGTGGATAACCTACGTGACTTTCGGGAAACGTTCACACCGAAAAACCGTCCGCTCCAAGCTATGTTTGCTTAATTTCTCAACTAGTAGGCCTACTCTACGGATGTTGATGAAATAAAGTATACCGTACTCGCCTTTGAGAGGGCCATTCCTGGTTCTAAATCACTCTGCTCCGAACCCCATGGTTTCTTCAAACATTCAAGCGAAAGCTTGGGGCGGACGATTTTTCGATACGAACGTTTCCCGAATGACGAGTGGATTAGGCCCTATCCACCGTTTTTTCTAGTGTAACCGACGATGTGTGCCCCTTATACAGTAGGCCTACATTTCTATTTAGTATAAAAAGTGTGTTTTCTTGTGACAGGAACATTGAAGTTAAAATGTTTATTTTTTATGTGGATTTTCATAAGAAGAGATCATTTCTTAAAATTACATGATGATAATCTCGTGTAAGTCAAAAGGATTACTCATTTAAGCCATTGATATTATATCTCTCATATAATAAAATATAATAGGTCATTCCAACTTTTAGAGGTTTGCACTCAATACACTATATGATAATGCCACTTATATTAAGCGGCTTGCACTGAAAACCTTGAAAGAAAAGGAGTAAATTCCTGGTAAATTCCTGATATCAGCATTGTCTTCTTTTCCATGAAGATTTTCTAAACCTAGTACATAATTATTATTCATTTGGCGTTAGCAAAGGGAATGACAGTCTACATGTATTTTTGTAATTGGCAGTTGAGGAATCCAGCATCAGAAAATTTTAGTATATTTCGAAATTAAAGGTCAATTACAGGCCCGTAGGACGTATTTAGCAATTACATATTGGGTGGGCTCAAGCCCCTTCGTCTGATTCGGTGGGGGGGGGGGGCTAAATTGGATTTTTCCTAATGTTTCAGTGTAAAATAAGGTAAATTCGGCATTTTCGGCCAACTTTCGGGGGGGGGGGGGCTTAGCCACCCTAGCCCCCCTTCCCCACCCTTGTTCCTACGGGCTAGAATAATGAATGTTAATTTATATTCCGCAAGACATTCTCAATGAATTTACTGTCTCTGGCTTATTACACGGGTGATAATCACGTGATTCAACAATTTCAGAAAATCTTCAATAATTTTGTTGATATAGAACCGATTTGAATTCGGTTTGAAGCAGAGAAGGTAGAAAGACATCACGCATTAGACGGACGTGATGGATTGTTGAAAAATCTGCTGATAAAAAGTTATTGAAGACCAACCTAAATTTGTTGATTTTTCAAAAATACGCCAGACTATACCTGGTATTCACCCACCTTCTTTACTTTAACCCGAATTCAAATTGGTCAAGTATTAACAAAAATATTGACGATTTTCTGAAATTCTGAGTCATGTGATTAAACACCGTGTTATTAGAATCTCCCTCTTATAAGCAAGTAGTGGAGTAACAGAATCAAAGAAAAAGAAAAAAGAATAAATGTCAAATTTATTATTTTATTGATATATCTATCATTTATAACAATAATAAATCAGATTTTTTTTTCTTTGATTATATACTGACCCAAAGAGCTAACGAAACCAGAAATTTATTTTTTAGATTTTGCATAAGTTAATTCTTTAATGTCACAAAAAAAATCTTTAAAAATCAAACATGTGGCCAATTTTCACCAAACTTGGCAGAAATGTACCTTTGGTGACTCTTTACTTAGATTGTCTGTGAAATTTTGATTGGTCAATAATTGTGTGGCCTGGAAGGGCGGGGCTTATTGGAATTAGAGAAATTACAAAATTATTCTTTAAAAATCTTCTCCTCTCAAACCAGTGGCCCAATTTTGACCAAACTTGGCAGAAACGTTCCTTGGGTGACCCTTTACTTAAATTGTTCAAAGAATTTTGATTGGTCCATTAATGTGGGCGTGACAGGCTCTAAGACTTATCAGACTTAGAGAAATCACAAAAAATCATTAAAAAACAACCATGTGGCCAATTTTCACCAAACTTGGCAGAAATATACCTCTGGTGACTCTTTACATAAATTGTCTGTGAAATTTAGATTGGTCCATAAATGTTGGCGTGGCAGGGCGGGGCTTATCGGACTTAAAAATCACAAAATAATTCTTTAAAAATAATCTCTCAAACCAGTGGGCCAATTTTGACCAAACTTGGCAGGAATGCTTCTTGGGTGACCCTTTACGTAAATTGTTTGTGAAAGATTTTTTATTGGTCCATAAATGTGGGCGTGGCAGGTGTGGCTTATCAGACGTAGAGAAATCACAAAATAATTCTTTAAAAATCAACCATGTGGCAAATTTTCACCAAACTTGGCAGACATTTACCTTGGGTGACCCTCTACGCATTTTTTGTGAAGTTTTGAGGGTGTGGCAAATCACAAAATAATTCTTTAAAAATCAACCATTTGTCTAATTTTGACCAAACTTGGCAGAAATGTGCCTTAGGTAGCCCTTTACTTAACGTGTCAGTGAAATATTTATTGGTCTATAAATGTGGGCGTGGTAGAGTGGGGCTTATCAGAATTGGAGAAATCACAAAATGATTCTTTACAAATTAACCAATGGGCCAATGTAGACCAATTTTGGCAGTAATAATCCTCGGTGGCCCTTTATTTAAATTGTTTGTGAAATTTTGATTGACCCATTCATGTGGGCGTGGCAGGCAGGGCTTATTAGAATGTGAGAAATCACGAAATTATTCTTTAAAAACAACCATTTGGTCAACTTCTTACAAACTTGGCAGAAATGTTCATTTGGTAGTCCTTTACTTATATTGTTAGTGAAATTGATTGGTCTATAAATGTGGTTGTGGCAGGACAGGGCTTGTCAGAATTGGACAAACCATGATATAATTCTTTAGAAATAAACCAATGAGCCAATTCAGACCTAACTTGGCAGAAATTTTCCTTGTGCAACTCTGTTCAAGATTTGGCAGTGCAAGGCTTACAAGAAATCATGAGATAATTCTTTAACTATAGCCAGGGGAGCGAATTAGGCCCTCTTGGGCCTCTTATCTACTGATAATGCCATGAAACAAACAACTACACAAAATCTCGCTGTTTCCAATAACCGAAGTTGGTTGTTCGAATGTCTGAAATATCTAGCGTGGGTCCCTTTAAGAGTTCATAGCAGTTAAACCATGTATGCCTAATGTAATGTAATAAGCATCCATCAAAAGAATTTATGATACAATGTAATTGGCCAATTATCTAAATAATATGTGACAGTCAAATGAATATTGCTGCTTTTCTCCGAAAATCACGTATCTGCAGCTTAAAACAAACTGCAGATACGAGGTTTTCGTTGAAAAGCGACGAAATTAGGCTACATATTACACCACCATGTTCCCGGATCAGCTTGCGCCTTGGTGCAGTCTGATCCAATACCATGGTATTCTCTTGCAGTTGTTAAGGTTTACCAAAGTTTTGAGAATGAAATGCAGAGCCACAGGCGAAATTTGAAAAGTGCCAGTAATTCCTAAACTGTGTTACATTTCCATCCCAAATACAGACATAAGCATTTTGTATGGTCTAGAATTTTGAATTAATGCATAGGCTACTTATGGAAATATTTGGCACAAATGTTCAAAATTACCTCCCTTGCATATGAATATAGAGTAAAATAATATTTGTAAATTATTTTCTTCTTGAAGCATAATCTTGAAATCCGGCATGGTGAATCAACTTATGTGAAGTGTATTTACAAGTGTGTTTAATTTGATGCATTTCGTATGGCTAGAAAGTGGTGTTTTCATTCTCAGTTCGTAAACCTTAAACCGCGGTGTTTAATCACGTGAGTCAGAATTTCAGGAAATTATCAATAATTTTGTTGATACTTGACCAATTTCAATTCGGTTTGAAGTAGAGAAGGAAGGAAAATGCCAGGAATAAGCTGGACGTGTTTGATTTTTTAAAACCAAAATGTTGGCTAGCTTCTTTATTATGTTTACACGGTGGATAATCATGTGTCTCAGAATTTCAGAAATTCTTCAATATTTTTTTAAATACGGGACCTACTTTAAATTCGGTTTAAAGCAGAGAAGGTAGACATTAGATGGACGTGATCCATGTTTAAAAAAAAATCAGCTGTTGTTGGAGATCAACCAACATTTTGTAAGTTTAAGGCTTTGAAAAACATTGTGGAAAATGAAGAAATTGCTTGTTACAAGCAATTTCTTCATTTCCCACAATGTTTTATATCAAGAAACAATAAAGAACGTAAAATTTTATTGAAATTGTCGTCTGCAACATCCTTGACTTTGAACCAGTCTAAAATTTTGCCATC